>OX637881.1:2260000-2727500 GCA_951802675.2 Boloria euphrosyne | reverse complement strand
CACGTAATAATTTATTCTCTACGTCGATCGGAATACTCAACTATTACATATACAGCATACTAAATTTCATTAAATTCAGTGGGATTCTCCATGTACCTATGTATTCATTCAAAGACAGAAAGACAAAAATTCTATAAACTATAGATTAGGCTAATCTAATATATAAAAATGTCATGTCACAGTGTTTGCTATCGAACTTCTCCGAAACGGCTTGACCGATTTTTATGAATGTTTTTTTCTTTATATTTGGTAGGTCTTAGAATAGGTCGTAAGCTATTTTTTATGCCCCTAGGTGGAAAGGGTCCTCTCCCAATTTTCTATTGTTATTGTTTCTTATTGTTTATTTTTAGACAAAATTTTATTTCAAATTCTTTTACGATTTAACATCAAAAATCACTTATGACCTTAAATTTTCAACCTTTCAACGCAGGCGGAGCCGCGGGATTTGCTAGTGTAATATAATAATGACGATTTCAGCTAACATTTGCTATAGGTGTAGATTAATAAATTGCATGAAATCAACAGAAATACAGTCAAACACTACTATTTACATATATAGAGATCACTAAGCTTTTAAGCGTACATGCTGAGGGTTCAAGAGGTCATTCCGCCACACTCTAAGGACACTTATCAGATTTACTTCAAACTATGCTGGATTTTTCATTCATTTTTTTCACTCTTCCTGTGAATTATTTTCTGCTGATCTCGCTTTTTTCATATAACCATTTTTAACAAGCAAATAAATTTAGGCTTAGAAAATATTAGAATATATAAGTAAATATCCTTGTTATTATATGTGCAATTGTGTTTGTTCTTGGTTCATATGGAAACAGAGCTACTCATTTTGCATTTAGAAATAATAAATCGAGTTGATCGATCATCGACCACATCAGAAATTGATATTTAATTTATTAATATTGGTATAATTGTTTAACTTATTTTTAAAATCCGTACTTTTAATATATTTTTTAGGAAGATAAGAAAGAAGTAAGTGAAAAATTAATACGTAGATAATAATTAATTTATCAGTAATAAGTTTTTTTTTGAAGGCAATAGGCTACCCAGAGGTAATGCGCTTGGGTAATTGAGTATTGTGGATTCAAACCTCGGGTTGTGCGAACAATTTTTACATGATCACAATTTTTTTTGCGAGACTATGGCCTGACCCTCCTCTTATTGAAGGGAGGCCCATGCCCAGCGTTTCTCAATCAAGCATATATTATAAAACAAAAAATGGAACACTGTATATATTATATGTATTCAGCCCTTTTTAACGTCCCACTGCTGGGCACGAGCCTCCCTTCAATTTGAGGGGGATCAGGCCATTATAGTCTACCACGCTGGCCTAGTGCGGGTTGGAGGACTTCAAATGTTTTTCGAAAACTAGCTAGGATCTCTCAGACATTTAGGTTTTCTCACGATGTTTTCCTTTACCGTAAATACAATATACGAACAGTTATACGAGTAATATTATAGATACATTGTATAAATGTTTACTTCACTTATATTACTTTCAAAAAAGCGCCATCTATGATATAACGTCGGCACTTTCTAGAAGCTAAACAAACACAATCGCAAGGCTTTCTATTTCGTACAAGTTTCAATAGGTGGCGCCTCATTTCAACTGAAGAATATTTTAGTCTATTCAGTTTAAACTTTAGAAACAATAATTATTATTTATATTATAATAATTTATCTATAATTAAGGTAACTAATAATATCTTAATAGCCGTTCGATAGTTTTAATATTAAGTAGGTTTTAAAAAACTTTTATTATAACGACGAATATTACAGTCAAACTTGTAGATTAAACGTTATTCGGAATTGTTTATAGATACAAGTCCATACTTTAAAAAAAGAATATAATAAATAAATGCGTATTATGTTATTTTACCAAAATCTGGCAAGCCGTTTAGGTGGAAAAAAGATAACTGAATAAGAAGTTCTAAAGGATAGAGATCAAAATAACGTGCAAAACTTACGATGTGGTGTGTTACACACATATGTACTATGGGCATTATATGGAAAATATAAAGTGACAAAAAAAAGAAATTTATACTTATTCCTATCTATACTACCATAGTAGAAAGAATAACCAGTAGGGCAACTTCGGCCCAATCCACGATATAATTATTTACCGTAGTTGCCTGTCACAGGGTTGTCACTGTAGCTAAATTTTAATTCCGTGCTCAGAAATTGGCAAGGGCCGGGAAGTGTGTTATTAAAAATTATTTATTATTTATATACATTTAAGAATGTAAAACATTTTGTTTCTACATGTTTATGATTATTTTATTAGGCCTGTAGTTACCTGCATATTTACATGCAATGCAAATAAAATAAATCCTTTAATTTCTTGCGTTTACGAAAACATAAATATGCTATTAGTAACAATTAAAAAAAAAAGTATAATATATAAATAAAATCATATCACATCCTATTAAAATAATAAACTAATACAACAAAAATAAAAGTACTTCAAAAGTATTTCATCATCAAGTATAAATTATGCTAGAATAAGTGATTTGTTTACCTTTCCTGTTCAGTAGGTAATCTGAACAAAGACAACTCTGGAATCGATGAAGAATTTAGACACCCAAACACACAGCAATAAGTTCTTCTACGAATACATAACACACATTTTTCATATAGTGAAAAGCCGTGACGCGCGAAACTTGTGCGGCGTTAGCCTTGACTGGCGCACTGATAAACGGTTCGAGATATTGTTTGAGTGTGCGTGCGGCAACGTAAAGATACTGACGCACACATACAAGCCGCGCGCGGTGCGTTTGTATGAAGTTGCCCTACTTGTTATTCTTTATACTATGATACTACTGTCCGCATAAATTAATTTATTCTGAAAATTTGTGCATGCTTATTGGAAATAAATTAACTTGATCGAATGCTGGTTTATATTAAGATTAATTTTCGCCAGGACACAGTACTATAGTTAAATAAGATTTTAAATTGAAAATTTTGGCCTCAACTTCACATTTTTCATACAATGTAGTCTTAATGATACAAAAACAATGTGTAAACGTTTTCGTATCTGCTACCCTCAACGGGTTGAAAAAAATATGTTAGCACTGTTTTTTCTCAATTGCTCGAAAACGATAAAAATTACACAAAAAAGAGCGTAGAATTTTACACGAAAAAATTTCAATGACTTTTTCTCCGGTCAAAATTTACCGAGTTAGGTAGGTTTAAAGGTATGACGGTAAACTTTAAAAAATGGTAAAAAAAGAAGTGAACTTATTTTTTTTAAATTTATAACTGCATAAATTCGCACCTGCCGAAATATATCAAGTAAAAATGTTTAAATATGAAGAATACTTTTAAGTATTACATGTTAAACTTATTTAATTTCTGCCAGGACACAGTATGGCCGCGGCACATTGGCTCAACTCGCTCGGATATCTGTCACTGTCGCTGCTATGTCTCCTCGCCACTACCCTTCAAGTCACAAGCGGTAAGTCTATGTTCTAAAAACGTTACCTAATTAGCCCCATCTCTTCTGCTTTCCCTATGTTTCATTCTTCCCAAAATATTATCAGGTAGGTACTTCTGTGTGTTAGTGTGTAGATTTCATGATCTCTACAAATTCGCGTACTTATTATAAAAATGCTTATTTCGACGTACCTACCTAACAGAGATGTACGAATATAAACTTACGTTTTCAGAAATTACTGTCTAAATCTGGCAATGACATCGATTGGTTCCTAATATTTTTGAATAAATGATAGGTACATAGTAATAGGAAAGTTAAGAACTTTTTCTGGGGTTGCTTTAGAAGACGGCCACACGATTTTGGTGTTTTGGGGGGGTGGGGGTGGAAGGGGGGGGTGTTAGCTACCCGATGGTACCACTCCCGCGGCGCGGAGATCCTTATTTTTTTTTATGAATTTTTTAATTTCGTGTTTTTGTATGCGTATAACGGAACGTTTTTCCAAGTAAAAATGGTTTGGTAAGTAAAATGGAACGTAATTATAAGTGAAAAACATTATAAATTTGAAAATAAATAACACAAAATAAATTTCTACTCAATACAAATAAAATTCAAATTAGAATTAGTTAGTCGAGTACCATAAGCATTACTAGGCCAGATTGGTTAGGTTAGGTTAGAACATGACCACAAAAATAACCGACTTTAATATTATTAATTCTAATTTGAATTTTATTTGTATTGAGTAGAAATTTATTTTGTGTGTTATTTATTTTCAAATTTATAATGTTTTTCACTTATAATTACGTTCCATTTTACTTACCAAACCATTTTTACTTGGAAAAACGTTCCGTTATACGCATACAAAAACACGAAATTAAAAAATTCATAAAAAAAAAATAAGGATCTCCGCGCCGCGGGAGTGGTACCATCGGGTAGCTAACATCCCCCCCTTCCACCCCCACCCCCCCAAAACACCAAAATCGTGTGGCCGACTTCTAAAGCCAACCCCTTTTTCTTTTAGTGACAATTCGTATAAACACAAAATATGAAAACTTGGAATATCAAACTAAGTATACGAGTATATAATTAAATCCAGACAATTTTCTTGCACCTTCAACACTATCCCACAAAACACACCACATGGCCTGACGCTCCTCGTATTGAAGGGAGGCCCGTGCCCAGCGTTTCTAAATCAGGCATATTATATAAAACAAAAAACACAAACTGACCATTTTGTGGTACATTTTATTGAAAAACTATCACGCCTATAGATTTTAGCTTTAACATATTAATATAGCTTCATAGCTAGCTGTGTTATCTGTGAAAAAATATAATTTTATAATCATTCAAAAATTAACATTAACAACTTTGTCATTAGATAGAAAGGAAATAATTGAATTGAATGTTATTGTAGACTAACGCCATCTGTTAGAGAACCAAAGAGTTAACATCGGTGATATATTATTACCCGTTAGAAAAACTACGAGCGCCCTCACAAAGCTCATATTTTTGCTAGTTATTATATTATTTACAACTGTTTACTAAAAACACGAGAATCTATTAAGTAAAGTACAGCACTAGTTTAACTGCATACAAAAGAGGAAGCTAAGTTTAATAACTACCGTCGGGTAGTATAATATGATCATCAGTTACAGGCTGCAGGTGCAGGAAAAAGTAATAATTTTTATGTAAGAAGAACACATCTCATTAAATTCTGTAAGAGGTTTATTATATGGATGGTGAGGTTGAAGTAAACAATTAATGATTAGTTACATGGGCTCTGGGAGGAGTTGTAAGGGGGTAACTTGACCACCTCCCATGGAAATACGTATGTAGAAAAAGTTTAAAAATTAATTAAGTAGGTATAATAGTAAAATCCCAGTTTAAAGTAAATAAAAGACTATAAATAAGATATAAATAAAAATTATATAGTTAATAAATAGATTAGTCAGTAGTTTTATGTGTACAAACAGATGAGGCCTCGTACAAATAATTTTGCCGCGCGTCCATGTTATAAATAAGACTTTGTTGAATTATTCTTGTTTAAACCAGCAAACTTAGCTTAATTTGTTTTGCAAAGATTTTATTAATACTTAATTAACCAAAGAGTAACTTGCCTACTACTCTAAATAATATTGCTAATAGGCAACTTTAAATAGCTTTTGATTTATTGAGTAATTTCAGATAAATATTTATACATTAAATTAAAACACTCGTAGACATTGGATATCTAGTTGGTAGGTTGGTTGGTTTGGTTATTGTTTAAGTTTTCTAGTTGTTTCTAAATAAATTTCTTACATCGCTTATTCTCATCTCACTCAGCCTTTCTTAAAGTCGATTGATTACACTCCTACGCTCAATGCAGGAGGATAGTCCAAATCACTTATATGGTTAATCGAATCTTAATACTATTCAGTTTGTCTTTAAATATACCTATAAATTAATGGAAATAATGAAGATCAATAGTAGTAGTTATGAGTGCTGTTGTTGAGTGTGCAATTAAGTATCTATCTAACTAAATATCTTTTTTTAAATTAAGTGAAAAATAAACATACTATACTTACTATCATATAAAAAATGAAAAGATTTTGTGAAAAGGCTTCAGTACAATAGCGTATTTAAAATATAAGACCATCACAGAAAAAAGCTTTTTATCAGCACTAAAGGCTTTTGACGCGGCAGTTAGATCCTTTTAATGAGTGCATTTGAAACATCAAGACTACTTTTATACAGTATATTTTTACTATAATTTGCTTTCTAAAGCTCCTTTAAACTTTCTGAATGAGTCTACGTGATCAGATTAACACTCTAAATAAAAAAATATTAAGCACGGACTTATGATAAATAAAATTAAATAAAAAATATAAGTACATATGGATTTATACTTTGTAAGTTTCCAAGCGCTGGAAACGACCTTAAAATAATAGATATAAGCCTTTATTTTTATAGCTATATTTTATTTCGTTTTGTTGCTGAAAATTTATTTCTGAGATATCTACACTAACAGTTGAAACGTAAGCATCTGGGGACGAATCCGAGTGGAGTATGGGCGAAGCACGAGTTTTACTACATGTATAGCTACCTAATTATATTAACACTAGCGATACCCGCGGCTCCGCTTGCGTTCTAAAGAAGTAAATGACTTTTTTTATTTTTTTTCCTAACAAATGAATTATTTTCCCGCATTAAAAAGTATCCTGATTCCTGTATATTGACTCGGGTAACCAGCTATCAACATACCAAATTTCATTCAAATCCGTCCAGTGGCTTCCTCATGATGCGGCCAATGACAGAGAAAAATTCTAAAAACAATAGATTCAGCCTCTGTATCGATAATAATGTCTTTTTCAATTAGATTTTCCAAAAAATATTTAATGTACAGATTTGATTCAGTTACAATTTTATTATACGTAGGTACTTAATACTTATAGATATATTAATATCAAATGGACAGTTATTAACATGTAACATCGTTGGTTAATACTTAAGGAGAAGAGCGCTATGACGGTGATTGATCATATCCATTAAATGCATTCAAACCGTCCCGGAAATAGGACAGTCAGTTGCAAGTCTGTGCTTGTTTATTATCTTTGCTTCTGTATTTAAATCATCATAGCGGTGATAAATCATATTTTATTATAATTTTTTTATGTTACGCGAATAATTTACTTTTTAAATCAAATTATTTAAGGATAATATTTTTTTGCAGATTCATTATCATTTTAGAATTTAGGTGGGTCAATTATTAAAAAAAAACAGCCGTTTGTTTTGCTTCTAAACGAATAAAATAATCAATATATAAATACAAGTTGACTAACTTTAATAAAAGAGGAGGTATTTCTTCGAGTTAATGATTTTTATATCTTCACCAGCTTTGGACGGAATTTCATAACGATATTTGTAATAAAAAGGTTACCACCACACATAAGGTCATATAATTTAAAAGTACAGCTTCTTATACTAAGGGTGGATCGATTATTTCAAAGTACCTACTCGTAATATTGATGTCGATAAACCTTTTAAGTTATTAAACTAATATTACATAGATACTGTATAAATTAATTAATATAGGTATTATCTTAATCATTAATTACGTAATTTTCATGGACTTGTATAATTATAGCATTGTTAATTTTATATTTTGATTGTAAAGAATCTAGGATTTGCCTCGCTAATATGTCATTGTAAAGATACATTATAATAATAGTTATAACAACGATTTTTTTCTAGTAGTTTCCAGAAGTCTAAATTATCATTTTATTATAGTAGTTAAAATCCTCTATGTAATGATTGACACAATACCATTACTTGCATATATATTTTATATTATTTTAATAAAATTATATTTCTAATTATATATAAATCAAGGTTCATAATATATCCTTCCCTAGACGTATTAAGAGTCGCCATAGATACCCTCTTAGGGAGTTATCCTGCGACATTTATCCTTTTCTCTTCTATTGCAAGGACATGTTGCATCTCGCTCTAGAGTCAGGGAACGATCAATAAGGGTTCAGATTGAAAATTGGAGGAACTAGCGTAGATTAAATGTGCACTGAAAATGGAAATGGTATTATGAAAATTTCTAAAAAATTGTTTTGTCTAGCTAAAATTCATACATACGAGTAATAAAATTTAACTCAGCCGAATCTGTACAGTGTACATTAAATATTTTTTAAATAATTTAATTGAAATAGCCATTATTATCGAAACGTAGGACGTACCTATAGTTGTAAGAATTTATTTACTGCGCCAGCGATCGCGGGTTCGAGTCCCGCTGGGGACAATCATTTGTTGAGCACAAAAGTTTGTAAGTACTCCAGTCATGGATGCCTATATTTATAATATGTATATATCTAATGTTATATATGTGTAGTATATCAACCATCTGGTATCCATAACACAAGGCTCGTAGCTTACCAAGGAACTAAATAATGCTGTGTGTAAATGTCCCAAGATATTTATATATTTATTTTTATGTATCAGTCTGTGACGGCATCACGATTTCGATGTTTGATTTGTACATAGAATGGGTACTTTTTACAGCGGGAAAATTTCCAATTTCTCAGATTTTTATACTAATTGTTATATAATTTATAGAAGAATTAAATGAATATTTGAAATTTATCTGAGCGTTTACATGTTTTTGTGTCTTACTCGTAATTTTTATTTCGAACAATGTACGAAAAGTAAATTTAATAGAAGCAAAGCGTTTTAGTATTAAGAAGAAAAATTCAAACGTTATATAATTTATATAACTTTCGGTCATGAAGCATGTGTCGCATTTGGAAGTTCTAAAGTCGTGTTCTATGTTCAGTAAGGATGAAAACGTCTAATGATGTTTTATAGGTTGCGTGCTGAGACATCTCTAGCATTTTATGCTTCACTGAGTGCAGCGTGGGATGATGCTAAATTGAAATTGATGGTTTTTCTTATATAAGGAAGAGAAATATATTATTAATCATTCATAATACATTTATAAATGAACTAATATTATAAATCTGTAAAGTATTTGTTACACTTTTTCACCGATGCTATCAGTACAATAAATAAAATTAAAGTGTCTTCTTTTAATTTCAAATTAACAGCTTTTCACTAAATGCATATGAAAGTATGGACGGTACTTACATCATAGTCAATTTTTAAAATGTTTGTCTGTTTCTTCCGGTTAGTCTCTCAAACGGCTCGACCGAATTTGACGGGACTTTAACTCCCAGTTAGCTAATGTTATAAGGAGTAACTTACGCTACTTTTATTTAGAAATGTTATTTATTTCAATTACGTGACGGATTTTGGTGCTACAAACATTTTAATAGAATAATTTAAATATTACTTATACCGTATAAGGATATGAGTATGCTTAATTATTCAGATTTAAAACTTACCAAGTACGATGCTTATAAATTACGTAACTAAGTTGTAACTTTAGTATAGATTTCTCAATGAAATTTTCTGTCAGTAAAAAGACCAAAACAAATAATATTTGTTGTATAGATTTGACTCAGGGAGTTTTATTGTTTATGGATGACAAAATTTGTCTAAAACTCAAAATAAAATGTTCCGTTTAATTTATTTTGTTTGAGTCGCTAGTAATAATATGTATAACTTTTATTTGATTTTTGTGTCGTTATAATATGTACATATGTTTATCTCATAAATTTTAAGCGCACATGTATATAAGCATGTTTATATAAAAAGTTTAAAGCACCATATAAAAGAGTTATGAAGCGGAAACCCGTCCTTTGTCGAAACGACCAACTTCGGGTAGCTTTTCTCAACAGCTTTTAACCATTTAATAGTAAGAAAATCTATTTTTATGTGCTTTCTTTATAGCAATTTTTGGAATATATTTAAATAATAAAATTAATGCGCGAGCTTTTTTAACCACGATTTTCTGATATAAAGTAATTTTAAAATGTATAGTTTTTAGATTTTTTGTCAGTGTGTCTGTCTACGACCGCATCTTAAGAAAATCACTGTACAGATATTGATGATATTTGTATTATGGTAACTGGTTATCAAGATCAACATAATGGATCTATTACTAACAGTTACAACATATTTATTTATTTCAAACAAAAAATTACAGCAATCTTTTCAGGAATAACCTAATGCGATTGAAGTAATATTTAACTAGAACTAATAACAACTAAGTAATGTGACTTTTGTGAGTTCACTCAAAGGTGCGTTAAAATGTCTTTTTTATCCGCTATTCATCCGTTAGTGAAGGCGCGTGCAAGTGGAGCGCGTTCCAGCAGAGCTGTGCGAGAGCGCGGCACCGACAGCAGCCGCGGACGCCTCTGCCGCGAAACGTACTTATCAGAGACACTTACCCCCAATAAATTAGGATTAAAAACTTTATAGAAACTATATCTAAGAACAAACCCTAGCGGGGCGAGTTGCTTACTATAAACTCTATAACGGCCTGTCCGCACTGCGAAATTTCACCGCGCGAATTTTACTCTCGCGATTTATTTTCCGCGATCACTGTCATCGAATTGAGAGAAATTGCGCTAAATTTTATTCGCAGTGCGGATACTTCTATAAGATTCCATGTGTTACAGAATTGCGGAAAAAAAGCCGCGCGGAAAAATTTCGCAGTGCGGACAGACCAACTTACTTTCATGCTGAAACACGACGAAAATTTTAATTGAAATCTATCACCCCTATCAACTGTATATGATTATGTTTGCTGGACAGCTTACTACTCAATTTTAAAGTAGTTGGGTATTTCCAAGCAATTTTCAATCATGTACCTATTCTCTTTTCGGTGAGACAACAATAGAAAATTGAATTGAAGGTCAACTGATTGAAATCTATAAAATCTTTACCTAGTTCAAGGAAAAAAAGTATTAATAAGAATAATATATTAAGCTCGAGAGGTCTAATGTTTAGCATGCACGACTGCAGATCCGGTTTCCTGCAGATTCGGGTTCGAGTCTTGGGTCACGGCAAGTACCTATAACTAGAGGGTCCTCTTGTTAGTAAGGTTTTGTAGTAAGCTTCTTCTTTCTTCTGGTAAGCTCAAGCATACTGTATTTAATTATTATTGTCCTACCTGAGCTTGTGAGTTGTGAATAATAGGGATAGAGAAGATAGAAACTTGGGTCAGTGCCATACACTTGTACAATGTGTGAAAAAAATTAAAAAATTTTAATAGTATTTTTTTAAAGTACAAGAAATCTATCAAAAGTATACTTAATTTATTCATGTAGAGAATGCCATCATACGGTTGGCGGCGTTTTTCCAACACATTACCTGGCATCTAGTTTAGGTTTACAGTAGTTTATTGCTCGTATTGTTTTCCGGAATCAACCAAATATCAAAATGGATAATTTTATTAGAAATTTAATCATATAGAGTTATCCTAAAACATCTACGGACTAGTGGATTTTTAATTAAAAATAGCTTAGAGCAAATTTTTCGTGATAACGACAATGTGTTTGTTAATATTTAGACGACACGTTTGGCTCAGTTGGTAGTGACCCTACTTCCTGCGCCAGCGGTCGTGGGTTCGAGTCCCGCTGGGGGCAGTCATTTGTTGAGCACTAGGAATAAAACGTAAAACATCTGACCAAGTCTCTAAGGTATAACTAGCGACTCACCCTCACTCCGCGCGGTTTCGATACGTTTAAAGAGTAAAATTTTTAGAAATGAGATAATTATATATATATATATATATATATATATATATATATATATATATATATATATATATATAATTATCTAATAATATGTAATGAGATAATTATATATACTATAGCATCATCATACCAAATTTCATCAAAATCTGTCCAGTGGTTTTTTCGCCATGCGTTAATAGACAGTCAGACAGATAAATGGATAGACAGGCGGACAAAGATTCTAAAAACTGATTCGGCCTCTTTAACGATAGTAGAGACTACACATTTCAATAAGATTTTCAAAAAAATATATAATGTACAGATTGGACTTAGTTGAAATTTGATAATAGGTAAATATTATAAGTCTTCAAACATAACATCCACAGCATAACGGATTGATGGATGAGGTTTCATATGTATATAGAGAATGTTGAAGACCTAACACATTAGGCGTCCATGACTGAGACCATGGTCACAGCGATTAATAATTGTACGGTTCCGATTAGTTTTTGGTCGCAGTGCGCATTTAAATTTATATCCCAATATAACATAATGCCAATAGTTAGTCGATGGTTACCGTAGCTGCGGTCGCGCTGGCTATTCCCCGACTATGTCTAAGCACAATTTAGTTTCACGAATAGATGTGTTTAATATTTATAATATAGGGATACCTATTGTATTGAAGTTTGAATTTGAGCTATATATATTCTAAAACTACACTCATTATATAGAACTACTAGCAATTCCCGCGGCTCCGCCCGCTTTTGTAGAAGGATGAAAATTTAGGGTGAAAGGTACTATTTGATGCCAAATCATAAATAAATACAATTTGGTATAAAAATAAAAAAATAAAACATCTGGAGAGGGCCTTCCCCGTAGGGGAATAAAAAATAACCTAGGTCCTATTCTGAGACCTACCAAGTATACACTAATAAAATCATAAAAATCGGTCAAGACGTTTCGGAGGAGTTCGATAACAAACACTGTAATACATAATAGCACACAAAAACTGTAAAAACTGTATAAAAAGAATAAATGAATGTAATATTTTCCAAGTAGGTACAGCTAGTTTTCATCATAGGAAATGAAATAAATCAAATTGTTACATTTCTAAATTTAGACGACGTTCTTTCTGTCAAAAGAATATTTTTATGGAGGTATTGTTACCTTACTTTGAATACTTCATTCTTATCAGTGATATACGAGTATTATAATAAAGAGATTATACTCGACGAAAGAGCCATATTTCTAAAAAAAGCAGTTGGCTATTTTTGACGGATTAAATATTATAGTGATCTTTAAAAGTGATTGAACCGAGTGGTCACACGCTCGCTTGGACATCCGAGTGATGCGGGTTCAAATCTGGGTCTCCCACCTCTGATATTTTTATGTGCGAATCTTTTCCAACATAATTACCACTTGTTGACGTAAAAAAGGGCTGATATACTTTCATTAATCTTCTAATCCTTATATTTTTTGCTGTATTATTTCTTAACACACTAGATTGTGGTAATAATATCTTATTATAGTTAATAGTTATTCAATATTTTGAACTGTTTTATATTATATTTATTATAATTAAATATAACACGAAGAAAATAAATAAAAATCATTTTATATTAGTAGGGGAATTAGTCTTATTAATTAGAAAAGATGTACGGTCGATAACTTGCAACAAGGCTGAACTCAAAAAGTTTTGAGTTTCCTATTTGGGTAATCCAAACGTGAGAGAACGTCCATTAGGTGTCCATTATAGTGTCGTTTCTATTGCGAAAATCCCGGATAATCCCGTGGGTTCGGTTTACTGAGTCTGAAGTTGGACACTCGAGTTTCGTGTTACGCCATACTTGTATTTAGGTACATTTTATTACATCAAGGTAAGGTTTTAGTGAATTTTTCAAGGATTATTATAACTTGAATCCAATATTTCTGGAAAAAATGAAAATTGAATAAGGAGTTATTTATAAAAAGGAAAAAGTAATGTTTATAACATATTTAGCACAAAGGACTGTGATAGATAAATGTTGATGTTATTTAATGGATTTTTAAAACGGAACGTTTAATTAATCAAAATATATATTTACAATTTATAATAAAGTTATTTAGTTATTTATGCCTAATTTTTTACTGGCCATCGAAAATCAGAGATTGTAAATACGCATCTTTGTAATTTTTCAATTCAAGCGAGCGTCAGATGCGCGGACTTCATTCGTCGGTTTCCCGCCCGCCCCACATAGGGATTCGCTTAGTTTCAGTTGGAAACTTGTCGTGGAAGCACGTCCCTAGTGGACGAAACCGCGCGAATATTTAAAATTAAAAAAATATATATATTTTACTAGATTCCCCCTATTAAATGTTATCTCCTCTAGATATTTTAACTTTTTAATTAAACGTCAAATTTTTCGTAGTGTTGTAAAATTGTTGTTGGTATTTATAGTATTTTAATGTAATATAATTTATCGAGTGAATTCGGATTTCGTGAAGTGGTAAATATAAAGGTGAATATTTTGATTATATTTTTTTAATATTTGGATACTTCAAATAAAAGACGCCATTAGTTACTTAAATTCAACACTGAAATTACGTCTTTACATTTTTATAGTAAAATGTCTATAAGTTTAAAATATTTAATATTATATGATTAATAGAAATACGTTAAATCTGGTTAAAGAAAATTTCTAGTTAAATAACTCCTTAGCCCTTACCTGTTTCACTACATTTACTCTATTTGTTTATTGCTAATTATTATAATATTGTTGTTATAATAATTAGTCTGGATATAATCCACAAACTAATTTTTAAAACGTTTACATGGTTTATTACATATTCAATTTCATTAATTTTGTCAATGTTAATTATTTACTTCGCTTCGCTCCATAATTGCCCTAGGTGCCTAAAGCAGCCTTATTTATTACTATGGGATAGTCTATCTTTGTACGAACAATTAAACCTCATTCAAATCTGTCAAGCCATTTTAACGTAAAGGACTAACATACATACACTATACAGGCACTTAGACACGTTACATATGTATGTACGTATGTCAGATTATCATATATCATCATATTCTCATTCATTAACATATCATTAATTATTATTGGTATAGCCTTTATTATCTGCAATATTTAATATGTTAATTTAATTCGAAACAAGTCATTGCGAGTTTTATTTCCATAGAGAGAATATTATGTTTGTAAAAATCTTTACTTTTTTTATGTTCAATGTACCTTTTCAAAATATTTAATATAAACTGATTACAAAATAGATTAGTGAAGCTGTTCTATGTTCAAGAAGAACTGAGAGGTAAACATTCCATTAAAGCGACGCACCCTTACTACTTCTTGTGTAAGCTTTATTTTCTACCTAAATTAAAAAATACTGCCAATTTATCCAAATTGACTCGGGCATTCAACATTTAAATTGTAATTTAAACTAGTGACACTAGCTTCCTTCGTTCGGGAACGAATCTTACGATACGTTGCGTATTCAAATTGACATTCAAAATAGTTTATTCAGTATTTAATTATTACTGAACGACATACCTAACTCTACTATTTATTCGGAAAGAAGAAGGCTCAGGTCTTTATAATTGTATAGGATCTATAAATAGTAAGCCATGTATATTTTTTTGGGATTTTTTGGACAATCGTAAAAATCGTACCAGCAATACTCATTTATGATATAAATAACCCCATTTTGTTTATATGTCTATATAGAAATAGTACTTCAAATTTATTTCAATTTCATTCTAAACAAGCTTACTCATCTTATTAGAAACAGCTATAAGTCTCTATGAAGAGATTTCGATGACATTTTTAAGTTGATCTGAAGAAGGTTCGATATGCCGACCCTTGTCACCAACGAACCGTACCGTCTCATTTGCATTGAATATTGCTAGTAATAAGCAAATATTTTATAATTTATTATTTATTGCTTGTGGCTGTTTGACAATTAAGGAAAAATTCGGGTTACGGAACACGGGGGGCCTTTAGTGTTACGACGTTAAAAAAAACGATCTTATCGTATAAAATTTCCGTTCATCCATATAAAACAAATTTAATTTAGATATTTTTTATGTGAAAGCTGCGTTTCAAAAACGTTATGCTTCATTGAATTAGAAAAATTATGACAATTGTGACTATCTAAATAGTTTTTTTTTCCAATACTATTTATTGAATCGTTTTCAGTTAAACGTTTGTAATTCTCGTGCTGTCCTGGAAAAAAAAGACCTTTATATCCTTCAAAAAGTTATTATATTAGGTTATTAATATTTTTATGATTTTTTTTGTGTCTATAGACAAGGTACCTACAAAATATTCTATAATAGAATATCAACATAATGTAGCAGTAACCGTTCAACGCTTGGGGCTCTATTATACACTTCCTAACCCTTTTCTTCTCTCATATACCCCTCACCTCCTCGTCCGAGCCCAGGTGGTAATGCGTGAATTAGACACCTGGTGCTGTAAGTACATACTACATAGCCTACGGTTACGATTGCTTATGATTAGGTAATCCATTATTTGTATGTTTTCCATCATTCAAATACCATTATTAAGAAATGTTACGATGAATTTACTCAAGAATTTAGTAAATTACTATATTTATTAATAAATAAAGACTTAATCTAGTACTCATTAAGTGTATATTGACTGGTTTCATATCACTTTGTTCATAAAATATGTAAAGTGTTAATGAGTGTGTTAAACATAATCGGTTACAATTTATTTTAAAACTAGTAAAAAACGTTTCATCCCTAGTTATGTAGTATTGAGTATAGGTTTCTCAAAGATGAGGTATTTTCTAGCAGTAAAAAGGGTTGTATATGTTGACCCGTGCTATACAGCTATAACTACTGCAAGCGGGTACTTCCAAATTCATAGACTTAGCTCAATCTGGAAGTCGAATCCACGACCTCTGTAAGTACTCGTAGCGGTACAATGTACATGTGTGCAAACTACCGTGTTAGTTAACTATTAAATTAAATAGATAGAGGCTCTATTTGAGTAGTGTATAGGAGTATAATCTCTAAATTTACCTTATATTTTATTACGTATCTGTAGCATATTTACTATATAATTACCTATATAGGTAAATATCAATCTATATAAATAAAAATGAATGTTGCTAAGCGCAAAACTCGAGAATGGCTCGACCAATTCGGCTATTTTTTTTGTGTATGCCTAAGGTACACGGAAGGTTTTAATAATTAAAAAAAACTAAAAAAAATTACTATTAACTTTTTTTACAGAAAAAAGTTTGTCCGGGCAGCTAGTATCTATTAAAAGTGCAGAACATTTGTTTAAAAACAATACTGTTTCTCCACTTTAGGGATAAGATCGTAATTAAAAGTCGCTCGTATTGTTTAGATTTTTTCCATTATTTACAGAGTGCTCCTGCTAAGTAGACTTTCATCCGATGCCAGCTTTTTCACTCCTTTGTCTCTCACTGTCCCGCCGTTAATGAGTCCTGCGAAGAAAGTGTAATATAAAGAAAAATATGCATTCAATACAACTTTTAATTTGTAGTATAAAATATGATTACTCTTTTTTCTTTCTAGTCATTGTTTAATTTTTTACTCATGTAAGTATATCATTTTAATTTATAAACAAGCTCAATATGGGGTATAAAGCAGGGGTAGCTGTTACAGTGTTAAGAAATAAAGAAGGAGCGCTTTTTAGTCAATATGGCCTATTCTACCAAATGTGTTTTTATTCCATTCGGGCTATTTAATAGTTTTTTTAAACTTTACTTTGTTTATTTAATAATTAAATTAACTCAATCAATTAATAAAAGAAAAATAATTTGAACATGAAACAATGTAGTTGTTTTCTATTCTTTTTTCTTTAAGCTAAAAATGAAACGTTACCTACTTTTACTTTTTTTATTCCAATCGCATCACTGTTACAAATATCAAGTTTCTGCTCCAATTACTATAGTAATTCGAGATTTTTCGAAGTTTTTGCAATGCGACAAATAATGATTAAAATAGCATAAAGCCTAACTACTAGAGTAAATATTAAAATAGGTCGAGTACTTTCCACAATGCACATTGCACAGTCCCTAAGTAGTGCTAGTAATACGTAGTACCTGCGTAGTGGTTGAATTTATTTCTAAAAAAATCTCATTTGTTTCCATTACGAGTATCGCCATCGTTCATTTCAATATAAACGTAATCGGTTATGTTAGCCCAGTTTTTAAATCATAATTCATTTTTAACCGACTTCAAAAAAAGGAGAAGGTTCTCATAAATATAAATATTGATAATATTTGATCACTTTGTCTCTAGATTTAGCGCGAGTGAAGCCGCGGATTCCGCTAGTAAATGTATACAAAGACTTGGACTAATTATATAGTAAAACATTCCTCGAGAAACTCTATCCATTGGTGAACAGCATGAAAATCAGAACAGACAGACAGACGCAAAGAAGGACTTTGTTTTATTATATGTAGTGATGTGGGTCAAGACGTCTACAGTATATAGTGAAACTAATATTAATAAAAAAGTTTGAGACTCTTACCTTTACTACTTTACCCACAGTAACAGATTTAGAGATATTACTTACCTAATAGGCGTTTGAAGTAGTGGTTTTAAATATTCAAAATTGTAGCAAGTCTACTTCTAATATAAAAATTTATACGTGTGTGTAAATATCAGTATAATCATACTCACTATCTATATAATATCGTGTCGTAACTTGATATGAATCCTGCAAAGCCATGATACGGGTGATAAATTCACTAATATCGATTCGACGTAATTAATTACTGAACTGAAATATCCACAGCGGCATATTGATACAAGTGCATTGTATAGCATACATTGCAAAATGAGTTTTGACGGAGATAAAAAGTGAAAAAAAAAATCTTTAAAAACTTGGTTATTAAGGAATTTGACTAAAATTGAGTAGTTTTTTCGTAACGTTGTTAATATTTAAAGTACAAATACTTACATTTTGTAAGCATTTTTGTTATATTAAAGTTATTAAAACAGAATATTACGTTTAGATAATAGTAAAAAATATTTTCTATTTAGTGTAATGGATTAGTTTGAAGCGGCTTGTCTCATTGCAAAGCAGTGACATTTTTTCATAATAAGACCCTACTGGCTTTAAAATGTGTACGTCTCTCCATCAACTTTTGTTTCTTGTTATATTAGAATTATTATCTCGTATAAAACATTAGAAATTTTATATACAATTGTTTTGTTTCGTTTTTTTCTAAGTACATAATCACTATGACTACGAGACTTAAACTAATTTACAGGTGCATAATTATTATAAAATTGTAACTTATGCGAATATTTTTTGGTCTTGAATCAAAATTAAAATGTTTATAGGAATTTTATTTTTATCCGTCTTTGTCTGAGAATGCCACAGGGAAGATTTTGTTAAAAGGTATAATGATAGTTGGTTATCTAGGTTAACTTATGGACATTTTTATTGCGGTTAAATATCTCAATCTGAACTATTTAAATAATGGTAGACAAGTTATTTTTAAGTTATGTTTATTGCATCACTAGTTTGATGCCACTTCATGTTATTTTCTGCGTCTACATAAAAATAGTCTATGTGCTAATGTTCATCCAGGAAATAAGATATCTAGATTCCAAATTTCACTTTTATCGTTTTAGCCGTTGTCCTTAGCAACATTGACTGTTAGTCAGTCTAAAAATTTTATTAAGTTGACTTTATTAGGCAAGCGACTATTCGCATAGTACAATTTTCTTTCCTAAGGGTTTTCACTAATAACCTTTACAATATACAATTTCAATTTTCAAATCTGATCTGAAGATATCATCGATGTAATGTATCGTGTATACTTACTACGTCATTAATCAAAGAAACAAATTAAATCCATCGCTCACAGTCGTAGAGCAGCTTTGTGTGTGCATCACTTCAAGTACTGATTGCTTTCTCGGGATATTGCAGTTATTGTCAACATAAATAAATACGCAAGCAAGTTTAGTTATGAGTATGGGAAATGAAATAAATAAATAATAAATATGTTGGGACATTATTACAACAGCGCCATCTAGTTCCGTGGTAAGTTACGAGGCTTGTGTTACGGATACCAGATAGTTGATACTACACATAAATTTAAATATATACATATTATAAATATAAACACTCATAACTAGAGTACAAACATTCGTCTCAACAAAATAAATGCCCCAACGGGACTCGAACTCGCGACCGCTGGCGCAGAATGTAGGGTCACTACCAACTGAGTCAAACGCATCGTTAAATTAATGCGTTAACAAATTTCTAACTAAATATTTCTTTGTCTTCTATGTTGTTGATATTCTAAGAAACAAAGAAGTTGATTAAAGTTTTATGGGGCATATTATTTTCATAAGGGATAAAGTTTCTGCTCAAATTTGTTGTGCTTAATAATATGGAAAAAGGTTTTTTGTAACGTTAACGATTATTACATAGAAAAAAATATATAGTAAGAGGTAGATTTTTTTCTTTAAAATTTAATTTCAAATTACTTTAATAAAGTAACAGAGTATCATGCACAATTTTTATAATTGTAATTAATTAATATGTTGGGACATGTTTGTGTTATAGATAGCATATTACATACAGTTAGCCCCAACGGGACTCGAACCCACGATCGCGCAACCCGTAGGGTCATTATAAAAGTATAAACTAACCCAAACAGTTCGTCAAAGAATATTTACTGTATCATATTTGACTTGGTCAGACGTTATTATGAGTGTCAATATGTGTTGAGTAAATGTTTGATGACACCCAAAAACGTAAATTATGTATTTAATAATTATATTAGTAATATGGGAAAATAAATATTATGTAGTTAGTAAGTTATTTTCAATATAATATTACCTCAGCTTTGGCTTGCAATATGAAACAAACCAATGTGATAGATAATAATTAGGCTAGTTTTACACACGAATTAATAATATCATAATCATAAAAAATAATTTGATAATTACCAAAGAAAACTTAAGTTATTTCTCATAATACTGTTTCTCACAGTATAAATTAAGGTCGTCTAAAATATTGAATGTAAAAACTATTCAAAGCACGTTATCAAAGTTCAATATGAAAAGTTAAAACTTACTTAGGGAATTTATTTTAAAGAAAGCTTTTAGAATAAGTAAATTTATTTTGTTCGTAATTATGATTGAATATTATAAGTAATATTTATAAGTTAAGTTACGTAATGACGACTAATGTATTCTTGCTTTAGTTTATCAAGTCTACTTTCTTCGTTTCTCACTTAGTCTCCTTAGAATAAAAACACGTCTTTTTAAAAATATCATTGACCAGATGTAAAACAAAAGCTTGATTTCTATAACGACAGATCGTGTTCTCGTATTATTTTATGTAAGATCGGATAGTTTGTATTCAATGTGGCGACCTCATCTCACTTTCCAACTGAGTGCGCTCTGGAGCCATCTATTCGTAAATCAGATCATTCCACTGTCTAAAATCTCGTCGTAGTTCATTGATTCCTATCACCCGCGGAATCCTATAAGGATGTAATTTTCCTTATTTTTTGTTTTTGTGTTCTAGTTTTGTTAACTATTACAGGTTTGGGAAAAAAATATTTTCCGTATGCTTGAAAAATGCTTCATATTCTTCAGCATTTTACAATTGCAAATGACCTAAAAAGAATATGAATTTTTAAAAGCACAATTAAGGGCTCCATTACTGCTTCAATAGGGTGGCCAGTTCGCATAGCGTTGATTTAAAACAATAAAAATACGGGCAACACTCGTTATGAAATGCCTGAATAATTTATACACAAATTATTTAATCAAAAAAACCTTTGGATGAATATTCAAAGCTTATCCATCAGATAATCTTAGACTTTTTTGGCTTCTAATTGGATTGATACGAATAGGCCGCAAGGCCTAATTATTGAAATGAGATCCGAAATAACACTAAAATACAACGTAATATTATTTTTGTATAAAGTCGGTATACTTTGTAATTTCAAAATTTTGCGTTGAAGTATCCAAATAAATATGAATAATTTTCATCTTTATATTAAACATAAATTATTATAATAAAGATTATTGCAATATTTGACAATACAATTTAAGAAGGTAAGACTGAACAAAGGCCTGTTCACATTGTGCAAGAAACTATTTTGAGAAATAAATAACTTTAGTGCCAAATTATATAAACATAAAAAAAAGAAAATAAATAGTACTTAGCGAAATGACACATTAAAGTGTTAAAGAAATTGGAACTTCAATTAATAATTTAAATAATTGATGGATAACAAGATGGGTGAAGAAATATTGAATGTTTGAAGTTTGAATATCGAATACGACACAGTTAGTGCGCGCGTAGTCGCGCGTAACCTCCAAGCTGGGCGAACACGCGGCCATGCTCGCCGTCGCCATTTGCTGCATCCTCGTGCTGCTGCTCGTCTTCATCATCCTCATCATCGTCGTCGGGCAGAACATGGATGTAAAAGGCGGCTCATAGCAGCGGAAAGGTAAATATTACATTAGGCTAGCGATTTTCCTTTGTTTGGCTTGGTTGCGTGGTGACTCGTAGTAACCTGTATTACGCCAGATCAAAGTTCTCACTGAGAACTTATCATATAAACAAATTTAGATTTAAATCCGATATCGAAAAGAAATAGACTCAATTCCATGGCCATAAATCTAAAAAATAGCGAGTACCTATATTTTGATATTAATAAAACCATATTCGGCCGAGGGAGGCTGTCATTTTTTATTTTCATATGTTACGGGATTTTGAAATACCCAGAAACAGATGACAAAATGCGGAATTTCCGAACGTTTCGACGTATCGCTTCGGTTTTAGGTGTGGGATGTTATGTTTAATAAAACGTTTTTTTCTCTTTTAGTCGTAGCCGAAAAGAAATTGCAAAAAGAAAAAGAAATGTAACGATAGCGATATTTTTATTAAAAATAAATTCCTTGTAAGTTGTAACTGTAACATTTTTTATTGGAAATCGTTTTCTATATTATATTTTTATTACAAGAATTCACCGTAGCATGTTTCTAAAAATAAGCAATAAATATATTGATATACTATTCGTAGATTGTGGAAAACACTTTGTTTAGATGATAAACATTGCGAATTGCGCATTATAGAATTTGTAAACTTATAATTTGTTAATGTTTGAGCTTTTTAAAATAAAGTACGTAGTGATATCTTTTTCATCTTTAATTGAATATTGATTTTTAAATATTTTTACTGTAAGCTCGTACTACAGGTTTTTTACAATGCACCCGTGTTAGCGAGCATCCAATTTACACAAACGAGTACGGTATTGAGTTTAAAACCTTAACTAAGTTCGAATGCACTTCAGAACAAACAATACAAATGAGATTCGAAAAGAAAGGGTTTTCTACCATTCAATTCGTGTTATTTGCTTGTTATTTTAACCTTAAATTTCCTATTTTATGAATAAAAAGTAAATAAAATATCTAAAGAGTATCAGGATTAACCAAAAGATGATCAACCAAATTCGTTCAGGCCCATAACTTATTCAATGTTGTAGAAGTGTTTTGGAACAAATAAGAAAGTTTGATTCTCACAATAATAAAGTACCTACTTACAATTTGTTTTATACTTGAGACAATTTATAAAAAAAATTGCGATATTTCAAAGCAAGGGATTCTTTTTCTATTTTTATCTTAACAGGATGGAGAGAACGAAAATAAGCAAATAACAATCATCTCCTCTCGAGTTAAGCCTCTGTCAAGAGCTACAATCACGAACTCAAGGCTTTTTTTAATTAAAAGTTCCTGTGATTGCTTCAACTTAGAAACTTAGAAACATACGCTACAAGCTAAAAATAATCATTATTTAATATTAAACAAGACAGTTTGAAGCATTACATTAAAATTATGAATGTTTATGATATAATATAAAAAACTTAGAAGTATTGTGATGATTTTACTTAGAATACACTCTCACTAGCGTTACACTTTAGTCGATAGATAATATTTGTTTACTTGCAAACCAGGTCCACTTCGCTGGGCGAAGTTAAATTAAATTAAACGGTTTTATAATTTTCTAAGAAAATAAAAGTAGCCTAAGTTACTCCTTATAATATTAGCTATTTGCGATTGAAAGTACCATTAAAATGGGTCCAGCCGTTTCAGACACTAGCCGGAACAAGCAGACAGATAGCCAAACATTTTTTTATTTATGTAGGTACAGTACATACTGTCATATGTATTTAGTTAAAAGCTGTTAATTTTAAATTAAAAACAGACACTTCAATTTTATTTATATGATAAACAAGACTTTTAATGTTTATAGAACTCTGCGGTTCACGATTTAGTTTTGGATACCTACATGGACATTTAAACAATCATACTTGACTTCTAGGTAACTAATGTAGTTAATTGAAAAATTGTTGAAGAGTTTATCAATTAGATGGATTGATCCGATTGCATTGTAATCAATAAAGTGGCCGTAAAAGTCAAGTATAGCAACCGTTGTTAAAATATTTCAGTTATTTTTCGATTCAAATGAGGACGTCAGAAGTTGATCACTTGAGGAAAATTTGCGTCTCTCTAATGCCAAAGTTCATGCAAATTTAAACACTATTAGAAGTAGCGAGGACATTACGAACCTACTCGTACGTACGAAGTTTCGTTTGCTAGTTTGAATATATAAATCAAGAACGACGCACTTCTGCACAAAACGTGAAACTCTTAAATTACAAATGAAGAAAAATAACACAATAACCTAATTATCGGGCTCATTTCAATAAGCCTAAACAGAGATAGTAGTACATTAATATTTTACGGTGCAGCAGCAGATTTAACCATATCAATGCAAAGTCATTAAGATAACAGGATACCATGGTTTAAATCGATTTGATTTGTGAAATTCTTTCATATTCGTTTGTCTAGAAAAGCTGCTCAAAGAAGCTGTATTTATTTTTTGGTTTATAGTTAAGAACACTCGATCAAGCCACTTTTCACACAAAAAACATAGCGTTCATCTGATTGAGCGCTACGATGCCAATGATAATAACACAGATATACAAATACGTTAAACTTATAACTCTCCTTTTTTTGCGTCGAGAGTTTATTTAACCTACAAAGACGTGTAATAAAGCTTAATATGTTTGTTGTCTTGTTTAATCAAAGTCTGCCTTAAATGGTAAAAGGATCAGGTCATAATCCATCACGCTGGTCACCGGTTTTAGATGTCTCTTGCACCCATGCTTTGATTCTCGATTCATACAGACAGATTTCTACGATGTTTTCCTTGTGAAAATCACGTTGAAAATAATTTTATACATGAATATTAGACTTTTAGTTAGTCATTATTATGAGATTTAAGGTACACCAACAACTAAATGCCAGATGTTAATAAAAAAATAAAAATACCTATTTGCAGTGATTACACGAGAAAGAATTTACACAAACCATTTTCAATTTGTCAAAAGAAGTTTCTTAATAACGAAATGTGTATAAAATTTTGTCGGAAGAGCAAAAATGAAAATCCAAACGTTTCACAATATGACATGGGCGTATCTAACTTCCTGAAGTGACAGTACTGAACTGTGAAACAGTTCTAGGGCGTGGTTACTTCAGACTTAGTTTTGAAGGGGAGTATTTGTGAGATAGTTTAGATCGAGCGAAAATTATTGGATAGAATTACAGGTTTGATTGAAATAACTTCTACCGTGTCGTTGCCTAGTAGCTTTGAGAAGTCTTTAAAGTATACTATGACAAAGCAAATTTCTTTCAAGTTAGTAAAGGCATGTCTAATATATGGTTGTTATACCTTCTAGTATCAGATTACTTATTATATGATTGTTTGTACTTCACATGATTATCATTATATATAGTACATGTAAATGTCAATATTTAAAATTATATTCGAATAGATAGATAACTTAAAAGCCTTTAAGAATATAGTAATAAAATATTAATATCTATATTCTATATACCTAGCAAGTTTTCGAAAGATATGTGCAGTCCGCCAACTCGCACTTGTCCACCGTGGTGAACTATGGCCTGATGATGGGGGATGATCCCTTGTTTGAAGGGAGGCCCGTGCCAAGCAGTGGGACATTAAAAAGAGTTGAAGACATTACATTTGTAAGCTTTGAGTAAATAAGTTAATGGTAATGAATAAACATTGTAAATGGCAAATGCGTAATGCATTACTTCAGCTTTCTCAGTTCTGCATTAACAATGCGAACAAGAACGTGCTTTATAGGTGTTATTTATTTTATTCTTTTAGAGTTAGATGTAAAATCCAATTTTGAAAAAAAGAAGTTTTTTTACAAGTGTTATTATTGAATTTAGGAGGATGAATTTGACATCTTCAAAGAATGAATAAGTTACTCCTTATATTATTTCGTCAAATATAGATAAAATAATTCTTTAAAGGGATCGAATTATAAACATCATAATTCACTTATAACGGGATTGATGAAATGTGAAGCTATTAAATTATTTAATATCATGCAATTGAAGGTATTAATACTTTTTATAGTGTTTTCTATGTTGATTTTGTATGATAAAAATTTGTTGGTAATGAATATTGGCCATTATAATTGTAAAGTGGGAGCAGTCTCAGAGAATATTCATCTCCGTGCGTGGGAAGAATGTCACTAGTAGGAATGACAGTTTGTACGAATGTATTTAGGTACTTACGTACTAACGCCACCGCATTTTCGTTTTTCCATAGATTTGTGTGAATGCTTATATCGTAAATAATTATTTTCTTTGGGTTTGGATATAATAGGTTCATAAGGTTAATTATAAGAATCTTTCTTTCTAGGTTGGTTAGGTTAGGTTAGATATATGACCACATCGCACGAGTCGAGCGAGCCTAGCGAGCGTGCCGCGGCAGCGGCCGGCGAGTGCCATAGTCGAAAAGTATCATAAAATGAAACATATTAAAAATCAAAAAACTTTATTTAAAAACAAAGTAGTCAATCGGATTTAAGTGGTGGAAAATGGGTCGATATAGAGTTTAAAATAAATTCAAAACAGTCTATATTTTTTTCTGAAAGAATAAAATGGCATCTTGTTCTGTTTTTGGCAAATATCCTACCGCACCTAAAAATCGCCGCCATAATATTATAGCTGCCGTATCGTTAGTATGTAAGTACCTATTTATTATCCTTTATTGAGGCTAATACTTCTTTTTCAGTTTTGAATTATAATTGAATATTGGTGTAAATCCACATTCTCCCAGAGCTTCGAGCACGGAGCTCAGCGGAAATAGAACAGGAGGTTGCCATATAGATCTCGCGTCTCGTTTCCTCTTTTGAATGAGACTACGTTTATTTAACGACTAACTTTCTAATGTAACTTTGTTAATCCAGATAAAAATACCGATATGTTGTAAAATGTAACAATATGTTCCTAATATTCCTGGTAACTTTTTCGTTTTTAAAATCATTAAGATGTTGAAGCTATACTCGTGCATTCAAAAATTACTAATTTAATAAAGAATTGATTGACACTGATTTTACTTTTCCCATCTCTAGTCAATCTGCAACCTGCTAGCCAAAATATGCAAAAAAATGCGAGCGTTTGACATATTATAAAGCACAAGTGCGTGCGCTGACATGATTGTGCTTTCGATTTTCTTAAACTTTCATTTATTTGCACATGGAATGGGAGCATTATATTATCTACGATGTAGATTGTAGAGGGATGTGCACACCCACTTCCCAAATACAAAAGTTTTTATAATGAAAACTCTCAGTTACCATTTTAGAATTTCTAGACTTTAAATTCAAGCTTCTAGACCATGGTGACATCATTAGACGGTTGTTTGTCCCGTCAGTAACATCATCGCACAGACAAAAACGTTTTATATAAGGGGCAGAAACTATTACAGTTTACTGCTATAAAAGATTTATTTTTTAATTTAACCCGTATAATATATTTTTTCTATATAGAATTTAAAATTTAAAGTCGTACCTGTATTTGTCTGAACAAAATTAAAAATATGCTCTTGATAAAAGAGCTTCATACCGTTAATGCTTTGAAATTAGTCCACAGTGTAACAATACATCAAAGGATCTAGAAGGCTCAAAGAGACGCGTAATACACGTTATTAAAATCGCGGTGTCTTACAAAGTAAAATATTCATAGGGTGAATAAGCTTCAAAGGCGGTCCATACATTCGCGCGAAGCTCAATGCAAAGCTCTCGAACGAAAACCTATAGCAAGCGATTACAGCAAACTTATATCGATATAAAGATGTCTTTTTGAAGAGCGTGCTATATACCTACAAGTACGAATAGTTGTCACAGCGTATTCATTTCATTGAGTCATATATTTTTCAATAAGACGAGCTTATCGTCGTACAATTTGACTATTACGTTGAATTCATATTTTTATGGAATATTTAATCTTAGCTACTCTTAGTTTTTAAGTTTAATAATTAAAATAAATAAATATCAATGTGTTGGGACAACACAGCATCATCTGTTTCTATGGAAAGCTTATGTTGTGGATAACAGATAGTTTATACGCTACATGACTACACATATATTAACTTTTAAGTTTAAATATTATTGGATAAACTGCCGTGACTGGACAAACATACGTTCTCATACAAATAAATACCCCCAGCGGGATACGAACCCGCGACCGCTGGCACACCAAGGAGGGTCGCTAAACGTGCTGTCAAACGGACATTCACATATGAGTATTGGTATAATTTTTTAACTTTATTAACTTTATTAATGTTTTATTATATTTATTTATTTATTTATTTATTTATTTATTTATTTAATATTTAATACATGTATAATAGAAACAACTTAACGATAATAACTGCATTAGTATAAAACTGTGTCGCAGTTATTAACGCCCACCTCGCAAGCGTCGTGGATGACTACAGTTTTTTACACATATTAAACAAAGCAAAAAAACAAAACATAACAAACGAACAATTTTACAAAAAAAAAAAAAAAGAAAAGTTGTATTTATCTATAACAATTTCAAAAAAAAAAAACAATAATGAGAAAAAGAAAAAGAACGCTATTTAATGAAATATGATGACATCAAAATATACATATGAGTGTGCATGTGTGTGTAAGTGTGTGAGTATGTGTGTATGTGTGTGAGTATATGATTATAATTTGATGTGGAAATAGAGTCAGGTTATTGTTACCAATAAGTCTTCTGTTTGATCATAGTTTAAATCAAGTAGCCAACAGATAAGTTTAGATTTACAATTACGTGATGAAAGAGAATAAATACCTAATTCTTTATTAATTTTATTATACAGGATGGAGCTTAGATAATAGTAATGTCGATTTAAGGAAGCTGTTTTACGAGGTTCTATTTGGCAGACCTTATCATTTCTGCGTTTGTTGGACATAAAATTCGGATCAAAACAAGTATGTTTATGTTTTCGTAGTATAGAATGAAGGACAAACAGTTGTCGAACCGTTAATATTTTGGTTGTCCGATATAGTTCAGCTGTTGGAAAGCGTATATTGTTTGATGTCATAACTTTCAGTATACATCTTTGTACTCTTTCTAGTGGAAGCAAGACTGATTTAGATGCACCTCCCCACGCTGGTATGCAATAAGTAAGCAAAGATTGAACAAGGGCAAAATAAACCATCTTAAGTATATGCATATTAGCACCAGATCTGAGTTGCTTAAAAATGTAGGCAAATTTTCGTAAACGAGATGCCATAACTTGAATATGCGCTTTCCAGGAGAGATGTTCATCGAGAAGTACCCCGAGGTATTTCACACTTTGAGAACGAGTTATCCTGCTACAATTACAACCGTTGTATAGTTCTTGGCATCTATGAGCAGTGATAGAGAAAGTTTCGGGGGGTAAAGAGGTTTTGTGGCCAAATGTTAAAAATTGTGTTTTATCTAGATTTAAGGTTAATAGGTTGCAAGATAACCATTCCAGAGCAATAGCAATGGCTTGCTCACTACGCTCACGTGTTTCTATCCAAGTACTACCTTGAACAAGCAACGCAGCGTCATCAGCATAAGAGACGATTTTACAATTTGGTATCTTAAGATCGCAAAATTCGTTCATGTAAATTAAGAAGAGGGTGGGTCCCAATACGCTACCTTGCGGTACTCCATATGTGAGGTTCTCTACTCCACTGATATTTTTATTTATAGTAACAGCTTGAGTTCTGCCCGTTAGGTAACTACTAAAGAGATCTAGAGCAATACCCCTGATACCAATTTTATCTAACTTATTATGTAGAAGAGGCAGAGATACTGTGTCGAAAGCTTTTGATAGATCTAAAAAGATACCTATGGTCTTTCTTTTTTTATCAATATTTTGGACAATATCGTCTACCAAGTGTAGGAGCGCGTCCTCAGTTGATCTGCCTGCTCTAAAACCGAATTGGTTATTGGCAAGCAAACCATATTTATCCAAGTAAGAAATAAGTCTCTTGTTCATTATCTTTTCGAGTATCTTAGATAGTGAGCTCAGAACAGAGATAGGTCTGTAGTTATTTACGCAATCCTTACATCCCTTCTTATAAATTGGGTGTACAATAGCCTTTTTAAAAACACTAGGGAATACACCGTTTGATAAGCACAAATTAAAGACCCGGGTTATTAAAGGAGTAAGGATGTTTGCCGCGGCTTTAAGGACAGACGTTGTTATACCGTCCCATCCTACAGCACATTTGCTTTTAAGGCCACAAATGATGGATCTAATTTTGGGGAGAAATACAAAATTTTAAATTTTTACTTTCTAATAATTCACTAGCTGTCATGTCATTAAAAAATAACTTATATTTAACTCAGGGTGAGGCTTATTTATTTCGGATTTCTACTCACATTCGATAAGCCGTCACAATAAGAAGAAGTGACAGATTACTTATTCTTACTCAAAAACATCGCATTCATGTTTAACTTTATAATACTTATTCCATTAGAAGTTCTGATTCTTTTCTTTCAATATACATTGGTTGTTTCTCTTCAAAGCGAATTTTGGTTTGAAAATTTAAAGCGAATTCGCATTTCAAAGTGTTTTCGAAACAATATTCGATATAAAATCCATCCCGAGCATTATCCTGAAAGTGAAAGGTGTGTGCAAGCGACGGAGGTCATCGCGATTTGGTCAGATTTCCGATAGATCCGATATTTAGATAGCCTTGGAAGTGGACCTGAATGGACTTAAATCTGTGTTGAAATGTGTACTTACACTTTCTACTTGCAAGTGATAAAAGTATATGTAATATCGATTTATCTTGAACAATTGTTTTCATAATATTCTATAGGCTTTTGTCTGTAAAGAAATTTGTTTTATATTTTTAATAGTTTCTTAATAAAAACAATAAAGATAACTTCGTTTTTCAGAGTATCAGTGAGTAACACTGTAACATTATTGTTATAAAAATGTATACCTATATAATATGTACAATTTTCGTTCGTTTCGTTCGTGGTGCAAAATCCACGAGTCAGACTCACAGATTAACTAATACGTTCACTATTATATTTATAGAAAAATTGTACTACGATATCTTCTACGATAATAGTAGAAGGATTCTTTAATGTAATATCTACATTAATAATAGCATTCAATGCTTTTTCTGTACGTATAATACGGCCTTTAACATTTATTGTGATATAAGTGCAAATGAGACGGGCGTAACGAGAATCGTGACTAAACTAAAACTTATTCATATGTATATCAAATATGATGTTTAATAAATACATTTTCTTATAACTAATGCCGTATAACGTGGCTATTTATAATATGAAATGAGAGTCTATATTTAGTTCAATTGTTTATTATTTACATTATTATAAAGTATTTGTGCGTTACGATGTATTATTTGTGATTAAAATTATAAGTAATCTAGGGACGAATCCGAGCGAAGCTGCGGGTTTCGCCAGTTATATACTATACCTTTCTCGAGAACCCCTCTATCTATTGGTGAAATCAGCATGAAAAAGATAGACGCGGCGGAGTACTTTGTTTTATAGTATGTAGTAATTAATACAACTAACGAATTGAAGTATTTGGTTACGTAGTAAAAATTCTAACTTAAATACCAATGACCATTATTTCAGTTTTCAACTATAAGAATTGCTACGTAATTGTCCGTTTACGTTTGTCTCTATCTTTCCCAGAACCAAATCTCTTTATTACATAAATATAACGCATGTTACAAATTAGACCTGAGAAACTTCACTGTTTCAACATCACCCAAATTCCATATGAGATAAACCCTAAACCATAGTTATAACGGGTGCTTTAGACACGTAGTCCGTATTTGCATAACAATTCCAATTTTCCAAGCAAATACAACGTTAGCCCTGAGACCTGCGTATCCACGGAATATTTGGCAAAATCTAAATTAAGTTTTGTTTGCACTTTTCCATCGTTGTACAGAAGTTTGACCGAAATGGCACAATTTTATAGATAAAAATTGATGTGATATTAGATTTCAATATAAATGTAAGGTTATTTGTATGTGAACGTAATAACTTTTTGAATTGCATCTCATATTATTTAAGTACTTATATATTTATGTTTTAAATAACCCGAACAGCTGTGAAATATTTACTCACTTGATACGCTGAGGTTTTTTATTTCAATCACATTACATCCAGACACCGATTTTTAGTCATTGAGTATACCTACCTATAATATTGTTAAGTTCTGTGATTACTAAAAAAAGCAAATTGAGATACGTCTTTTGCATTATAGATGTTTTATTGTATTCACGAGAGTCGTGTACTACGAGTGTTCGTAGCCAATTAGAAGTGATAACGGCGGGCTACGAATCCTCGTAGTACATGCACGGTATTGATTTACCGCGGTCCCTGAGCACTATTTCTACTTTTTCGTAGTTATTCTTAATCTTCTACACTATTTTCTTCTGTTATTCATTAATAAAGATATTTTAGAATCTGTAAATTCCAATATTTTATAATAATTTCAATAGAACTGAGAAATGTTTTATTCCTCTCTTGCTGTTTTCAGATAGTTGACGGTTATCTATTTTTACCTGTAACATTAAATTTGTAAAAGGTAAAAGGCGGACAACAGTCTCAGAATGGTAGAGTACGTAATAGGGTAACTAAAATGCATTACATATTCTACCACGTCAGGAAAAAAATAGTTAAAAATAGGATCCACCTTTACACAGCCACGCTGATAATAATAACACTATCTACACAGTTACGTACTGCTAATTTAAAATTGTGAGATTAAGTGAATGCCCGAGGCAATTATAATAATAATTAACGAGTGAAGGTACAAAAATACACCGAATTACCTCAACTGATGCAGTGTTTGAGAAATTCATTTATATACAGACTGAAAGGCCTTTTTAACTTAAGGCTAAAAACCTTTGTAAATAAACGTATTTGAAATACTTTGTATATAATATAAAACAAAAATGTTAAAAATATTATCAAAACAATGTCTTCATAAACCCCAAAAAGCCTAAATTCTTCTCAAAGCGGCATCCAGAAATGTCTCATATACTTAACAATTCAACAATGCAATTCAAATGTTTTCAGTCGAGTTCTCTTCGCCTCGACGTCTTTTAAACAAAGCAAAATATTGAAACAAGTGATTCTTACTGCTTAAAAGAGTTTTTCTCTCTAGCCTCACTTTACACTTGCTTTCTTTTCATAGTTGTGTATCAAAATGATAAAATTAAGCAGTGTTTGCTTTGACAGTTGTATTCTTTTCACGGCAGACAGATTTTCATATATCTTATATAAAATGCCGCCCTTAAGGTTACTTTCATTAGAGTTCCGTACTGCAAGACAGTAAGTACAAGGTTAGTATTTTTTGCATCTTAGCATCTTTTCATCAGAGCACCATACGGCCCTGTCTATTGATACTAACAAATAACAAAACAGTTCTCTACGTGACAATGACGAAGTAATCCGTGCTCAACTGGAACGCTTTAAGAGTAAACTCGTGAAAACGTGAAACAAGAGAATTGAATTCAACAAAACTTTGACCCAATTTGTGGTTCAAAGTTTTATTTTGTAAAATAATTTCAATCATCTATAGTTCTTTTTCATTAAAAGTTGCGTACTTCATGGAATTTCCCATTAGTATTATAATAATAAAGCTTTTTTTATCCGATTTCGGTAAGTTTCATCCGGTTGAAATGAATCTTTTTTTTTTATGGGACAAAGGGGGCAAACGGGCAGGAGGCTCACCTGATGGTAAGTGATCACCTCCGCCACAAGTGAACACCACAGGGCTTGCAGATGCGTTGCCGGCATTTCAGGAAAGGGAGGGAGGGAGGAGGGAGAAGGACGGGAGGAGGGATGGGGAGTGGGCCTCCCTGACTCTCACTTACCGGACGAAACGCGACAGCATAGCTGCCACTTCACGCCGGTCTTCTGTGAGAGAGTGGTACTATACGGGGCGTGCCGGCCCATTCAGCTGCTACCCGAAGGTAACAAGCATGGCACTACCATAAGCTTTCATCATGCTATTCCTGTAAAGACTACTCAATTGTAAAAGTTACATTGAGATGTACCTGAGCGAAGTGGTATCTCGTCTAAGACAAGTTGACTTGGTATCTTTATTAAAAAACTAACGATTGAATGGTTTAAGAACGCATAAAGAACAACGTCCAAAAAACTTTTCCTTGGGCCAGAAATCATCGTAAGCGTATACAAAATAAGCTGAGCAATAGAATTTCATTACAAACGTATCAATGGTTAAGGAACGTATCGAGGAAAATCATACAAAAATTAATTTCGTTTATATAGAATATATAATATCATTCTTATAATATAGCAGGGTCCTCATGACTTTTTGGGATATCTTTTTTTAATAACCAAAAGTGGTACGTACCGTTTTCAATAAGAGAAAGGTTTTTCTTCTTATAAGTATAATTTGGACAAAATATGTATGATTACTAATATTATATATTAGAAAATACGTTCATTTGTACATCGTTATTTCACACTGAATTAGAACGACGAGTTAATGATATTATCAAAATTGCCATTCTATGTTTAAGAGTATCAGGAAAATGTACCGCATGCGTACAATTTCAGGGAGCAGAAATACGGCATTAAAGTGAATTCTTCTAAATTCTTAAATGCTGATATTCTCCTCGGAATTCGATAAGCAGTAAGCATAGCTTCATTTATATCTTCCACTTGGCTTCAATTTCCAGAGTCAACATCGGTTATTTGAATTGAAATTCCACCCGCCTTCTCTTACTTTATAACGTTTCAAAATTGGTCAATAAGTACTCGTAAAATGGTTTTATTTCTGCACGATTTCTATGAATAAACAGTGTATTTCGCTCTTTGACTTTGTAAAATCTTTATCTTGGCATTTAGAACTAATTTGTATAATGAACTCATAAAGAATTTTAACTAATATTTTTAAAATTCTAAAGTAGAGTCTTAATTATAAATGATCCAGTAGAGTAGTATGTTAATAGCACATGACATTATCATACATACGATGTACGAGTATGTGCATAGTAGAATTTTATATATTAGATTAAAGTACTTGTTAATACGCTAGTAAATACTATAACGCCACTTTTTAACAAGATATGAAGTGTAAATTAAAATAAGCATTTTAAAAACCAACATGTATTATGAGTTATTAGAATTAATTGTATGTACAAGTTAAAAGATTTATTCTATCTAAAAAGATCGAAATAAATTCAAAATTGTATTATTTTATAACTTACTAGCGACTCACCCTAGCTGTGCTCTGGATAACCAGCAATTCTTCTAGAAAATTTTATGACAATCTGTCTAATGGCTTTCTTGTGATGTGTTACCAGAAAGACAAAGTTCTAAAAACAAGATTTTTCAAAAGATAATGTAAAAATTCGACTCAAAATTTTATTAGATGTATACATAAATATATTATCATGTAAGTTTAAACTATATCTATACTTATCAAATTTTTTTATGCACATATATTTCAATTTTCCTTTCATACACATATTTTATATGGCACTGCTTAATTAGTGATACAGGTGTAAGTGGTTATATAACCACTCACTATTTTACGAGCAGGGAAAACCAAACAATTGTAAAAACAATTAAAACATTCATTACTATTAAACAATAAAAAGGCTTTCATATAATATCAGTAATATTATGTATTTTAATAATGTCTCAGCTATTGCGTTATCGAGATTGATGATTGACTTTATCTTAAACGCCAAGACCCATTTACAGCCTCCGATGGTCAGATAATAGCTATATTAAAGAAAATGATAAATGTTTTAATTTAATAAACGAATGAAAAAACTAATACCAAGAATCGGCATTATACTTTAACTAGCAATTCTCGCGGCTCCGTCCACATCACTATTAAAAATAGGGATTGGTGGTAAATGGTTGAAAAATAAAGTTTTAAGTATTTTAAAAAAATAAAAAATCTGGAGATGGTTACCCTTATTTCAGTCCTACCGAATATACACAAAAATATCATAAAAATCGGTCGAGCCGTGTCGGAGGAGTTCGATAACAAACACACGGGACAGACGAGACACGAGATTTTTGTATATTAGATTGGACATCCTTTGACGTATATATTTATATTTTCTTGTATTTTTGGAGCATACTTGTATTTGATGTTACTCTATACATGTTCATGGAGTGGTTGAAATTCGGAAATAATCGTTATGGAAAATTTGAGGAAGACGTATGTGTATGAATAAAATCTGATTATGTATTTTTTATTGATTACAAGAAAGTTCTATAACAAAAAGAAAATTAGTTGACAAACAGAAGAGAAACAGTTACAGAACAGTTTTATTAATCCATTAATGTGTATCATATATGTGTAGATAACGTTGGATGATTTTCTTTTCAAATTCTTAAATATTTTGTAATTGATAATTTCATAATAAAATGAAATATGAAGTTTAATTGATAAAAATACGTGGGCGACCCCGAGCGTACCTGAAATTTATTGCAAATTGGCAGTGAACCCTTAATATAGCCTGACCGTTCGGTTAATTAGATTAGAATAGTATGGAGGTACTTGTACTCTACTGTTTTTAAACGTAATTTTTATCATTAATAGTAAAATCAAATAAAAATATGAATTTATAGAAATCTTTTAAATATATAGCGAAAGGTTTTCATTAATTCATTACGAAAACCGCCTGGCGTATAAAGATGAAAGGCAGAGAGGTAGTTTATAGTTAGTACACATCCTCTAAGAACGAATTTTGTGACAGGGCCGGATTAGGCCCTTAAGGCCTTACACCTTAAGGGCTCTCGCAAATTTATATAAAAGTCCTTTATTTTTTAGTTCAAACTTTGCTACAAACCCGAGTACAACGGGGGCTGGTCGGTAGTCTGTTTGTACGTAATAAATAATAAGTAATATTTATATGAACCTATTTTTGCCCGCGACTTGCGTAATAAGACACCTGTGTCCGATTACGATATCACCATGTATTTTACACACAGCTACTTAAAATTTCAAGTTTGGATGTACTTGTATCATTTTTTAACAGAGTACTTTTATTTATTTTTTATATCAAAACATATATTTAAGCTCAAAGATCTCTAGTTAGACAGACGCACTTAAAAAGTACCAAAAGAATAAAACTTAAAATAACATACTTACAATTGTACGAAATAGATGTTTATTTAATTAAAGCGGACCTTCGTTAAATATAACGACATGAATACTTTAACGGTATAATCTTAATCCTCCTAACATGAGAATGTTCCTTTGACGGCCAAACCCCTCCAATGGAGTGCTAAATAAAATCGAGGCATTGCCACACAATGCCCATCTTCGATGACGGGGCACTTCAGATTCGCTTGAGATTTTTTTTTACTCTGACCCAGTTATTTTTATGGTCGTATCAAAGTTGTGACCCAAAAGAACAGCTTATTATCGCCCATCTTAAATATCGGCTACAAAGTTTTTCTTAATTGACTTTTTTATATTTAGGTTTATCTTTTTATTTAACCCTCTTCTTGGCAAAAAAAAACTGTTAATTTTCTAATGATATTCATAAAGTACAATAATTATGCACATAGGGTTCAGGGAAAATTATTTGAAAAAATAGCGCATCACCAAATATTGAGATCCTTTGGGTATCTTTCAAGATACACTGCCAAGTTGGTAGTGAAAATCAACCGTGTATGTATGCGTCTTTGAGGATACATTGCCAGGTTAGTAGAAATAAAATGTACCAAATCTTTTAATCAATTTTATATAAAATAAGAACGTAATGATAAAACAATGGACCCAAAATGAAACTTAACTCGGCGAATCATGATAAGAAAACTAAAATTAAAAGTCATTGCACAATTTTAGTGGCATAAAAAATTTAATGACTACTTATTAGTGTGAAATATAATTACGGACTTACCGAAGTTTACAGGACGACAATAATTGGTAAATATACCAAGGTCAATTTCGAGATAAGACCTTGAAGCGTAGTTTTGATTTTGATTAAAAATTTTAATTAAAGAAATGTAACTATATTTTTCGTTATAACTTACAAAAGATTTTCCATAAATAAATAGGATAATATACTCGTACTAGCGACCCACCCTCGCTTCGTTCAGGTTCCTCCTTAAGTATGGTTCAAAAGTTAGTACGGAATAGTAAGTGGTAGTGACATGCTTGTTACCTTCGGGTAGCAGCCGAATGGGCCGGCACGCCCCGTATAGTACCTCTCTGTCACAGGAGACCGGCGTGAAGTGGCAGCTATGCTGTCGCGTTCGGCGTTTTGTCCGGTAAGTGAGAGTCCGGGAGGCCCACTCCCCATCCCTCCTCCCGGCTTTCTCCCTTCTCCCTCCCTCCCTTTCCTGAAAGGCCGGCAACGCATCTGCAAGCCCTGTGGTGTTGCAGATGTCCATGGGCGGAGGTGATCACTTATCATCAGGTGAGCCTCCTGCCCGTTTGCCCCCTTTGTCCCATAAAAAAAAAGAATAGGAAAATAAATAAATGAATGGGTTGTCATATGTCATGACGTTCTCCTAAAAATCATAAAAAGAATTATTCAAATCAGTTACAAAACAGACAGAAGGTATTTAAAAAGTAAAATATACAAAAGAGACCGTATATAAATATCGTTCGCGTCACTAAATTAAACCTGACCTAATCTTTGTTGACCTATTAACATTCGCACATGCAAAGAGTGAGGAACAAAAGGCAAGCGACAATGGACCGCCCTTGGGTCAAACGCCAACCACAGCCAGTTTATTTTTATTATTTACCAAAATATAAATGATTTTGCTTACTTATACTTATTAGATTAACTAAAAATTATATCCATTGCTTTATTTCCATTTTGCCTTTTAGTCGATTTTCAGGATTGTTTAATTTGTTTTTAGGGATATACTTGTATCTTTGTCCGTATCTGAAAATAATCGTCATTATCGGGAATGGCAGTGCCCAGTCAGTCAGCCCAGCAGTGACGCTCTCGCTTGGATAACCGAGTGATGTGGGCTTAAATCCATATCTCGCACCTCCGATATTTTCATGTGCGAATCATTTCTAACCACTTGGTGTATTACTTGTTTTACGGTGGAGGAAAACACCGTGAGGGAATTTGCATGTCTGAGAGAACCTTGCAGTTAAGGCGCAGGACCGACGGCTTTACACGGTGCTCTCCGAGGCACGGGGGCACACACCGCCAACTTCCTAACTCCGGGCTGTTACTGAGGCTTACTAAATAGAAAGACTCAATAAACAAAATTTGGCCCGACTCATCGACTTTTTTTGGACCTCTCGATGCGTCGTTGTACGTGTAGGTTCATAATAATTACAAAGTAATTAACGTTTGAGTATTTTAATGTTTTATTACTGTATATAACAAATATAACAATTTAATTTAAGTAGGGTTGTAAAGGGATGGCCGCTGACATAATCCGCCTAAGGTAATGTCATAAATAGAATCCCCTACGGGCTCCTGCAGTCAAAGGCAAAGTTACTTGTACCCATACAAAATAGGATTTAGTTCTTATGAAACGGTTGCTTTGTTGTTAGGTATAAATTAATTGTTATTGTCAAGAGATAAGAAAATTTATTTGAAAATGCATGTAGATTATCAGAATAAGAAGCCCTTACTTTATTGTGTGAGTAAACACATGGGTTAAACAAATTTTGAGTAGGTACACCTGTTCAAGAAGAAAAATAGTTTTCTTCTTGAACAGGTGTACCTGCTTTCAATTTTATTTAAAACAATGTTCTCATGTTACTTTATTTTCTTGACGACACGTTTGGCTTAGTTGAGAGTGACCCTACTTTTTGCGCCAGCGGTCGAGGGTTCGGGTCCCGCTGGACTTTCATTTGTGAGCACGAATGTTTGTACTCCAGTCGTGGGTTTTTTATTAATAATATATATGTACATATTTGAAAATTATATATGTGTAGTATACCTACTATCTGGTATCCGTAACACAAGCCTCGTAGCTTACCACGGAACTAGATGGCGCTGTTGTAATAATTTCCCAACATATGAATTATATTATTATTATTATTATTTAAAATATATTGTAACCTAACCCACAGGTTATATTATACTAATTTAACAGTTCCATTCTGGATCACACACAACACTCCTACGTCAGACGTACGCGTTTTTTCATAGTAATGAGAGATAATAATTTAAATCCTAATAGGCCTTCGATCAAAAGCCGTATTGTTAGCGCCACCCTATTGTCCTGGTAGGCCGTTTTTCATTTTATATGTAAGCATTTGATATATTAAGCCAGATCTTTTAAGCCCATTGGACACCTTCAATACGATCGGTAGTGCTATTCTGTAACTTGACTGCGGAATCTTTATACAGTTGTATAAGTATAAAATGCAGATTTAGTTGTCATTGCATAAATACATACAGACATACATACACACATACACAAGCGCACGCACGCACGCACGCACGCACGCACGCACGCACACACACACACACGCACACACAAACACACTTTTTGTCTCTTGACGATATTTTACTTCCATTTAAGTCTAAGATTTAAATCGTTTTCTTATGACTTCCGAAGAGAATGCCTTTCCAATGTGTACAATTGCTATGCATTCGATAATTTTTCCACATTTAAAAATAATTGTACAATTTAATAAAATTCTACTAAATAATGAATTTAAATAAACCTGATTCATATACTTAAGCCGCAACGGTAGTTTCCATTACTTTAAAAGAACTAATACTTTTATTCGTGTATTTCAATTTATTCAACTTCTTTCAAAATCGTCTCGCGTTAATAATTGTGTATAGAAGTTATTATGGTTAAAAAAAAATATAAAAATATTTACCTGCTAAACCTCTAGCATTTTCGTATTTTTTCGAGATTATGTATTCATAGAGTGGTACTTCGCTTTCACATAATATGTGTTATTCGAAAGTAAGAGCTATTTGAAATATGCACGTGTAAATACCTGTTGTTAAAAATGAGTAACATATTTTATTTTTCCTAAATTATTTTTCTTTTAGAACAACTTAGTTGATTAAAAAATGTTATTCCACAAAAGTCAGTCAATCCCTTATACCAATATCAATTAGAACGAGCGTGTCGCTACAATATTGAAAATGGCGCCTCAATTGTTAACATCCCACGCGAAATTTTTGCTACGACGCGATACTACAAAAAGTAACGGTAGTGCCTTTCGATTTTTATATGAATTATTATGAATATTATGAATATCAATTATTTTTTTCATTATACGAGTACATGTGTGCATATTATAAATTTCTTTGGAAAAAAATACACCATAGAAATATAAACCATATTTCTATGGTGTATTTTTTTACTCTATGCGTTTTAAGTATTCTATATTTAGATACCTAGTCTAATTTTTATTTAATGAATTTTATAATACGTATATTGTAGTTAAATGTAGACTTAGTAGAATTTGTATTTTAATAACTATCTTCTAGTAGGTGTCCCGCCTGACAGTTTATATTACACATTTCTTCATACATAGGCACTTAAAAATAAATATTGGAGATAGGAATTGGACTATTTTGCATAGAGGCTTTGCCAAATATCGCTAGTATAAAAATAGGTTATTGACATTCTCTGTTAATTATTATAATTTATACAATTTACAAGCACATCGACATTTAAAATGGACAAAGTTATAACTAAGTATTGTAACCATTCTAAATTAGTGCTTAAAATATGGACATTCGGAAAAATAAATACGGAAATTCATTTCTATTTTTCAATCCTGAATTTGTGTTACACTATTGTGTAGTTATATCATTTTCATTCGAAAGTCACTGAAACAGATAGGAAAGACAATAAATCGTCAGGTGGAAACTAAACTCGTCGTCAGCTTGCGTTCGATCTATCGTTTCGTTCAACGCTGTCAGTGCACGAATGCATCGACGTAATTAAAATTCAATGATCGATTTGAAATTAAAGACTTTGGGAGAAATCACATCAAACTATGCTATTTATGTAGGTAAATGAATTAGGTACTAAGTGTTATAAAAGTTTTAGTGCCACTATAACTCATTTTCATTCTTAGTTTAAAAATAATTTTTCCTACGCGGTAATCGAACCTAAAACAAATTCTTTTTAAGAAAGTATTATATAATATTCTTTATTGCACTTAAAAATGATATACAGACATTTCATTATAATTGTTATATGCAAAGGTGGACTTATCTCTAGAAGAGATCTCTTCCAGCCAACCTTTGTTAATCAGAAATAGTGTAATAAAGAGCAGGTATGTTGTGCACAAAACTGATAATCCAAATAATTCAATACTTAAATATTGTAATATAAAATATATAATATCAAACAATACATACAATACATATTTACATACGTATATATACATACATAGATAGATACATACATACATACATACATATATACATACATCCATATACATACTTCTAAATAAGTAATAATATATATAATAGGTACAATATATAATAACAGTAATAATTAAGCATCTTAATTTACGATTGAGTAAGAAGGTGCTGTTTTAATTTCTTCTTGAAGGAATTAATGGAAGGGCTAAGTTGGATGTCTTTAGGGAGCTTGTTCCAGAGCTTTGCGCCATATACGGAAAAGGAGTGCAAAAGGAACTTCGTGTTACTCTTGGGTATCTCAAGCATCGCAGTGATGCAAGGTCGCCTGGAACGTGATGGAGTAGGGAGAGTTTGGAAACGAGAACGGAGGTATGAAGGAGAATTAGGGTCATTAAGGATGTTGAAAAGGAACGAAAGGATATGCATATCACGGCGAAGGCGGATTGGGAGCCATTTAAGTTGAGCACGAAATGTTGATATATGGTCATGCTTGCGCAAGCCAAAGATAAAGCGAATAGCGAGATTTTGAAGACGCTCAAGTTTATTAAGTTGCTCCTCAGTCACATCCAAATAGCACACGTCAGCATAGTCGAGTATAGGGAGAAGTAGAGATTGAGCAAGCATAATCTTGGTTGTAAAAGGGAGAAAAAATTGGAGACGTTTGAGAGAGTGAAAAGTGTAATGTATTCGTTTGCTGACCTCGTTGACATGAGCTTGCCAGGTCATGTTACAGTCCATAATTAGGCCCAAATTTTTAACTTTTTTGCAGTAAGGGATTGGAACTCCAGAAAACTGGACTGTAGGTATTGACGACCAGTTGATTTTACAGCTTAGTCTGCTACTGCCTATAATTATGGACTGTGACTTACTGGGATTCACAAGGAGGCCGAAAGACTTTGCCCATGACTGAACCTTAACAAGATCCGAGTTCAATGCATCAATAGCTTCATGCAACTCGGCCAGCCCGAAGTGTCTGTATATTTGTAAATCATCTGCATACAGATGGAAGGGACAAGAAATGACTTTGGATAGGTTATTAATAAAGATTGAAAAAAGTAAGGGAGAAAGTACTCCGCCTTGAGGAACGCCGGCAGTAAGATCAAGCCAGTCCGATGTAGCATCGTTGGTCTTCACGCACTGCTGACGTCCGAAGAGATAAGAGTGAAACCAGTCTATAACAGTAGTAGAAATGTTGACCGCACGCAGGGATCCAATAAGGATATCGGGATCAACAGAGTTGAAAGCACTGCTAAAGTCAAGTAAGACCATCGCAGTGAGCTTGGTGTTATCCATAGCACCACGAATATCCTCCGTGACATTGAGCAATGCACCAACTGTGCTGTGGGAGGAGCGGAAACCGGATTGATAGGAACAAAGTAGGTTATTGTGAGATAAATAGGAGTAAAGTTGATTCTGGGCCAATGATTCTATGACTTTGGATAGTATAGGGAGGATAGAGATAGGACGGTATTGAGTGAGGCACGAAGGATTCGAGGATTTAGGTAGTGGTATTACGAGGGCTTTCTTCCATGATGACGGGAAGACATTACGTGTGAATGAGAAGTTAATTATGTGAGTGATCACAGGTGCAATATCCTCCAGTACCGGAAGAATCATGTCAAGGCTGAGGTCGTCACTACCAATGGCTTTTGTGGAAATAGAACGGACACATTTCTTGATGTCATCTACTGAGACTGTTTCAAACGTGAATGGTGTTATGTCAGGGAGAGCAAGGTTTGATAAAAATGAAAGAGTTTCAGTTTTTGTATGCAAGTCTATAGTGATTGGAGGAGTGGTAAAATGAAAGTTTAAAGTATTGAGATCCACAGAGCTTTGACAAGCTTCTGAGGCCTTGCCCACACCCAGTGACGATAGAAATCTCCAAACTTGCGCTTGGCTAAGATTCTGAATTGTTGAATGAATATAACGGCGTTTGGCGTCCCTACACATTCTGTTGCAGATGTTACGTAATTTTTTGTATGCGTCAAGATTTGCGGCAGATGGGTGTTTTTTGTTTCTCGATTTCGCCTTGTCACGCTTGGCCATAGTTCTCTTGATCGCAGGCGTTAGCCATGGTGCGGGAGCGTGTTTGATGCGTACCGGTCTGACTGGAGCATGTTTGTCGTACAACCTAATCAGCTCAGTAGTTAGAGAGTTAACCATGTTATCAATGTTATCAAGAGACAGTATTGATGACCAGTCGATATGTGTAACATCCTCTCTCAAACGGTCCAGATCCATATGCTTAAAGTTGCGCTGAAGTATAACCTTGCCTCTCACCTTTGGAGGACGCACTTTGTAAGCGAGGTAAATTAAGTCGTGGTGTGAGAAGGGTGCTGTCATTTGACCATGCGAAACAGTGAGATTAGGTTGAGAGACAGAGATTATATCAATGAGAGATGGGCGACAGTTAGGAAAGTAATGGGTAGGGGAACTCAAGGGGAGAATATGCAGATTGAGTGACGTGTTCAAATCATTCAATGCTGCAGCCCTGGAGTCATTTTTTAACAAGCATGTATTTAGATCGCCCATGTAAATAACATGATCGTAATTAGGAACAAGGCTCTCAAGGATATCACTCAATTCCTGGAAATAATTAATTTTGTCGTTCGGACAATACAAGACACCAAGTAGAATTTTTTTATTGTGAATTAATAATTCCAAAAAAAGATATTCAAGAGAGCCTGTAGAGAGTGAGGTGGAGCTTGTAACAATACAGGCAGGTATGCCGTTGCGCACATAAACACCAACGCCACCACCACCCTGAACAGTACGGTCGTTCCTAAAAAACTGATATCCTGGAAGTGAACAACTAGTCGATGGGAGTGAGGGTTTAAGCCAGGTCTCAGAAACGAGTATACAATCGACCACGCCGGTGCTAAAGGATGCGAGAAGGTCAGAATAGTGAGCAGGGATGCTCTGCGCATTGATATGCACTAAGGAAAGGAAATTAGAATTATTAGGAAATACCATTAAAAGTTTTTCTTCAAGTGTACCTTCATCTGAAAGAGACCCATTTGAACTATTTTCAGCACTTTCAAAATTATCAGAAGAAGAACAAGAAACATATTCGTTATCATACATAATACTTGATTATAATATATTTATATAAAATATTTATTTAAATATATATGGATAAACAAATATACCTACGTATAAATAAAATACTAGTACTTTAAAATAAAATAAAATAAAAAAATAATAAAAAAAAATAAAAAAAAATAATTAAAATAAAACAAGTAAAATACTATACTCGTACAAAAGTTGACTGCAAGAAATAAAAAATACATTTTTAAATGTAAAAGAAAAAGCAGTTTTGATAAACAAAAAAAAAAATAATTAAAATTAAAAGTATCCACAGAGTTTCGGAACGATCATCAAACATATTATAAAGCATCTGTAATTGTTTGTCAGTGACATTTATGACAATTGACATTTGACATAAGAAAATTATATCTGACAGAAGTAACTAATAATAACTATTTATATTTTATAATTTAACTAATAGAAAAAAAAAAGCGTGTATTCATTTACAAAGTACTAGGTATATTGTTAATTTTGTGGATACCCTGCATAGAGTAAAATTAAACTTACACTATAAACCGACCATATTAAAAAGTTATAAACAAGTACAATATATAATATACATAATTATATTAGTTGTTGTCAGTTTTACTATATTGTGCCATCAAGTTTTTCAGCTCGGACAAAGTAGTGATTTTTTTTCGGGACTTATCGGGAAGAAGGATGACTATTACACCATCTGCAGACCAGCATTTCTTCATCCCAAAGTGACCACGCGCGGCAACAAATACTTCTTGTCGAGACTTTGTTAAAAACTCAGTCACAGTAGTTTTGGTGCCTTTTAAAGAAGTCTTAGCCCTCCATGCAATGGAACGTGCATGGTAATTCGTAAACCGCACAAGAATGGGTCGGGCAGATTCCCTCTTCACTCCTAACCTGTGGCAGGATTCAATTGAATCTGGCTTTGAGTCGGACAACTTCATTTGGCTGGTTAATACATACATGATTTTTTTCTTGACATCTTCATCCTTATCTTCTTTGATCCCATGGAATAGAAGTATCTTCCTTCTTGATTGAGTCTCCAAGCGATCCAGACCATGCACAACAAGTTCTACCTGCGATTTGAGTATGCCCAGAGACTTCCATATAAAAGTCTTAAAGGAATGAAAATCTGCAGCCAAAGCTTTTACTGTAGGATTTGAAGCATTTGAACCAGGCGCTTGCAAATTCTTCTCAAACTCAATCATTCTCGTATTAAACATAGATGATAGTTCATCCATGCCCTTCACAAGCTGCTCAATTGGGGAGTTCATAGTTTAGTGAGTGAGGAAAATGTGTGTGAAAGTAAGTTTACAGTCAACTTAAGCACTGGTAATGTAAACTTTAATACATATGTACTTTAACTATTTTTAAAATATTAAATTTTATAGAGCTATTAAAACACGTCTGTACAGTTTTGTGTCTACCCGCCAAAAAAAGTATTATCTTACTAAGGAAATAGATGGCGCTGTGTGTAATAATTTATTTATCTTTCTTATGAGTAAATAAGTAATTTAAAATACGAAATACATACGAGCATATCAAAAGTATTTTGTATAAGAATGTTGATGCTATTCGTGAATAATAGATTTACTTCACTCCGTAACTCGATAGGAGACACTAAAGGCATTTAAATTTGCTTTCTAGTATGTGACGTCTACCGCCCGAGACTTACATTAAACTTGCTGCTCTATTTATATCTTATTCTTTAAAGGGAATAAATCTTAAGTGTTACGGACATGTAAAATTAAATTCCAGTATAAAACGGATACCATATTATAAATATTACTACGGTTCCCTTTTAATTATAAGTTAATATACTGATAAGACTGTGGTAGCCCACTGGTAACGCGCTCGAATGTATAACAAAGTGATGTGGGTTCAAATGTGAGTCTCGCACCTCTGATATTTTCATGTGCGCATCATTTTTATCATGATTACCAGTTGTGTAACGGTGAAGGACAAATCGTGATGAAATCTGCATGACTGAAAAAACCTAGCAAATTTTCGAAAGATATGTGAAGTCCGCCAACCCGCACTGGGCCAGCGTGATGGACTATAGCCTGATCCCCCTCGTATTGAAGGGAGACCCGTACCCAGAAGTGGGACCTTAAAAAGAGCTGGATAAAATATTTTGGTGTCTGTCATAGCAATTTTTCTCCGACTCTACTGAGCGGTAAGGGTCAAAGGTACTTCCTTCCCTTTCCATGATTGTTCAAACTCCAACAAAAAACGTTAATAATTTATTGTAAGGCTAATTAGTACTTTCCAATAAGCTTGTTATGTGACACATATAGTCGGCCAACGAACGTGACAGTCAGCCCAAGCTGCCGTACACCTGCTTGGGACATTAGTGTATGGCAGCTTGGGCTGTCACATCAGTTGGCCGATTATTTGATAGAAGTATGACTTAATACATATTCATACATGTTACATACTGTATACATTGTACGATAAAATACTCGTAGAGCTGAATATTTAATACGAGTAAAATACGAAAATATTGTCGTTATCAACGAATTACTGTTAAGTGTTACCTCCAACCCTTTCCTTACTTAATACTCGACATTTTATTTGAATCATTTCGCACCTGAGTTCCCTTCGCGAATGTGGCATATTTGATATACGAGTAAGTTGCCAAGTGAGTGCGGTCGAGAGGAAAGTGCGGGCGTTGGATTCAAGTAGGTACTACCAACTCTATATTACGAAACTTCACAAAATCGTTTTGCTTCGTTGCACCTTTCCCAATATAACGATGTCAATAATATATGGAATAGTGAATATGTAGAATTGAACTTAGAAATGTTATGTACATATGTATATGATATATTGTATAACTTTACAGACTAGAGTTCGTTATGGATGTGTAAATCAGCTGAAATATTAATTAATATTATTAGTTCATTGCACAATTGTTTTGAAAAACTTAAATATCTGAAATCAATTCTTTCGAATAATTACAAATGCTTGCATGAATTTAGTTTTTATGTATTTAGTTGTTATATATTTCTTTACATGAATTCTACAAAACCATTGCACTAATTATCTGTTGGCTGTTACTTATATTTCAAGCTAATGACTTTCGCTGTGCGCCATTTTGTCGTAGCTTTTAAACAAAATGGCTGAGTTTCCGCGCCCTACATTTCAAATTATGCATCAACTCCACTGAAGCACAAACGCCTGCACACCTTTACATGAATATTCATAATATTTAACTAAATCTCTTTATAAAAGGACGAAGTCGAGCTACGACTGGTTCAACTGCGAAATGTTAAGATTGTATTTGAATTGTTAGTAAGATTTTCTTTTATTTTTCACTTAGTTATATTTTAAATATCTACTTCGTACACCTACATAGTTGTTTGTATACCAACTTCAAAACAAGAAAAGTTACTCAATTAAAACATTTACATTTTCTTGTTACTTTGTGTACATGATACTAATTTTTATCATAACCTCCAATAAAACTCTCATAATCATAATTCCAGCCCCTGTGGTGAATTTATTGCTTTAAAGGGAACTCTTTTAGTTATACTTACTGAACTATACGATCTAATTGCCCGCTGGATTTATCTTGCGTGGTAGAGAATGAGTTCCTGTCCAAATATGATCATCATCGTATTCGAGATTCACCATGATAGCCTTCCATTAAATTCTAGGACTACAGCACTACCGATTAAGCTGTAATTCTAAACTACCTACCCTCCAAACCCACCCAAAAACACACACACTCGCGAAATTTCACCAAAATCGGTCTAGACGAGGGAGGTTGGGTAGGTAGGAGGTCTAGGAGTTCAGTAACATTATTGTACGTAATAGAAGTATACATAATTAATGTATGTATGTATATTAAGATAATACCTCAACAAATCTAATTACACGTTGTAAATGCTCACGTATTAGTTAGGTACATATTTAATACATTAATTGGGATGAAGCTGCGGGCGTCTCACGCTACAATAACTAAATTTCAGTGAAATGAGGTAGCGTTTAAATTTACATTAATTTTGCTCATTAGGGAAGCAAATTTGATAACTTACTCCAAGTAATATTACATCATAAGTTTCAATAATTTTATTCTGCTCCAAAGTTATTTTCGATACTGCTTCCTTCTTCATATTTTTTGCTTGAAAGGGCATCAAAGTAAACTTTATAGTTCGTAACTACCTTTATATTTTCCTTTGATCAGTATTTTTGCATACTTTTATTGTTGAATAAAGTAAATGGGTCACGTAGTCGTTTCGAGTTGTGTACTAAAAATTTATTCAGGAAGGGCTATAAACAGTTTCGCTTAAAATCATGTAAGAACATTAAATCATGTAAATGAGGACATGATACAGTAGTTATTAATTTTATTACTATCGGTAACGCGCTCTCTTTGGAAACCGTGTAACACCAAATCCCAAGTTACTACTCTTACGATATCATTTGTGAATAATTTCTAACATTTACCCCTTACTTTACGATAAAGGAAAACCTTGTTAGAACCCGATATGATGACAGATGCACATGGCTTAAAGAACCTAGTCAGTTTTAAAAAGACACGTGACGATCGGCCACCCGCAATTGACCAGCGGGTGTGGGCAATGCCCGGAGGTTCGTGCCCAGCTGTGGAACGTTAAAAGAGGGACATATAATTATGGATGTAATATGGATGGATACATACAAAAAAATAACTTATAAAACATTTCAAAACAAATAAAATTGCTGAAAGCAAGTGAATATAGAAATGAAATGTGGTTTTATTTTGCTATATCTATTTGCTACATCATAATAACGCACAATAGCAGCCGAGTAAATAATTAATGAGAATCAGGTGTCCCAGCCAGATAAGGCAGAAATCACTTTAGCCGCGTCTTACGGCATTATATCTGTAAGAGCCTTAGATTATACTTTGGGAAACTGCTGTTAGTCCTTTTTCATATTTTATCGTTATATTTTTTGTCTAAAAGAAATTATGGCTGACTTTTATATCGGGGAACGAACAAAGTTTTATAACAAATGTATTTATAGAAAAAGCTTTATTGTTTTAGTATAATTGTAGTATTTTATTTTATTTTTATTTCTGAAGACATGCTTTAAACTGAGCCAAACGACTCAGTTTGTAGCAGCGGCGACACCTTCGTTGCGGGTTTGAATCTCGCTGGGTGTGAATTCGTGTGATCAACACGATTGTTTGTGTCATGTCGTGCGTACTGTGGAGCTTATTATGTATCTGTTGTCCACACCACAAGCTTCGTAACTTACTATAACATATTTATTAAATTTGCCAATTCATGTATTTATAATTAATAATTGATACGTCCTTATATACGAGTATATAGGATACATCAATCATAATATGTTATATATACTAGTTCAACTTTGCTGGCTAAAACTAATACGAGTATATTATCATATTCAATTTTGTTATATGAAGTGGGCTGTAGGTCCCCAGACATATTAGTATAATGCAAAAATTGCTGACAAGTGCGTGAGTGATGTGTAGTGACATCTATCAAAGAGGTGGATGATTTATCAGAGAGTGGTTTCTATTAAGTATTATGGGTAAAAGTGATTATATAAAAACATCGAATAAAAATCAATTCAACTTCACTTATCTTGATTAAAAAGGAGTAGATAGTCATAAAACGTAATAGATGCTTAAGCATAAAATAAGATAAATGTACCATATTGTTTCCTTGGCATTATAATGTGTATGTTAGTACTAATTACTAGTCTTTCGCAGGCATATTGTAAAATTCATTTATATGAGTAGAACACAGTCATTATACAAAATGCGCCGTCTCTTTACAAACCCACGTCTGTTTGGGAAATGCTAATAGCATATTGATGATGCTTCTAAGCTTAATTCATTTATCCAAAATATGTAAACGTGACTTAATAAACGCTTATCAAATCAGCTATTTTAGAAAGTCGTAGGCCATTTTAGAAAACAGTTAGGTACTTATACTTTTGACATTCATGACTTATGCTTTTGACATGACACCTGATCTAATTCGGTTTTTTGTATGTATACTAGAAGGTATCCTTTTAACCTCGAAACCCTTACTACCTGTGGCACGACGCATGGGAAGACTATTCGAAACAACCATTGAGAGTTATGGTGCAGGCTTTACGCTCTCCGAGGTACGGGGATGAAACGCCACCAATTTCCCAACTACTGAGGCTTACTATACAAAAAGACTCAATAACTTTTTGGCCCGACCCGGGACTCGAACTCCGGACCTCTCAATGAGTGGCCCTACTTGCTAGCCACTACACCACCGAGGCAATCACAGACTACTGTACATGCCTCATTGTCCATTCATGCCTCATTACTATCCACAACTTAATCAACTAGAATAATGCTAATTACTATCCACAACATAATCAAGTAGAATATAATTCTATAAGATTGACATGGATATCAAGTAAGTATAATTTATTCTGATTATTATTATTATAAATACGAAAATTTTTATGGGTTTTGTTCACGGGTTCATTTTGTTGTTTCACGGTTAGAAGAATACAGAAGATGTGACAACAGAGAAATCAATAGAAATGTCTTGATTTGCAATTCATATTTGCGTTTCACGCAAAATTCTAAACCGATTTTAACCAAATTTTGTATAGTGATTGATAACTTATTACACTACAAATTTAAGGTACTTTTTAGAGTAGGAAAATGTTTCATTCCCATGGGAAAACACAAATACTAGTTCTATCGAGTTGTCCTTTCAAAATATGGCTTGCGCTGGCTATGCCTATAGATATTTTACATCAAAACAGTGTACCTACCTACTTATTAGAAATTTGTAAGAATTAAAAAGGCCTCAACAGCTTTTAGAGTACCTATATCCTAAAGTACATTCTCAATATATTTTTTTGTATCATTATATTTGTGTCGCATCTGCCTGTCTCTTTATACTCTTTATACTCATTACTCATATAATAATTATTATGCAAGGTTAAAACATTTTTCATGACTTCTTAGTCCTAAATAAATTTCCAAAGTTTATGTAAATGGTTATAAAAAGAATCTAAACATTTAAGTTGAAAATTCTTTTAGAAATTCAACTGAGCCTACATTTCGGCAATGATGAAAGAAGAAATAAGGGTAGGAGTTTTTCTCAAATTGCTGCTGTTAAGAAAATGTTAGTAGATAATATGATTCAACGCTACGGACAAGACCTAAAAAAATTTTAGCTGGGTACCTATATCGATTACCTTTAGTATACAATTTTTACAAACTTTGAATATCTTATTTATATCTAATCAAAAGCTTAACAAATAAGTTTCAAGCTTATAGCTTTAAAAATGACGTAATTTCCATTCAAACTTTCATCCCCTATTTCAACCCCTTACAGTTATTTTTTTTTTCGCCTTGAAAAGTAGCCTATGTCCTTTCTCAGGCTCTAGACTATCCAAATTAATATAGTTTAAACAAGATAGTCTTGAAGTAACGATGTCTTAAAATAGGAAAAACGTTATGTGTGCGATGAGCCTTATAGTGATTTCTGAATCCCGAAATTATTTATCTGTAGCTAACCCAGATAAAGATTAAGCCGTTAAAGCGAGGCCGAAGCGACAAATAGCTCTCAACCTTTTTCCTGACTTTTCGATTCCATCCGTGTCTTCTCAAAGGTCTTAATATAGAGGTTATTTAGAGTATATATATACTCTATATTATAATATTTACAATTTTACTCTAAATTGCAAAGATGTAATAACGGTTTGCAGCATTTTTTTAAGTCTTATTATTAATGTTGATTTTTCGACATTATTGATTTTAGCGTCTATATAAATTCACTAATATAATACTAGCAATTCTCGCGGCTCCGCCCGTATTTTAAGCCCTTATCATCTAGCGCAATAAAAAATAGCTTACGACTTATTCTCAGACCTACCAAATGTACACAAAAAAAAAACATTTCGGAGGAGTTCGATAACAAACACTGTTCACCCTCGCTTAATTTGGGTACCTAGTACCTAGTTGCTCCTTGCCTTTAAAGTTAGTAGCACAAAAAATGAAGAACTTTCATACAAACTCGCGTTAACCCTACGGACTCTATTAACTATAAACTTCTCTGCCAAATTTCATCTTTATACGTCAAGGGGTTTTCGACAATTCCTGATGAGCCAGGCAATCGCAGACTCGCGAAAGCACGAAAGTCACTCGGTGTCTTTGGCGTTAATATTTACAATACCCTTCCGAGTGTCATCATTAACTCACCAAATGACAAAATTTTTACTTGTAAACTAAAAGATGTGTTAATTGACCTCGCTTGCTACAGCATAGCTGAATTTATGTCGAAGCAAATAGATTCATAATAACAGCACAGCGTGTTTTGTATATGGAAGTAAAATGGTAATGATTTTCGTATGTTTGGACATTTGTTATTGTAACAAATAGAATGTAAATAACTTAATTAAAGATTGAATTAAAATAAGTATAATGAAAATTGTAAACAAATACTAATAATAATGTAAAAGACAAAATGCTGTATAACATGTATAAATATTTGATAATTATGTAAAACTAGCGGTGCCCGCGGCTTCGCTCGCGCTAAGAGTGAATAAAATAAACATTTTTGCTTATATACTGTTACTTGTGACACCCCCGTTAACCCCCATAGGGGTTGATTTTCAAAAAACGCTTAGATATGTATCTCATAATTTGTATTGCAAAGCATTATTTCAGTGTCACGCAAAATATTTCAATAGAATTAAATTTCCCATACAAACTTAGCCACCCCCTTTAACCCCCAATGGGGGTGAATTTCGAAAAACCCTGAAATACGTGTTTCATCATTTGTACTTAAAATCATTCATTCAATGTTTCATGCAAAAATGTGCAATAAAAATATTTTTCTCATACAAATTTTGCCACCCCTTTTAACCCTTTTAGGGGTTGAATTTCCAAAAAATAATATACCTATGTCCTTCTCATGAATGCAAACTATCTACATACCAAATTTCAGCAAAATCGGTTGGGTGGTTTAGGCGTGAAAAGGTAACAGACAGACAGACAGACAGACAGAAAGACAGAGTTACTTTCGCATTTATAATATTAGTATGGATAATGTAAAAAAATCAATTCATCTCGTATGAACTGTAAAATTTTTGTAATTTTATTAGTAAAATATCTCAATCTCAATATCAGTGAATGACCTTTTGTTTTTATAAACTTAAATTACTTTCAAGAAATAGAAACATAATTACTACGAAATAGTAATAAGGAGGGTTTTTGTTTCTTTTAATTTAGTATGTTATCTCAAAAGATGAGCTTGCAACTCTACCTGGAGTCATATTATTATCATTAAAAACTATGATTCTTCATTCTTCACCTATATAAAATACGGTATCGTAAATTCATACATTTTTGTTAGCATATGCTCTCATAGTTACTGGTAATGCAAGCAGACAGATAGAGCAATGGAATGTAAACAGTAGAACTAACAAAAATACCATCTTCATTTCCTACTGAGAAAGATTTTAAGCAAATTAACCGTGAAATTGGCTACATCCCATTGCACATGAAAAAAGGCTTTTAGGTAATTAAACCTTATTTACTCTTAGAATTCATGTTTGCCATACTGACATATTAATATTTTGTGATGTGCGCTCGCTATCTACTTGTGTAGAATAACAAATGCAACAAAAATGACTAACGGTTTAACCTTGCTTCGCTCGGGGGCGTTTTGATTTTGTTGAGCGGAATCGTCGTTTCAGAGATAAGTTCGGAACAAAACGAACAAACAGACAAACAAGAAATAAAAATTGTGTTTTTGTTATATGCATCGTACTTTCATGTATGCATTTAGTAAAAAGTTGTTATATTGACAATAGTATAAACAGACATTTCAATTTTATTTATTTGTAGAGATTTAAAGTTTTTCTCATTCTTATTTCTTCATCTAGAAGAATCACAAGTTTAAAATATTAAATTCGTTAAAAAAATACTCAAAGGTTAGAGTAAACTTTGTTTTTATATGAAATATCCTTTGATAAGAGGTATATATTTAAAAGATATCTTTATCTTTTTTCTTCCTAATTCTGTCTTTTTTACCAACTTAGAGGTACCGTAGTACCATATCGTGCGAAGCCGCGGACAAGAGCTTTAACTTACATATGTATGTGAATATTACGTACATTATCAAGGTATAGGTGACGTTATCTGTCAATAAGTAAACATTGGCGATATCTACAAATATACGGGCCGGTGCCACCCCCAATATCCGGTGAGACAATCAAGATGGCTTTACTTCCGGCCGCCATGTTGTCATGCTGTTGCGATTTCCCGAAAACGGTTTCACGGGAAATTTAACACGAGATTGGTGTTGAGTGTTTTGCTGGAGGGCTGTTTTAGATTGCCTACCTGTTTGGGTAAATTGTTTATTTAGAAATGTAATAAATTGTAAAATTATTTTTAATTTGCAAATTCCAGGACTGCCAAGAATCTCTGAGAGTAATCCATCATCCAGTAATGTTTACAGTTGTAAGGATATTTGCGAAACTTCAATACATTAGTGTAATTTTTGACATATCTGAGATCAAAAAACTTTAAATTAGGTTTATTAATGAAATACGTAGCCATTTAACTAGTTGAGGAGTCCATACATTTTAGACTTAGAGATAAGATTCATGGTATAGGTAAATACATTGACGCTCACAAGAAAGAACATTACTACTAATTCAGTATTATTTCACTAAATTTTGAATTATGAATTTTGATATATTATAATATACTAGCGAATCACTCTTTCTTGACTCGCGGGAAATCCCTTTGCGTTGAAAAGACATAATACATAAGTATTTAAGTTTGAACCAGATACTAAGACTTGCTTGACTTGAAAAATGAACATACGAGTATAAACTGTAGAAACAAACGTACATAGAAACGAAGCAAGGTCAATAAAGCTTGCAAAAATATGCAATGCTTAAACGTTAATGCCTGAATGAATTTTAAAAATTTAGCTCCGAGTGTGAATTTTAAATAATTTTCACTGGAGAGTCGAATGAATTCGTAAAGAATGTTTAATGCGCCGCAATCATACATAATTAAGCCTTCATTCAGATCCGCTCATATGTTGCTTTTGCTGCTAAATAAAAACCCAACTCGTGTTATTGTTTGGGATTTTCAAATTTACGTAGAATATAGAATGATATTTGCATTTCTATTAGGATTTTGCTTGATTTTAAGAATAATTATGTGTATTTCAGAATTCAGTATATTCTTAGTAGTTAGTTTTTTTACAGCTTGTAGTTAGTACCTATGTGTGAACTACCATGTGGGATTGAAATTCAGAGATTAAAGTTGCATAATATAAAGCAGTCAGCTCACGAATAGGTACGTGTCAGTTACAAAAAGTATCAGAGGCCTCACTGGCATATTGGAATGGTATATCAAACCTTAAACTGAACTAATTCCCGCGTATAAAAAAGGATATCTTCGTATTTTTCTATACCTACTTTAACAGTTAACTACCACAACTTATTCGAATCTGTACATTAAATATTTTTTGGAAAATACTATTAAAATAATCATTACTATCGATACCTAGGCGAATCTATAGTTTTGTCTCAGTCTTTCTCTGTGCCTCATTTCATTAAACACAAGATAAAAATTGGACTGATTTTGATAAAATTTTGTATCCGAGTTAACATACGAGTATATTACTTTTTAAATAATAAAGAATTTTGAGAATGCAGAAAAAGAGATAATTAGTTTATTACATGGATTTAATTGTAAAACATGTATTTTGTACGACTCTTTTTACCATATTTAAGTCAATATGAATAAAATCCCTGTAATCTATTAGTTATAAACACAGATAAGTAATGTTATATGGAAATTCATAGCGAGGAAGCCGAGCGCATCGTCATTGTTCGCAATAAAGTTGGGCGTCGCCGTCATACACAATACAACCCCATGGGGATATTGAAAAGAATTCATTCATTTTCATCTCGAGAAACAAATGCTAACCGCCTACCACCCTTCATTCTGTTTTATTCACGTATTTCTAAAGGCATTTTCAATTGATATATTTTTAAAATAAAAAGCAAAGTATCAAATTGATTATTTTTATTTTTATGGAGTTATTTTTTTTGTATAAATACAAAGTACAATCTCGACATAGCATGTTATGAGACTTATTCCTCTTGCGGGTATTTTCACGATTTTCATTTTTTGATTGCCATTAAGAGCTTTTTATGATAACTTTTTAACTAAACTTAAATATTGACTCAAAAGTTTTAAACTAACTAAAGTATAAACAAAACTTATAAAAATTGGATTGCTTATAATAATATTAACAGTCAAATAAATAAACATTCAAAGGCTAACTATTGATAAAAGCCTGTGAAACTTACAGAGATGATGATGAAAACACCATGGTAAATAAGCCTAGAATCATCATATCAGAACTCGAATCCGCGACGTACCTTGGTAGGTGATTTGTGTTATAATAGATGAATCGAAAAAAAATGCTCTTTTAAACGATCATTTTTTAAATTAATTCACAGTCCATTAAAATTGAAAGACGTCTTTGTTTCAATTTCATCCAACATTTCATTAATGAGCGAATCTATCTTCTATTTAACGCGACGCCAGTTAAAGAAAGTTACTTAGTTTGTTCCGAAACTCACAGTAATGATAAATGACTTCCATTGTAAGAAAGTTAGCTAGTAAATTATTACTGGTCTCCCGTACTTCGAAACTTAGGTGTTTTTTATCACGATAACTCACTAATACTGCAATCGCCCTTTAGAAAGTTGGTACCATATCATGTATTATTATTTATTTATTAATTGATTGTTTTATCAACTTTTAAGAAAAACATAAATATTAATTCATCATCATCATCATCAGCCCTTTTTAACGTCCCACTGCTGGGCACGGGCCTGCCTCAGTACGAGAGGGATCAATCCATAGTCCACCGCGCATGTCTTACGAAAACTTGCTAGGTTTTTCTCATACATGCAGGTTTTCTCACGATGTCTTCCTTCACCGTAAGACAAGTAATAATCATGATATAAATGATTCGCACATGAAAATATCAGAGGTGCGAGACCCGGATTTGAACCCGCATCACTCGTTTATACAAATAACGCGTTAAATTAAAGATTTATTGATTACATTGGATGCTGTTTTTTTTGATTTTGAGAAAAATTCAATATTTATTTAAAACAGCAAACGGTTTTCGTAACCGAATTTATGGAATGAATAACGTAATAATATACGTTTTAATTGCTGCACTGCCACTAAATATGCAAAAATAATGAAATATCGTTAGTTATTTCAACAATGATCCGAGAAATTGGATCGTTTATGGAAATAATGAAAAAAGAGCGCAGGTGAAGCGAAACTTTTTCATTTTGCTCCATTTTAGACTTTATATCAGGGAAAAGTGTAAATATAAAGTCGATCCTTATACGGTGAAGTTAGACAATACTGTACATAGGAAGTAAAAATACCTGTACATAGTTCGATAGTCCGTAGTACCTGTTCTAAATGCGGGAATAGTCTATATTGTAGAAGAGTTAGTTGAATGTACTGTATTTAATTTTATTTTTACGATTTTCTTATTAGTATACAATATATTATTAGATACTAATATGAAAATGAATTTGAATTAATGTTAATTTCAAATTACCTGTTTATATACTTCAAACGTACCTACCGGTAGATGGCAAAGTTATGAATTCCCATTGTCATAACTCGGTTCTAGACTTACTAAAACTTAGACTCTGAATATTTAAATTGAGTGGTATTGTTTATCGACTCGCATTCACCGTAACTAAATTTACAGAAGCTCTACCAAATCATAGTTCTGAAAATTTTAATTGTATTATTATAGTAGGTATAACATTTATATTCTATATTACTTTTTACTATCTACCTACATCTATACTTTATATTGCGGGAAAATAACTCGTCTTTAAGAAATCTATATCCGTTATATGTACCTATAGGGCGAACTACACATATAAATTAAGGTACCGAAATAGTAGTAGGTAATGAAATGTTTGTTGCCGTCTAAACTTAACGTCAGTTCTAAAGTGTGTCTAAACTTAAACTTAATGGAGCCGGAAACTTACTCGTACTTCCAAAGTTGAACATTCCGTGATCTTAGGTCCTCCTACATACGAGTGAACCGCCATCCATCATTCAATTATTCTATAGTAAAAATGTTTCTTTAAGTAGAGCATGCAAGTTGCAAACGGAATACAGAACTAATAAACGGATAATTCGGATTGGTATAATATACATAGTAATATTGTAATAGATTTTGCGCTATTTTTGCTTACAGCTTCCGTACTTATTGTTATAATGTTGGATATAGATGAAAGGCTGGAGAGTGACCCAGGTTACGTTTTACAGCTGGACTGGAGATAATCTTAACAATAACAAAAAACTAACTATTATTCATTTGTACATACATATAAATGAGTATACTTACCGTTAGGTTAATTAGAAAAAAACTTAACAACAAGTGAACGAAACAGTTACCCACTCGGTGAATTTGTGGTAACTAACTGGGCTCTAAAATCAAATGTGACATTATAAAACTAGAATATTATTCTAAATAGTCGACCAGGAGGTTAAAATCTAGTAGTTGGCAAGTTTGGCAAAGCGGTAACCGAGTGTTGTTTTTGTGCAGTACTCGCGGGAGAGACCACGGAGCTCTCGAGTGTGCCTTCGCTCGCCGAACCCTCGCCTACTAAACTTCCAAGTATGTCTTACATTACACACGCTTCAATAAGATCTCAAAACGGTAAAAATCAACGTCAAATAACGGAAAAATAACCTCATATCGTTAAAATAAGAATCGTTATGGTTAAAATAACGTGAAATAAAATTGTATGGTGTAGTTGTTTGTATATTCTATTAGATCTCCTTTCTACATAGTTTACTATTGTACTGTCTGATATAGAGATCTTATTCTAGCTACTTTAGTGTATTAGTTGCACTCTTGACATCATTCCAAGCACTTGCTCTTACTCCTTATACGGACTTATGAGTCTCGAAATATTAAAATAAAAATATCCTTTGGATAATATTTTTTAAAATATACTTTGCACAAAATATGTATTGCTTTTTTGTATATTCTTGATATAATTTACATAATATCTTATTTAGCTATTTAGACGCTTGTCAGTAGTCTATTTACTCTTAAATACGCACTTCTACGCACGGATGAAATGCTTTTAGTATGTATGTTTAATAAACCAGTGATTGGAATTAGTACTTTTGTTTATAAAATTAATATTTACTACGTATTAAATAAATTATGAAATTTTTAAATAGAGATAAAAATTCTCAATGTTATATAAATAACAATATATTACATTGACTTTTTTGAGCTAAGTACGTGCCTATAAAACAAAATTTATGTATCTTAAGATAAATAAGCAAAGTAAACTTTCATATCGCCACCAAAATATAATTCCTTTCCTCGCTTTAACCCTTCGTAATGAAGACATTAATCGAGTCTGGCGTAAGCTCTAACGCGGCCAGCAAACTTTTAATGGGCATACGAACTGAATCACATAAGATGATGTAAAGTGAGATGACGAAAATAAAATTCATAAATTTTTACTCTTTTAGTTGAGGTTTTTACAATTTTGTAACTTTTTATCAAAAATAATATTAAAAAAAAAACAACTTGTATTTCATCGTTGAAAAAGTAAATTTTAATGAGTTCAGAACTTTCTATAAGTAAGTATATAGTATTAATACTCAAAGATTATTGTGTCCTGCGGGTTTTTTCACATATTTTTTTTTAAAATCAAGAAGAGCGAATAAGGTCATCTTAATATATACTCGTATAAGCCGCTAATACTTAAAGCATAGAATAATTTCTACTTCGAGCTTCGAGCAATAACCTGTTAAAAAATATCAAAAGTAATTTCATAACTTCCACATAATTTATTATTAAACTTGATTTCCTAGCACCCGAAAATATATATTTTTCTTTTGAGAAAAAAGTTGAGAATACCAAATCAAAATAAAGTAATTTTTCGTGCAAAATTTGATGTATCAATGTTACCTTGTTACTCGTAATTAATGGGAAAGATCGAACTTTTCTCTTCTAATTTAAACTTTCTTAAATAGTTGAGCCTTTGCTTATGTTTGCTGGAAATGAGCGACCATCAAAGCTTAACAAGATCAAAGCTTTGCACGCCTCTGTTACCTAATATTCTACATTTTGTAAACGTTTTCAAATTAACATAGTTTTTGAAAAGTTTACATTTCTACTGCCTTTTGATACTTTGTTCAAAAGTCTCACCGATGTGTAAGTGAAACGTCTAAGATTCTCTTTTTAGCAGTAAAACGGTTTTTAGCTCTTTTACTTCTGCTTCCTTTAGTAGGTACAACCGCATGTTCTATTTATAGCTTTAGGTCTTAGAAAAAGATCAAAGTTTTATAAAATTAAAAGGATCGTAAGCGTAATCTTTCTCTTTACCCTAAAAGCTCTACAAATCATCATATTATATCCTCAATTTAAACAGTGTCAATTTTTTTGTGAAAACTGATATTTATCATGGACGTGATATCGATTAATTAATTATTATTGATGAAGGGATTATAATCTTTTTCAATATGTAGTTTATTTTTTATTTAAACTTTTTTTTTTATAAAAGACTTATATTGATGTACTTATCATAGAGACGTTTATTAGCTTTTTGCGGCCTGGTACAGAATGATGGATAGTGACTACAAACTACGAGAGCACATATTCCAACTGCTTTAATGTGTATCGATCTTTCACCTAAATTATTATATCACGGAATATAATGTAGTACAGCTGTTTATAGTTGCAGGTAAATCGAAATAAATATATTCCTAGACTAAAGCGTAATTGCGTACACCTACCTACGTATAAGTATATTCATTCCACACATAGAAAGAAAGGAAACAAGAAATAGAAAGTGCTGAACTTTCGACCGATTCCACTTTTAATCAAGAGGATCTATATTCTTACTTATTAAATACTACTCGTATAACATTCCTAGGTTGAAGAAATATCAACAGTATCACACAACACAACGAATTGTCAGAAATACATAAATATGTCTACACTCTACGAACAGTATTTATTTAACACCGAAAAGATTCTGCACACATCCTCGTACAAAAGTTTCTTTCATTTTTGAGTAAATATTATTCGTGACAATAACAATTTACTAGCCTTCCTAACGGAAACATTAAAATTAAGTATTTAGAAAAGCGTTTTAAACAAGCTGTCTAAAATGTGGTCGCATTTTATCTCTGTTGTTCTGGAACAAAAAATTGCAAACAAAAGGCGGATTTGTTCGTGTTTGCGAGAGATTTAGCCGCGTCTGTGACTTCTTTAATGTTCAGTGCACGCTGCCCGTATTTTTATTAAATTCAGCCGTTGTTTTCATAATTACGTTGTCTATACTCTAAGTTATTCAATTTCAATTGTGTTTCATTTTGCACTCGCCTATCATTTTCTTGTGTTAGTTTATTTAGTTAATTGACAAATAATTGTAAGATATTAACCGATCAAATATGTTTTGTTACTAAGTTAACTGAGTACGCACATATTTTTTAAATATTCCACAGGAGTAAAATAATAATATATGGAAGTAGCTTATTTTACTTATGGAGGTATATTGTCCTTTTTTACGACTACTCCTATTTCCTATATCCAAAATTAGTTACTTAGAGCAAACTAAAGCAAATATGGTCGTAAAAAACATACGTATATTAATTAGTGTAGATTTATATTAAGTACTTAGTGCAAAAGCGAACGTTAATATTAATTATTATTTATGTAGCCCTTCAAAAGATCACGATAATATCTTTTTTTATAATATCTATATCTTTTAATATAGTCTTCAGCCCTTTTAAACGTCCCACAGCTGGGCACAGGCCTCCATCAATACGAAGAGGAACAGGCCATAGTCCACTGCGCTAGCCTAGTGCGTGTTGGCACACTTCACATATCTTTCGAAAACTTGCGAGTTTTTCCTTTATCGTAAGACAAGGGGTTATCATGTTAGAAAAGATTCGCGTATTAAAATATCAGAGGTGCGAGACCCGGATTCGAACCCGCATTACTCGATTATCCAAGCAAGCGCGTTAGCGCTGGGCTACCACTGTCTTTTTAGTATAGCTTTAGTTAATTCTGTCATCAACAATATCGTAAAAATGGTCTATAAGATTGGATCGTTTGAAAGTTCAATAAAATCGTATAAAAGCGGTTTATTGAAAGATCATTTTATCGTGATTGAAATATCACAGGCATCAAACAATCTTATAATTTTTTTATGGAATATATTTACATATACATTAATTTATTATGACTATAAAATTATGATTTTATAGTCATAATAAATTAATTTATTATGACTATAATTAAATTATTTATTAAAAATTAATTTATTTTATAGTCATAATAAATTAATTTATATGTATACGTACTGGTTACTTTAGTGACGTGCTCAGAAATCTTACACCAATACTACTCGTAAGAAGCATCGAAAGAAATAGCCTGGTTATCTGTTGAACATAGGAACTAACTATTACAACATCAAGTGACTCTCTCTTTAGAAATGTAATAGTAATTAACTAGGAATAAAAAATTAAAATTATGTTTTTTAATTAAACAATTTGCATTTAACGATGGCGGGGTATGTGTGTGCTAATCAATTGTAACATCAAGCTGCAAGAACCCTGTATGCTTGAGAGAACCTAGCAAGTCTTTGAAAGATATATGAAGTCCGCCAACTCGCAGTTCCCCAGCGTGGTAGACTATGGCCTGATCCCCCTCGTATTAAGGGTGGCTGATCCCAGCAGTGGGCCGTTAATCAGCCTGAATACTAATTAACAAATATCATCATATCATAATGATTACAAATTATTATAAACTGTCTTAATATTGGTCAAAATCGTTTGAAAATCGTTTTTGAGATTAGCCCAAGCAAACACATACTTGGCGCGGTAAAGATTGCTATTCGAAATAATGAGCGAAGCTTGTTATCATAAGGTGGTCTTATAAATAACATCTGGTTGCAGAGTGCGACCGTACGTTCGTGAGTCGCGGCGGCTTCAGCAACGGAACGTTCCACGCGCCCGAGCTGTTCAACCCCAACAACCAGAGCCGCCAGTGCCTGTACACGTTCCTCGCGGCCCCCGGGCAGCGCGTGCTGGTGGAGTTCAAAGCCTTCGATCTTCGAGGGAAACCACCAGAGTAAGTTTCCTCTAATATATATATGTAAAGGATATATGAGTTTTGTCTAGAATACAAATGGCGAAAGATCTTATAGAGCTCTCGTAGAGTTTGGGTAGCTGGATGAAAAATTTGCATTCTTAATCTTTTTTATTATAATTTATGGTGATAATGTGATAAAGCCATTGTATTAGATATTCTAAAGCGCTACGAAACCAATGTTGTTAACATCAATTTCTATGATCAAAGTTTTACTTACGAATATCGCATTCCATTACTTATTCTAATGGCTGTTTTTGTTTTTCTAGTGGAGCGGCAGTCGGGGAGTTTCCAGCGTGAGTATCACTATCTTTTTCTTTTTGTTTCTAAATTATAAGGATAGACATATGTTTTTATACCAACTATTACAGGTAGGTAAAATAAGTCTGATATTTACACAAAAGTTTCGCCTCGAAAAAGCCGTTTGATTTATTCACGATATCTGAGATTTATAGTTCAGGAAGCCCATGCGGTAAACAATAAATTTACTATTAGAGAAGTTTCTACCTTTTATGTCTATGTACAAAAATTTCAAATATGAGAAAAGCCAATCGTTATCAATAAGTCATCTAAAAATAATATGATCAACGCTGAAAATATTTTAAAGCATCCTTAAGGATGAATATCAATCTCAATTATATAGTCTACCTTCTAACTAATGGCACGTTAGTTTTACACTGGGCAGGTAGTAAGACAAAGTTCCCTCTCAAGATTATCAAGCCCTAATACATTAACTTTTAGCAACTTCGAAAACTTTACTAGTGGATTATATTTATTCGAACCTTTGACAGTGGGTATAAATAAAACTATGTTTTCGGTTTTTTCGCATATTTATTTTGATTTTTAGTTCCCGACTTTTTGGAAGCTTTAGCAATTCCGTCATGGAAGAGACTGGTCCAGTCTTTGATCAAAATCCAATAAATCCGCTAAAAACCCAATAAGAAACTTTGCTAAGAACGTCTATATTTAACCATATTGAGTATAAAACAATGCGAGATGTCTGATAATGATATATTATGTATGTATTACGTATAGATGCATGCACGAGTACATGGACATCTACTCGGAGATGGCGTCGCTGGAAGCCGTGGAGCTGGTCAACTCCGCCTTCGGTGGACGTTTCTGTGGACCGATCCCACCACGCCGCCGCGTATCCCTTCACCGCGCAGTCGCGCTCGCATTTTTTACAGATCATACATATACGCCGCCAACGCTCTTCACAGGAACCTACCGTTTCATCAACGCTTGTGAGTCATTCTTGTTTTATTCCTTATTATTTTGGTTGTTTCTGAATTTAATACTAAGCTAAGCTAGGCTATGCTTACTCTTAATGTATCTACATTCAACTATGATGATTTCTTAGATTTATTCGAATATTTATTTGTTTTTGCTCCCGAAATTCATTTTTGTTTCCAAAGTTATATGCATGTTTCCTCAAAGTATAATGTACCATAATATTTTTAATTCAGAAAAAAATATAACTGAGTTTAAAAGAATATCTACAATTTTAGCCGAATTCGAGGTCGGTACGCCAATCCAGAACACCTTATGCTCATTCATGATCGAAGCGAGCAAGCGCAAAACAGGGCTGCTGCTGTCGCCGACGTACCCCGGAATCTACCCCAAAGACATGACTTGCAACTACCAGTTCGTGGGGCAAGCCGGCCAACGCATTCGCCTCGAATTCCGAGACTTCGACCTGTTTTTCGGCGGACCTCAGTAATTTTACCTTTTTTATCTTAGACAATACTTTGTTAACTGTCATTTCATATAAGATATTGTATAATTCACCTTAACTATGCGAATGATAAAAACTATAGCGCCAAATAGAACAGGAGAAAAGAATATAGTTTTTGTAACAATATATAGGTACATAAGCTATATTAATACGAAAAATCTCTAGGATGTTTAACTCACAAAATTTGGATAAGACAAGTTTAAAGTATGATGCAATTGCACTTCCATTTTAATATAAAACTAAGAACTACATGAGTTCATTTTTAGACAATCAGTTTTTAATTAAATCTTCAATGTTCTTGATCTTTCATTATTATCTCGCAATAAAGCTGCCCGTTCGACTGGGTGCGCGTGTACGACGGGCCCGACAACTCGTCGGCCGTCATCGGCACGTACTGCGGGCAGCAGCGCAACCTCGTGCTGTACTCCAGCGACGAGCGCCTGCTAGTCACCTTCTTTACTTTGCCGCGATCGGCCAACACGCAGAACCGCGGTTTCAAGGGTATCTTCGAGTTTTCAGAGAGTTTTGTTAAATTAGGTAAGTGAGAAATTACCATATTTTTGGGTTCCTAATCATTTCATACATTCTGTTTAGTGTCCACTCTTGCATATATGTATGTATGTTACGTTTACGTCGCTAAACGGTTAAAATAATGAAAATATTAGTACATAAATTGTTTTCTAAGATATCTATTTAGTTATTATTCTCTATGTTTTCATTTTTCATGGTGTAAAGAGCGCGGATGTTAGTAGTGTCTAATGAAGCTGAAAATTCATTATTATAACTTATTCGACATTTACAAGCCTTCCTTATTATTCTCGCGAAATTCTTGGAAAACCTTGTTTTATGAAATTTAATAACCTTTTGTAATATTACTTTTACATTCCAGATTTTATAAGTAAACACGACGCCGAGCACATTAGGGGCTCAGAGTGCGATCAGAAAATTCTTAGTAAAAAGGAATCTACAGGATTCGTGTACCATCCAAATTATCCATTCCCTTATATACAAAAAGTTGTTTGTAGGTGAGTGAATTAGTAAATAGAATTGAAAAGAGGAAATGGTAACAGTTTTATGAATTTATAAAATTGTTTCTTTCAGATATTTTATATATGGTATGCAAGACTCACAAAATTTGGAGAGAGTCCGATTGGAGTTTCAAAACTTTTCTATACCAAAAGGAGAGCCAGGGAAAGGAGATCAATCGAAAGGAGATCAAGCGAAATCTGAGTAAGTGAACTTTGAACCAGTACTTAAAAAAAATCTGTTTACATTCACCATAATGGCAATTTAAATCTTAATTCAAAAACGTATTATTTGGTTTAGCACGTGCCTAGATGGTTACCTGAAAGTATATTTACGTGGTCAAGAAGCGACGGACTCGTATGACAAGCACGATGCGGAATTGTGTGGGGAAAGCTCTCCAGAACCCACGGTCTACCCTCCACCTTTGTTGTCCGATGGCCCTAGATTAGTCATGGTGTTTAGTTCCGGCGAGCTGCAGGGTCGGGGGTTCAAGGCTAAATATACATTTGAGACTGGTGAGTTAGATGGAGATGTTATCATACAAACATTGAAATACAATTTATAATTGTATTGAAATTGCAAGAACTCATTATGTGATAATTCTAATCTCTTTATATGATCAAAATGTTAATATATTATGTTAGATTTTCATTCTTTAAAGAATATTGTATAAAATCTTGTTCAAGATTTTAGATTTAGAGAATTTCTCAAAAAGAAAGCTTAAAGTAGTTTCTAATTCGTATTAAGAACATGAAATATTGAGAAGTAAATTGCAATTTATTTATTTCAGAATACCGTGTACCGGGAACTGCTGCTCCAGGAGGTGAATGCGCGTTCACATATCGTTCCGAAGCGAAAAAACGAGGAGAATTCAACTCCCCGCGCTACCCCTCCAACTACCCCTCGCGCACCAACTGCACGTACACCCTCGTCGCGACACCCAACGAACAGGTCACTGTCGTGTTCGACCACTTCAAAGTGAGAGCGGATTCTTGGAACGCCACTGCGGGATTGTATGGGTAAGATTGTTGAAATAAGATAAAACAAAAATTTTATTTATTGCAGAAATTATTGATCCCTTTTTGAAAGATTTATGTTTGAGTGGACTAACTCTTGTCAGATTTTGTCACAATTGTGAGTTTTGCCTTCGACATTCTGAACATGTAATAGCAATATCGTATAACATTTGTAGAGATTACAATCAACATTTCTTTAAAACGTTCTCTACATCCGTTGATTTAAGATACATGCTTTTTACCTGAAGGATATACTAATAAATGGCGATACACTTTTTTATTCGCTGTAACTGCAAAAACTAGAAAACAGATAGACATGGAACTTATTTCATAAGATGCAGCATGTTTCGGTCAATTTTGTTAGTGTACCTTACATAAAAAGTTGGTTTCCGTTCTTAAGAACGCATGGGGAACCGCGCAAAATGCTAGTATATGTTGGGACATTATTACTAGTTACGTAGTAATACATTATTATTATAAATATAAACACCCATGACTGGAGTACAAACATTCGTGATTAGCAAATGAATGCCCCCAACGGGACCGCGACCGCTGGCGCAGAAAGTAGAGTCACTACCAACTGAGCCAAACGCGTCGTCAAAATTATATGTATATTTCAGCGGCGCGACGTGCAGCGAGGACTGGGTGGAGGCGTGGTGGACGGGGCGCGAGGGCAGCCGCGTGCCGCTGGGCCGCTGGTGCGGGCCCGCCACGCCCGGCCCGCTGCAGTCGCCGCGCGGCGCGCTCGGCCTGCTCATCGCGCTGCACACCGACCACGACTCCGTGGCTTCGGGGTTCAAGGCGAGATACGTGTTCGAGGTAAGGCTTTCGAAGCTAAAAGCTAAGGGAAAATCAGTAGTATATTTACATCATTAAAATATTTTTGATTTACAAATAGTAATGAGATTTTATTCACTATTCCTTATTATTAATACAATTTAGTATGAGTACATACTGAGTCCCTGAAATCTGAAACGAAGCTGATTTTACGACAACAAACGTCGTAGAGAATGCCTGATAACACACGTATAAGCTGTTAGTATTGGGGAATGACTTAAGGCAGTTGCTGAAAATCAATATTGAGCATTAGCCTCGTTGTTTGCAATCCGTGAATTCAACATAATATGCTGTGACCTTCTTTTTTATGTTAGTACACTGCTGTACAGATATTATTCTATATAACGCGCTCGCTTGGATAACCGAGTGATGCGAGTTCAAATCCGGATCTCGCACCTTTGATATTGACACCTGCATATCTAAGAAAGCGTATAGCAAGTAATTAAAATGCAAGTAGAGTCCACCAAACCGCATTTGGCCAGCATGGTGCACTTTGGGCCCATCCCCCTTGTATTGACGGGGGGCTAGTGCCCAGCAGTGGCGCGTTAAAAAAGCAGTGTCACAAAAATCCCAGCTCTATTCCAAGTCCTGATTATATACGAGGGATCATTGGCAGCCGGCGAAGTCGATCTTCGGCGACTGCGGCGGCAACGTGTCGGGCGCGGCGTGGGGCGCGGTGTCGTCGCCGCGCTACCCGCTGCCGTACGAGGCGCCGGCGCGCGGCGCCGCCTCGCGCGTCTGCAACTGGTTCATCACGGCGCGGCCCGGACGCCGCTTGCTCATCAACTTTGATCACTTCGCTGTTGAAGGACATCTTACAGGTTAGATTGCTTATAAGTGTATTATCACCGGATAAAATTCGATATGGTAGATTATATATTGATGAAAATGTGGATAAATAAAAGAGGTGACAAAACTCATAGTAGCTATTTGTACGACGAACTGTTTGGAAGTTTAACCACCGTAGACCCATTTTTTGCAATTAAGTGCCCTTTATAAAATAAATAAATTAGTAAACTGCGATATTTCATTAAAATATATGTTTTTTGTTAAACGTAAGAAAATTACGACATCATGTACACGCTGTGTTTATATTTTTAATATTTATAAAGGTTATTTTCTTTAGAACGTGGTTGCCCGGCTGCAGTACTACGTCTGTGGTACGAAAGTCCCGGGCCGCCGTTGGAGCTGTGCGGTGAAAAGGCACCTTCCGACCGCTGGCAGTACCTCTCATCATCCAACTCAATTCGTCTCTCGTAAGTATTACATAAACGGCTAAATGCTATTATTCAAATTCTTATTAGCTGTTAGAGTAGCATTAACAATATCAATGTTTTGTAATAATTCTTTATTGTCATTCAGGAAATTAGCACCTTGTAAAGTTTATATAATATTATTCATAAATTCTACACTAATTTGTTTTTAAGGGTCTAATCTCAGAAACTAGTGTAAGGATTTTCATACGGCTCTCTCTAAAAAATATCTAAGAGAGGAATAATTAATTTAATAGCAACCTACTTGAAGTAATTTTAATGTTAAGCTACTATCCCTTATAAAACCTAAATTTAATTTCCAAATGCTTCAAAGTGTACTACTCTACTCGTCTAACGGTGTTTCCATGCTCAGGTTCATAATAGCGGACAAGTCAGTGGGCGCGGGCGGGTGGCGCGCCGTGTGGACGGAGGTGACGGCGGGCGGCGCGGACTGCCCCGCGGCGTGCGCCGGCGCCTGCCTGCCGCCGCGCGCCGCCTGCTCCGGCCTGCCGCACTGCGCCGGCCAGCCCCTCGCCAAGCCCGCACACTGTTAGTACCGTGAGTCTGTGTCGAGACGGGGATTCACCTGTTGCTATATTTACGTATTTGTCAGGATAAGAAGGGATTTACAGGTTTATTCAAATTTTGTTTAGGCGTCGCATATTTATTTTATGTTGGAATATTGATAACTTAGTCCTTTTCAACTCTTGCAATTAAAATATAGGTCATTGCGAAAATAACGTATAGATCACCACATCTTGCCATCTTCACCGTGTAGGTACGGTATAGTTATTTAAAAATTCAAACAGGCAGATAAGAATACATCGATTATATTATAACAGTTTTACCTACTTAGTTTAAAATCCAAGGATTTGTTTGTCTTACTTTTTACTCCAATGGACAGGCTAGGATGACTTGGCTTATGCGTAACACTCATGTCACTGGACCATTTCAACATAACACAACATAGTGCTGGTACTTGGCTAACACATGATTGCATTAAATTATGCACCGAAACACCCGCACAAAAATCGCACCTGATTAAATATTTTCGTGTATTTTATATATTACTATAGATTGGATAAAGTATTTCTGTAAATGAGAGATTATTATATAAAGTAGATAAATTGGTAAAGTTCTATCTAGTTGTCTTATATTCATTCTATTATGAAGTATAATTATATTTTTAGGGCGATATAATTAAATTGTTGTATTATTTATGAAAAAAAAACAACAAAATGTACCTACTGTATTCAGACTAATAACATATCGAAGTGTGACTTTTAAACATAAGCTGTTTATTGAATGTAATCGGTAGATTGAGTTTAACCTTGGGTTTTTTTTCGAATTTTAATAATAAATCCTTAGCCTCTACATTTGGCACCCAACGTGGGACAGATTGCGTCTTTTTGGTTCAATATATTTGTTTTCAATTACAATTTATATGATTGTATAGGTAAAAAATACCTATTTTATAAATAGTACTATTATACTGATACATTCTACCGATTATAATATATTTTTTACCATTGTAAATCTGTAAAATAGAATCTCGATTGGCTTATCAATATTAGCTTATATAAAACTTTAATCAGATTTCTAAATTTTCATCCACAGTATTGATAGAACACTTTGTTATCCGTATGTCGTTCGCACTTTGCAAATTCACATACAATGATAATGTATTTACACAGTTGCATTTTGTCGTTGTAAAATTAATATTAAAATAATTATTTAAAATGTAGATATTCGCGGAGTAAGCAGTATTTTTGTTTGCACAGCAATAAATTTGACGTAATTTATATTATGGAAGTACCTTTTGATGTTCATTATGCTAATAACTTTAACTTAACATTTGTGTTTATAAAAAAAAAACAAGATTTGTTTACTTACACGCCAATGCTTGTTGCTGCTTACTTCAGCTTTCTTCTATTAATTGTAAGACATTATACTCGTATATAAACATTGTAGTACTGTTAAATGATATAACTTAAATAACATACTATATAACACTATTCACTATACTCTTTCCTTCTCAGTATTGGCGGTTCAATGCAATCTTTGTCTCAGAGGATATTCTTATTGTTTAATGTTGGTAGGAGTTTAGAACAATGACATTTAAATTGTTGGTGACATAGAGTAATATATTGACGATGTTGCAAGATTGTGGATCTTTTTATTTACAACTACGCTCCTTAAGACTACTTTTTAATTTCTTCATAAAACATAATATCTCATTCTACATTCATAAACTGTGCTCCACTTAATAGCTGTTTAAACTCGTCTTAATTTTTTTCTATAATTATACTGTGATGACTCAGGAGAGATATATTTGCTCTAAAAGCTAATTTAGTGAACGTTATTATTTAGAAAATAGGTCTAAATTCCGATGGGACGAAGCTTGCATTGAGTCATCGCACTATAGGGCCCGGGCTGCCGCGTCCAACGAAAGAAATGCTTGTAACAAATTATCTTATTTGAATATAAATACGTTTTGTAAGTTATTCGTAATGGGTATATTAGCAAGAACAATTTGTACAAGTATTTCGCAAAAGATTTTTCCAATAATTATCTTTATCTATATGTTGTACCTTCTTGCCTTGTAGTTTTCTGCGGTCTGCCAAACGAGGTGTTATTGGAAAATAATTACAAAATCAATCACTAATGCCTAAATTTGTTATTTTAAATTGGTATTTCCCTTCGCTTGTGTGATGAAAGTGGTTGAATTTGTAAAATGCTTTCGTTCCGTCCGATTCCATGACTGAATTAGAATATAAATGTGTGGAATCGTCTCGGACGTTGTGTGGTTCGGTGTCCGGGCTGACGCGGCGGTGTGCGCAGGCGGCGCGTGGGGGCAGGCCGCGCCGCGCGCCGCGCTAGTCGTCCTCTCGCTTGTGCTCGCCGCCCCGCACTGACCGGGCGCTGCACACGTGAGTCTACTATATCACCTTCCCGCTTCACTTCCACCGCTTTGCACGCAATATTCTATGCTTTTCGTGTGTTTGACTGATTCTATCATTTTCCTCTCAGCTAAACTTTCAAGTGTGGCATTTTCTTGCTATACCTTTTATAAGCAATATGACATAATGATTTTGTTTTTCATTCCTTTCCATATTAACCTAAAATTTCATCTTATTTATTATGAGTTATGTATATTATATACATTGTCACAGGTAGGAATCCATGAAATTCAATTATATGTAGAGTACCTATTAGGCAGTCCACATATTAGAAGCAACCAGTAGTGGTCATTGCGTCACCTTGCATCACTCAATGCTTTCTCTATTTCAAGTAGATGGTGTTGCATGCTGATAAAGAAGTAGTGATTTTAACCACTAAATTAAAAAATAAAATTAAAATATAGCCTAAATTTATTTCAAAATTTGTATATTTGAAAAAATCTGAAGTAAATCTCCAATTTAAAATTTTTATGTTATCGTTGGATTGCAATTCTTTTAAAAAAGTGTATCATTGCATAAGATTACAGATTTCTGGTTTTTTCAATATAATAATAAACACATATATTATCTTCCTGAGTCAAATCTAAATTATATATCGGAAGACAATATTTGCGCTTTCAATTTAAAACAAAAAAATGACTGTCCGAATTAGAAACTCAATTGGTTTTAGTACTTGCTCTAAACGGACAGTTATGTGTAAAATCTCAATTCCCCATCCAATTCCCTATCGTCGTATATAAAAGGATAACCCAAGGAATTGCTTTAAAAATTCCCGCAACGTACATGTCGAAACCGCGATGGTTGGCAAACAGGCGAGAGCGCGGGCGCGGCGCCGGGCAGCAACGCGGTGTGGTGGGTGGCGGGGTGCGCGGGCGGCGGCGTGCTGGCGCTGGCGGCGTGCTGGCGGCGCCGCCGGCGCGCGCCGCGCCGCCCGCCGCCTCCGCCGCGCCCGCCGCCGCGCCTGGCCGCGCGCCTGGCCGCGCCGCCCGACACCGTCACCGTGTGACCGACGTGCAATACAACACTTTAACGTACTTGTGTGTTTTATTTTAATGCCCGCATTTATTTATAACAATTACTGTATGTACATTGTACAATGTACATATTGTTTGAATGTATAACTACTCATACCCATAATAGGTAGGTAAAGACAGTACTAGCCCAGTGGTAACGAGCTCATTTTGGAAACCATGGATCCAAATCCTGGGTTTTCGCACCTCTGGTACCTATTGTTTCAATAATATTTAATATGATTACATGATCATTGGCGAAGGAAAACGTCTGCGTGTATGAGAGAGCCTAGCAAGTTGTTTTTGATAGACATGTGAAGTCCACCAATCCGCACTTGGCCAGCGTTATGGTCCTATCCCCTTTATTGAAAGGAAACATACAGTAAGGAAACGCCCATTGATTTAGGGAAATAGTCAAAAGCAAGACTATCGAAGAGGATTTTTGTAGGGAAACTGTTTCGAATGTTAATCACTGTCATTAGACAACTACTCGTACATATTGCCCTGTTTGCCTGATCTATGTGGTTTGTTGCGTTTATACCCTAACTACAGACAGGCAAAAATTATATTTATGAAAAATTTAACAAAATTTGCCATCAGTCACCAGGTAACAAATACGCCGTGCTCACAGGAATAGGTGTGCGCTCAGTAGTCCAAACTGTCTATGCGTACCGTACTTTTATATATCAGTGGGGTTAACCGGGTTAATTAACTTTTCACCCTTAGCCAATAATATTGGTATTTGTGACGTCCCTTAGTACTTTACTATTATTTATTCCATTCCTGTTGCGTCGCATGCGCAGTTTTATGGCAAAAATTTTTAGTTTTAATGTTAGAGAGCTGATTTATTTAATTTGAATATGCACGCATTCAAGATCATATTATTTATAGAGAAGCAATGTCTGTTATTTGGTTGATGCAAAAATATCACTACATATTATAACAAAGTCCTCCACCGCGTTTGTCTATCTGTATCACGATAAACTCAAAAATTACTGCACCGATTTTCACGCTGTTTTCATCAATAGAAACAGTGGTTCTTGAGGAAGGTTTTAGTATATTAATTTGTCAAGTTTTTGTATACAATACAAAACAACTAGCGGAACCCGCGGCTTCGTTCGCGCTACATCCAGGGATGAACCCGAGCGAAGCGAGGGCGGTTTTTGAGGCGGATTAACGTCATACGACTTAGTCGTGTAGATTTACTCTAAGGTTAGGGCCTTAGGGGTTGTAAATAACTACATTTTTCGACAGTCTTATCGTGCAAATAATGTAATAAACTCAATATAGCGTGCTAAAATGGCTATTTTTAATTACGACATCAAAGTATAGAGGAAGGTTAGGAAAGAAAACAAGCGTGTAATAAGGCAAACACAGTTTTGCAAATTTATTCCACATATAACTGATACAAGATTGATACAGAGTTCTAACAGTATGGACATGCTATGTGGTCGAAATACAAAAAAGTTTAGTATTACAGCGATAATAATAAACATTGCAGAAATCCTGAACTTTACAATACTACGTCTTCACACTAATGTATTTTAAAGGGAAATATGTAATAAAAATAAAGCAAAAAAACTAAAGCAGGAACACAGTTGGGAAATGTTATCGATTACAGGTGTTTTTATTTTAGCCGTAATTGACAGAGTCGCGGAGGTCAATTCATTCCATTAATTCATTCTCGTGTAACCTAAGTTGTAAGTATGTCAAAAAACAACAGTCAAACTCCTTATAATATAATAATTACTGCTAAAATACACATCACATCGCAAAATGCGTTCGCAGGAATAAAATATATCGAATAACATGTATTAAAAAAAACAGACAGTCGACGGGTCGCAACCCGGCGCGCGGCCGCAAACAGGCAACCGCGACCGCGCGCGATCACAAAAATAAACATATATTAAATATACGGCCAATACGACACGACAGTGAAAAAAAAACATAAGCATAACGGGAAACTTACATTCGAAACATTTCATAACGTCCTACTTTAATTTTACGGACTCGTCGTACAAAATCGAAAACGTGAAAACGACGATCGACGAGAGAGAGATAGATAGATAGATAAAAAAAAGAAACACATATATAGAAAAGTAGTGATGCGCCAGCTATCGTAACCGTAACCGTAAACGTGTAACGTGTGGTGGACCGCTGTGGAGCGCCGGGCGGCGCCGTGCGGGCGAGGGGCTCCCCTGCGCAGCTTGTAGTGTCTCCGGGACAGGGGCTCGCCCGCGGGCGCGGCGCGGGGCGCGCGGGGGGCGCGGCGCGCGCGGGGGGGCGCTAGCTGCCCGCGCCCGCGCCCCACCCGCGCGCCGCCGCCGCCGCCGCGCCCAGCCGCCGCTTGCTCTCCCCCCCAGCGTTCTGCTGACCCCCGTCGTGTTTACGTTTACCTGCAACAGCCACCACCCAGCACCAAGTCAGACGAGTGTACTCTGCAGTACTCTAGAACATTTTTTTACATGGGACAAAGGGGGCAAACGGGAAGGCTTATTGCTAAACCTGTCATTAGCCTACCGCAACCATTTTTGTTCCATTACATTTATTAGATATAGGATAGAGAGCACACAAACAAATGAAAAATATCAACATTTTGGTGCTTTAAATTATAGACTCAGGAATAATTCAAGTTAAAGATCACTGATATAAAGGTTAAAAACTAAAAATTGGTACTGACTTCTCAGATTTTTCATAATTTTCTATATATGAATTTGCTAATAACATACATTTTCTACAAAAACAAAATCTACGACTAGATCTTCCACAAACTTTCAACCCAAAAAAAACTTTGGACTCGCAACTACTTCGAGCTTTTAAAGTTTGTGGTAGACCCCGGTACAGGATAAGGATGGGAAAGGATAAGGATAGGATAGTTACCAATAAATTATTAAGATTCCAGATTACACGCAAACCATTAAACAAGCTGAAATCAAATAAGTAGTGTCAGAGGAAAAAGTTTAAATGCTTGTCTAACATAGAACCGAATGAGAGTCCAAAGTTTTTTTTGTATAATTTTGAATTTCACATTTAGACACTATAAGTACCACATTTTATTTTCACATTAATTAGAAATATAACTTCTCTAGCACAGCCATGATGGCACAATCAACTAAGAAAATATGGAAAATATAATCATTATACATATAATAAAATTCTAACTTGGTCAAATCTGTACATTGAATGTTTTTGGGAAATCTTATCGAAGTAGTCATTATTATCGATACAGAGGCCGAATCTACAGTTTTTAGAATTTTTGTCTGTCTGTCTGTGACCGCATCACGAGAAAACCACTGAATGGATTTTGATGAAATGTGATATGATGATAGCTGGTTATTCATGTCAGGATATAGAATAATTTTCTAAATCTCAATTAACTGTTACAAACCGACTTATAAAATATCGCACGGTATGTAAAATCTAAGAATTTCGTTTTCAATCTTTAAAACGCGAGCGGAGCCGCGGGAAATGCTAGTGAGGCAAATTAAAAACCGAATTTACTCTAATCATTGCATATTAATTTTTTAATATTGCATACTATAATTTTAATATGTGTATATGATTGGCACGATATGTGTCTCAGTTTGTTCTACTTGCTGTGCCAGCGGTCGCGGGTTCGAGTCCCGCTACTTATTTGCCGAGCATGAATATTTGTACTCTAGTCATGGTTGTTTATATGTATGTATTTAAAGTAATATATATGTGTAGTGTATCAACTATCTGGTATGTGTGTGTGTGTGCGTGCGTACCTGGTAAACTTGGCTTGGCGCGCGGGTTGCCACGCATGGCGCTGGGCGTGCGGCGGCCACGAGCGGCGCGCCGCGCACCACCACGGGCCCCAGCCGCGGCCGCGCGCCGCGCCCAGGGCGCGCGTGTCCCACATGACCCAGCCCCCTGCCGACACCGCACACGTCACGGCGCGCACTACTCGTATACACGGATTGGCATGCGTGCATTAAACTACCAATGTAGTCATTGGACAGCTTCCTACCTAAGCCTTGGTACTTTAATTCTCGTGAATAAGACAAATAAAAATTTAAAGTAAATGCCAATCCAAGTATACGATGCTATCTATTGTTATTGAAATAAGAATATTTTCACTTCTACTATGGAACTTCTCAAGTTTTTCAGTTGGTAGGTATACACAAATGAGTACCTACGTAGAAAAAAAACATTTTTTTAAGATTCTTTTATTAACTTTTTTTAAAATATTGTATTTTAACTTTATTTTTATTATAATTTTAAAGAAATAAAGAACATTCATAACTCGAGAAGTTGCACATCCAGAAGAGTGCAAAAATTCTTATTTCATACAGCAGCTTATAGAACATCTACAGCCACCATTTTACGCTATAATTACTAAGTACTTATATAGAAGCGACATCTATTCTACTTATGTACTGATGGCTTGATGTTGTAAGAGTAAAATAAAAACTACAATATAAGTATTTTTTCTGGATCCAAATGAATCCTACGTTCAACAAGATTTATTTAATTATAAAAAAAATATACGATAACTGTAATGAACATAACATTTGCCAGCGGTCACATCACTACTAGACGTTTTACAGCATTAATAACATGACCGCAAAGATTTAAAAAAATATTACAAATAAAAGTCGATATCAACGCATTAACTTGAGAATATTCATACCATCATTTAACATTCCGACTAAAAAGAGAGCTGTTTGAATATCCTCATCTAAAGTAACCATGCTGCAAAGTAAACAGTTGGCTAACTAAATGTGTACGAGATAAAAAATATGCTAAAACTATCGACGTCAATAACAAATGTATACAGAAACAATCAGGTACCTACAACTACACTAAAAATAATTGTATATTCAAAATAATATAATCGATCTATGCATAAATGTTTACGTAACAATATTCATATCAATCTACCGCCATCTAAACATCGAGACAACACCAATAATAACAAAAATTAACATACTGTCGTATCGTATGCGCGGGTACCTGAATGCCTCCGGTTAGGTCGTAGTAAAGCGAGTTGGGCCCCATAGCGACTTCGTCGTCCTGAGTGAGGCATTTACCAAGCGGGTCAGTAATTCTTCTTAACATATTCTCTACCTCGTTACAACAGCGAGAAATTTAATCAACGTTACACGGGCATTCGAGTTTCGTCTATATGCGGGGGTGGCCAAGCTCCAAGCGTGTTATCGGGTTAGTGAAGAAGCGAGCGAAGCGAAGCACTACATGAGGATGGCGACGCGAGATGAGACTAAAGCGAAGCAAACGTGGAATGGTAAGAAGAACGGGTAGGCTGTGTCGGGACACGGCCGCTATACGTGAATACGTCATATTGTGATTCGCAGGCTAATGAAAACTTAGTGAGCCAAATAATGTTGAAGTTCTAAGTCCCGCCACGCAAGACGTATTCACGTGAGAGAGCCAGGAGTCGGGCGCGTGGGCCTGATGGTGCGATGGCCGACAGCCGCCGCCCGCGCCCGCGCCCCGCCGCCAGCGATCACCACCGTCAGGCCTACACACTACCTTTACCGAGTCACTGACTCATTCTAGGATGGGATTCAAATCAACCAAACAAAAAAATAGTGAGAGATGAAAAAAAATTTGGCAACTCAAAAACCGAAAAATGATGAGTACAGAATCTAGTGACTAGTAACATAATGTATTAGTTAGTGTGTGTGGGACCCACCGGTTGCGCTCTGGGAGGCTGGCGGGCGGCGGACGGTTGCGGCCCCGCGTAATCATAATAGAACTCATCGTACCGGTAAAATGGCTCATTGTAGCCACCTCGGTAATCCCCGTACCCGTAATAGTCGTAATCATAATCTATAAACACACAACACAGGCCTTTTAGAGGCTAAGCTAAACTAACGCTAACTTACAAGCTACCGTTTGCGATCCTGCAAAACTCCAACGCATTTACATACGAGTATCTCCGCTAGAGGGAACAACACACGAAATCCACCAGCTTCCTTACTTCACTCGCACACCCCTCTACGCAGCCAACCTGCGTAGTTTCACATCGACACACGACAAAAACATGCATTGTCAATTGTCTAAATGGTCAAATTGCGGTCAAAATCGGTTGTCTTGAAATTTAGTATTTCATTATGAATTTGGAAAAATGTGGTTGCAGATTGCATTCCTCTCCCACCACCAAAACCTATACTGAAAGCGATGTAAAACAGGTGATCAAATATTAGAAATCTCAATAGGTGTCAAAACGCTGCGATGATATTTTATGTTCAAGCATGCAGTCGGGATTTTGTTAATGTTACTGGTTATTACATAGAAACAAATCCGCCCTTTCGTGTACGTACACGGTATTTCGGTATATCTTCTACGTCTTTAGTCCGAAACCATGCAGAACCTACTCTTACTTAACCTAGCTCTCATTAAATCTAGCCTATAATAGCATTATGAAACATGTGAAATGGTTTGTGATGATATACTGGAAATATTAATCGATCCTCGTAGATTTTTCAGATATTCCTTGAGCAGTATATTATCACAACCGAGTTTGTTAGTAGGGGATCAGTAGCAAAGATTGCGTGTGCGCGTGGAGTCCACACCGGTGTACACTTTGTGTATTGTCCAATCAAAATTCTTAACCTTATTAAACTAGGACTATGAAGAAAGGTCTAGTTGCTGACTTAAAACAGAGTCAATAATAAACACGTAGTAATATTCGCTAGATATTTCTTCACACGTCCACATTCTGTCAGTCTGTGTGACGGCTTTGTTAGATAGACTTTTGTTTTACTATCGAAAAGTATTTAAATTTAATATTGAACGAAAATCAGTAGGTAAATATGCGGTTTTAATTCCTTGTATTACAATAATGGAATAAATAGTTGGGCTCCTATATATCCTATAGATGTAGCTCTAACTCGACCATCAGGTTTTGTGGCTTGGCCGTTCAATGGCTGTCAGCAGCGAGGGGACAAAGACAAATTACAAGGACGCAGGTGTGAACATAGCAGGTGGGTCAATCTTTTATAAAGAAATATGACGTAATTGCAGCTGTGATTTTTAAGAAACATCTGTTCGTCTAAACTCCGCGTGCAAATTTAAAAACCAAATTGCATTTTTCAGTTAATTTAAAACATTAATTAGCTGCAACATTTATAAGACATCCAAAACGTTAGTAAATTCAGTACTCATATCTCCATACTAACATTATAAACTGTCAAAGTTAATACTTTGTCATATGTAACGCATAATCTGCTGATCCGATTAAGATGTAATTTGGAACGCAGATAGTTTAAGACTCTGGGAGGAACACACTTTTTGTACCGGAAATCATTTCTTAAGGTAGTAAAAAGTGGAGAATAAGTTTGTATGAAAGTGGGAAATTAATCATTGCTCCTACCTATGAGTATTACCTATATAGTCTATTCTGTACTAACCGAATGTACTGAGGGACTCACCAGAGCAAAGCTAGGACACGCCGCTAGTACAACAAAAAAAGTCCCAAAAGTCGATCTAACACAACCACAAGCGTACGCGTCGAGCGTCACCACTCACACGCACGCGTGTCTGCATGTGTGTGTGTCAGTGTGTGACGTGGTGTGACGTGTGTGTGACGTAGGTGTGTGGGGGTGGGGGTGGGGGTGCATACTGACCGTAGTCGCCGCGCGCCTGCGGCGGGCGCGGCTGCGGCTGCGGCGTGCGGCCGCGCAGCGCGCCGTGCACCGGCGAGCAGCTGCACCAATCAAATCTGACATTACACAGCGACACGTTACCCATCGATAACTAGATTCACTGCGCGCGCCGCCGGTCGTGTGACGATAACTTTACTAATCGACTTCGAAAAAGGTGGACGCTCATATTCCACTATGTTCTTTATATAATGTGAATAAAACGGATTCGCAAATAAACGCGCATCGATTCAAAAGACAAATGTTTCTTAATTTTAGACACACGACCGACGACACTATACTGAATAGAAATTTGTTGATCTTTGCAAATGTCAAAGTAAAATTGAAAAGTAACTTAATAATACAAAACAATAATTTATTAATTTATTTAAAATCATATTTCTATTCAGTATTTAAAAAATATTGCATTATAAACCTAGTTTTCAAAAGGTTTTCCTAGTTACCAAGACCTAAAATAGTCGCTTTTAATTATTATTTTTTTAATAAGTTCTACAGATATAGAAAATATTGAAAAAAATCTTATAGAAAGCATTTAAACATACATAATCACCTCTAATTTATCATCAACAATAATTATAAGAAGAAAAAAGTTTTTAGAATATTAACATTACCACATGACAATCGGCTAAACAAAACAAATACCAATAGTAAGTAGGTAGGTATAGTAGGTTGTAATTCCATAGAATCAACAATTTAGTTCTAATAATAAAACCGATAAAATAAATCAGTATAATAAATAAACAATATACTATAAATATGACGTAATAATATCTTAATATTTATAACAAAATATTACATTACACACCTAAAATTTCAAATGTGGAAGATCTTAAAATAATTTTACACTTGACAACAATGAATGAATGAATGGTGTAGTTGATTAATGATTTATATCAAAACAGAAATAAAAACAACTTCATAGGTACATTGTATTATAATATTATACAAGCTTAAAATTAATTTTAAAATTTTCCACAAAAAAACAAGACCTTAATGCGCAGTGACCATTACCATAAACTAAAATTAAAAAAAAAACAATCGTCAACTCACCCGCCACGGCCGTATATCATCTGCGTCATGCGGCGCTCGCGGGCGCGCAGGATCTCTTCCTTCTTCTTCTTGTCGGAGGGTGGTTTCGCGAGCGACACTTCGAGTCGGGCGCCGCCCAAATCCTTGCCGTCTAGTTCTTGCATCGCCTGCGTTTATTTAATAATTGCTTTATTATCCCCATATATGTATTGACGACACGTTTGGCTCAGTTGGTAGTGACCCTACTTACTGCGCCAGCGGTCGCGGGTTCGAGTCCCGCTGGGGCAATCATTTGTTGAGCACCGCGACTGTTTGTACTTCAGTCATGGGTGTTTATATTTATAATATGTATGTATTTAAAATTTATATGTGTAATATATCAACTATCTGGTATCCGTAACACAAGCTTCGTACGCTTACAACGTAACTAGATGGCGCTGTTGTAATAATGTCCCAACATATTTATATTTATTTATTTATATCCGAAAGAAAACCTAGATTGATAACTGTTGCAGCATTTTTGAAATTGTAAAATTCAAATATTTTTCACAGACAACGAACAGACGATTTTAGAACTAGGAAATTATGCAAAGAACTTTTTCACACAGTTCAGGAAGGCTTATTACGGAGCATTTAAAAGGATTAATAAGTTCTATAATCAAAAGATCTTCATTTCTTTCTACATTAGAAATATGAAAATAAAAGCTTCCTCTAAATACTGATACCAAAGTCTATGAAACATATAGTCGGCCAACGGGCGTGACAGCCCAAGGTGCCATACACTAATGTCCCAAGCGAGTGTATGGAAGCTTGGGCTGGCTGTCACGTCCGTTGGCCGACTATATATTTCATAAGCTTTGCTAATACCATCGGGATTACTTATCTTTATGATACAAAAACTATATAAGCCATGGATTGCTATTTAATACGTACAATTAAAAAGTAAAGATCCCTGTCAAGATTTCGGACAGAGCAATAATACCTAAAATTCATTATCGTAATAATATAATATCGTATCGTCATTAGAGCAAAGTCACAAAAAATATATAAGGATTTACTTTGCCTAATATTAATTTTCCTATACATAATGGTTAATCGAATCATATAATGTTTCTTAAATATACCATAATATTTCGTAAAATACATAATATAAAACTCCAATAAGTAGGTAATTTTACCATTAATTGTTACTAAGACTTAGATAGTTAAGAGATAACTGAAATTCATATTGACCTATATAACTAACACAGTTAGAATGATAATTAGATTATTATCAATTTATTATTATAATAATGATAATGATGATCTACTTTATTACATGATTTTATATATTATTTTTATATATTTGAGCTAAACTTAAATTTTTGTCTGTCTGTTTGTTCCGGCTAATCTCTGAAAAATAACTGGACCGATTTTGACGAGTCTTTCACTCGCAGACAGCTAATAACTTGGCTAATTGGAAAATTAAAAAATCCTTTAATTTATTTTAATTTACGCCCAGCGAAGCGGACCGGGTTTGTTATTGTCCTTAATATGAACATACATTTAAAGGACATCAAATAAGTTACGAACGAAAGTTAGGTAGGTATATGAATACGAAAAATCAAAATAAAATCGTGAAAAATTCGATTTTTTTGTATCGTACAATTTATTGTCTTATAAAGAATGACAGACATTAAATTCTCGCAATAAAAATCACCTAAGGATTATAATAGCTACTTCCAAAAAAGGACTTATTTCAATTACTTGTACTCAATTTGACGTCCTACCATAAAGCATAATGTATTCGTAATATAGGTCAATTAACTAGCCATAACCACAAATGAAGGGTACAGGGCCAAAACAAGGAATGTCACAAAATTATATTTTTTAAAATTAACATTGCAATCTATAATACGTGGCAAAATCTTAAATTTCCCGTACTTTTCAACTTTTTTTAATTTTATGTGACATTCCTTGTTTTGCCCCTGTATCCTACAAATGACGACATTTCAAAAAAATAAGAAGTAGATCCGTATCTGTAGTTAACAGGTTACCTAGTATAAAAAAAAAAAAAAAAGATTAAAAACCCAAGGAGCTGACCTTCACAGCACTATCCCGGTCTTCAAAATGAACGAAAGCATAATCCTTGATCTTCTTGACGCGCTCCACCGTGCCGTAGCGCTCGAATTCTTCCTTCAGCGCCTCTTCTGTTATGTCTTGGGTCAGGTTTCGGACATATAACACTTTTACCTAAGAAACAGATATTATTTTGGACATTACAAACAAAAACGTTTGGCTATGTTTGTAAGTGACAGTACTTATGCCAGCGGTCGGGGGTTCGAGTCTCACTTGGAGCTTTCATTTATGCGACGAGTACGAATGTACTTACGAGTAAGTCAGGGGCGTTTAGATATGTGTATTGTATCAACTACTTAATATCCTTAACAAATAACATGGAACTAAATGGCACTATGTATTAATGTCCCAACAAATATATAAATAAAAGGTTATATACCTATCTAGTACATAGTAAATAAATAAACATATTTAATACTTAGGTATTATCATTTATAATCTCTTCCGAGTCAAAACTACTTTTAACTGACAAAAACAGATAAAACTACTATTGAGCAACCTCATTTATCAAAATTACTTTTGACTGATTTGTCAGTGAAACGAGTTGTAACTAGAAAATATTTGTCGACATCACTAACCCAACCTATTTATCATTTCCTTTAATAATGCCAGCGTACCTACTTCTTTGCCAATTTAGCTCAGTTTGATTGATGTAGACCAATATCTTTTAGTCAAAACTACTTTTTACTGAAAAAAGTTTCGATTGTAACATATATGTAGATATAATTACAAAATTCGAAAAAATAATAATACTTGATTTGATTATGCTATTTACAAAATACATCATTGATGGCAATATAAAGAAAACGACAACTGCTTAAATATTTAGTCAATGCGATAGGTTCGAATGCAAAAAACAGACTCAGTAATGATATACTTACTTTACTCATAGTTTGTTCGTCGGGCTCTTCTTGAGGATCGGCCCAATCCACTATAATATCACAGCCCCATACCTTGACAAAAAAAAATCGAAAATTTAATACTCTCGCGTAATTCCTCATACATGTATTATCATATTATAATAAAGTCCGTGGAAAACAACGTACCTTTATTCTACCGGTGCCGAGCCTGCGCTTAGCTAGTGACGCCGCTTTGTGAGACTCGTATTCCAAAAAACAAAATCCTCTATTTTTCTTCTTATCATCGGGCGAACTATATATAATTACTTCTACGAGTCCGGCTGCAATCATACATGACACATAAAACGCCTCGAAGTTGGCGACCAGCGGTGAATTACAATACAAAGCTCCCTCCAACCCTCGCTAAGTCAATTTCAACGCTACTAATATGAAGCAACTCAAACGATATTCCAGGAAACAGTGCGCTGACGAGTCAGGCGCCTACGGCGGGGGCGCCGGCCACGCGCGGGGCGCCCCGACGCCCCCGCCTCTATAGCACATATTATGAATTCGAGAAGGACTTACGTGCGTGCCTAGTAAGCTCCTCAAACAAATCGTCCCGATCTCGATTCTTAGGGATATTCCCCACGAATAAACGATGATTGTTAAAGGAAACCGTAACGCCAATCTTTTTCCCCTTTCGAATTTCATAATCATTCAGCTGCAAGAACAATTGGAGGGAGAATAGCCGATGGCCCGGGCCCGAGGCCGCGCCGCCGGCTGGGAGGGACGGGACAAGCGGGACGCAAGCGGGGCACCCTCAGCGGTCCACACCAAGCCCCACGCACTCAAACCCAACTATCAACTCTTTTTAAACTTTTTTGAAACTTTACCTGTTAATTTACCAAACTCTTCCAGTATCTCCTCTTTGCCTTTAGACTTGGGAATGTTGCCGACGAAAAGTCGCAGATTCGGAACGCTAATCTTAATTCTCAGAGTCTTCCCTGGTTTTATTTCGTGATTATCGAGCTGTGGGAAAAATAATAAGGCAAAAATTTTGAAAAGTGGGCTTCGATACGGATCGCGGTCCGGTCGTCCGAGCCCGAGCGAGATGAGTCAGTCGGGTTAGAGCCAATCGAGATGAGTTAACTGTACTTTGGATGATAAGCCGAGAGTGTTGTACGGAGCAAAGAGGAGAGCCTGAGATATATTAAATTCTCAGCCGGAGAACTTTTGAAGCCAATTGAAAGTTAACCCTGTAAGTGGACCGTTTGATGAAGTGAAAATAAAAGAAGCGATTATAAGTGTGATTGTAACAAAAAATAAAATGAAAGCAACTTAAAATTGAACGAGGTGCACAGTAAGGGGATGATGTCTCGGGAAAAGCGAGGCTAGATCAGATTACAGGTGTTATAGTTGCACATTTAAACATTTCAGTGATTACAGATACTTTGGCGGTGGCCATATACAATAATACAACATGTTGAGACATCGAGTATAACAAGAAATTAATTAAAGCGGGCAAATTTATCACTTTATATGGCAACCGTCAATGGGATATTAATGTCATGCTCTTAAATGATAAAAGCTTAATTCTAATCTCCCAAATGTGACTGAATACATTTATTCATCAGGCAAATGATTGCGTCTTGCAAAAGTACCAATGACTGATCTACAGTAGTTTTGCAAGTGACGCCACAATTTGGTGACTTCGACTTTAGAATTGTAATCATCGTATGGACATTAAATTCATTTTAAAATCAAATCTAAAAAATCTAAAAAACAATATGTGACAAACAAAAATACGTTGCAAATGTGATAATACTAGGAAAAAAGAAATGTTTTAGAAAATGTATTTATTGTCCCTATATTGTTATTGATTGATGATTAATGATTATCTTTTAAGTACTATCACTAAGATGTTATAATTTGTTTGGAATTAGAAGAGATATATTACATGTAGACAGACCATTCATCGAAATTTCATACTTTTTTTCATGTTCAATCAAAAAACCTAGTCTGATAGAAATAATGATTTCGTCTAAACAGAGAAAAATGTACATAGGAACGAAGTCACCAAAATGCGGTCAGCTAACGTGCTGTGATTCAGTTATTTTTTTCTAGGGAATTATACTTAAACATTCGGCGAGTCACCTGGAAAGTAGATGTCAAATTAGAATTTAGTATCATTTGATTTTACCAATTTCTAGATGGGATATATTATTTTAGACACAATTTAGTAACCAATTTAAAATATTTTTTTATATTTTCTGCGATAAGATTGTGCAAAAATGCGTATTGGTGTAACATCCATAAAGGTTGGCGGCAAGAATTTTTGTACAGCTTGTCATTATTGCCACAAAGGTCAAGCAAATGATTTTTGAACAATTTAAATTTGATAAACCGATTTTGATGAAATAATATGTTTATGCGGAAATGTATTCAGAATAAAAAAATAAATGATTCAAATGAACAATCAACATTTAACACTCAAGGCGAAGAAAACACTTATCAGTACAACACTGAAAGCAGAAGAGATGAATGCAGCAGCATAGCCAAAAATAAAGAAAAATAAATGAAATTTTCATAATAAAAAAAACATTATTGCCACCAACCTATGACATATTAGTAATCGAACCTTTCCGGGTTCAATTACTAAACGACTTTGGAAAGTGGTAATTAAGAGTTTAAACAGTAAAATAAATAATAAATTAGAAACAAAAAAAAAAAGATTACGTTCAATAAATATAGCAACAAATTATTTTTACCACTTTCTAACATCTAATTACAACACCAATATATTTTGTCAACACCCAATTGGTCGATTTATTTTTTTTTCTTTTAAAGCAATCGCACTGAAATCTCGTCCTCATAAAAAATTCAAAAAAAATACCCGATGCAACAATCACAATTCCAATCGATACATTAAAAACAAACAGACAAAAATCATTAATCGAATCATCACATCACTAAACCGAATCAATTAACACCAGTGCCTGCTTTCCAAGAGGAGAAATTAAAAAAAAACAAATCCACCAAGTGGGTGGGGCGGTGGCGTCCGGGGGGACGTGAACGCGGAGCACCCACCTCTTGCACCGCGCGCTGCGTGGCCTCGCGCGAGGTGAACGTGACGAAGGCGTAGCCGCGGTTGGCGCCCGTCATGGGGTCCATCATGAGGCGCAGGTCCCAGATGGTGCCGCAGCGCTCAAACAGCGGGATCAGCTCGTCCTCGTACATGTCCTTGGGTATTTTGCCGCAGAACACCTCGCAGCCGGCGCCGGGCGTGCCCCCCTCCCAGCCCGGCGGCGGCCCGCCATACTTGCGCTGACCTGCAGCGACAGCGGTGATTTTAATTCCAATACTATTTTAGATATTGATAAATTGTGAAAAATTCATTAAAAAAACAGATTTAAATGTAAAAGACGACTAGCAGACAATAATAATAATACATCTCTCATCTCATAATACATCTCATGTTACCTATTATAAAAATATTTTAATTACACAAAGAGTTCACGTCAAGGTGCAAGTGTGATTAGTAAAATAATATAAATATAATATCTAATATATAAAACTCTCGTGCCACAGTGTTTGTTATCAAACTCTTCCGAAACGGCTTGAAGAGTTTTTATGATTTTTTTTGTGGATATTAAGATAGGTCTGAGAATAGGTCGTAGGCTAATTTTTATTCCCCCAAGTTATAAGGGTGGCCCTCTCGAGATGTTTTATTTTTTTATTTTTAAACCAAATTTCTATTTTTTACTTTTTTATGATTTGTCATCAAAAAATCTATATAATTAATAAAATTCTAACTTAATCGAATTCGTACATTTAATATATTTTGAAACATCTTATTAAAAGTCATTATTATCGATACAGAAGTCAAATCTATAGTATTTAGAACTGTTGTATGTCTTTGACCGCATGACATGAAACCACAGGACAGATATTGATGAAATTTCGTATGATGATAGTTGATTAACATATAGGATACTCTTTACTGCGGTAAAGTAGGGTGGATGCCCCGAATGCCAGCCCCGCTTTTGGCCTATTTCGTTATATATTAAGGAATCCTATAGTCAGATTTACTAGTATCGGCATCTAAAAAATACTAAACATTTAGTATAAATTGTTTTCCAAATTTGGCGACACTCATATGCGTGTGTCAGTTTTAGTCGTTGTTCAAACCATGCGGTAGTGAGAACGTCCGCCATTTGCAAAATTTTAACTAAGTTTTGGTAAGGTAAGGCTGGTATTCAGGGCATTCACCCTAGCTAATTTCTGAGAAATCTATACTGACAGTTAAAACGTTCCTAAACATGAACCCGAGCGGAACAAGGGTGCGTCACTAGTATGCACTACATGGATACGTAACTGATATTCATTTAGGTACAATATTAAAACTATAAATAAAAACCAGATAATATGTATTTACCAACAAGCAAAATGTATTGTTTATATTTTACTGGATTATTCATATTTATTTTAAGATGCTTGACCATACAAGATGTTTCCGATAACTCAATAAATTGTCATCTAACATTAGAAACGACAACAAAAAATAATTTGTTTATCAAATTGATGTTGTATATTATAAGCAGTTTTTATGCAAGCTTATTAAATATATTTTTACCCGAATGCGGCATAAAGGAATGTGTGTGTGTTTGTACGAGTGTATGTATTCAGATTTTAAATAGTAATAGAAATTAACCTAACCTAAACTAACCAAAACGTAAGCTTGTGTGTGTGTGTGTGTGTGTGTGTGTGTGTGTGTGTGTGTGTGTGTGTGTGTGTGTGTGTGTGTGTGTGTGTGTGTGTGTGTGTGTGTGTGTGTGTGTGTATGTGTGTGTGTGTGTGTCTTCAGCCCTTTTTAACGTCCCACTGCTGGGCCCGGGCCTCCCTCAGTACGAGGGGGCTTAGGGAGTAGTCTACCGCGCTGCCCTAGTGCGTGTTGGAGGACTTCACATGTCTTACGAAAACTTGCTAGGTTTTTCTCAGACATGCAGGTTTCCTCACGATGTTTTCCTTCACCGTAAGACAAATCGTAATCATGATAGAAATGATTCGCACATGCAATATCAGAGGTGTGAGGCCCGGATTTGAACCCGCATCACTAGGTTATCCAGGTGAGCGCGTTATTATAAAAAACTATTTATATATTATTTGTTCCGATTGCTTTGTCAACTTATTATTATAAATATTATTATTTTTTTGCGTTATATCCAGCCCACGATAAGATATCCCGAGCATTCCAACGTTAGCTTACAGCGACCGCACTTCAACGGTCATTGGTGCAACATTTAATTAACGTTGCTATAATCATTTACTAACGAAAGCGCTTTGTTCAATGTTTGGCAAAAGCAATTAACACACGCGAGTACCGCGTGAGTTGTAACTATTCGTTTTCATCGTACTTCCTTCAGCTTTCAGATTCAATTACATTACAGCACCAAACATTTTTTTACGGCTATGATTTTTATACAGCAATCTCGCAAGTGAAATTAATACGTTACATGATAATGAGTGATAGTAAAATTTATATTATTTAATTGCAAAAACTAAGTGAATAGAAAAATTGAGTAGGTACATTACCAAGTGGTAGTGGAACACTCAAGTTAATTAAACCGTTTATTGGAATCTAATAAGAACCAATAAGAATGTTGCTGAAGACTAGACCACATGAGAAAATTGAATGCACCGTTAATAGAAACCATTCTGAGCGATGCATTTAAATTACACAAGAATAGTGGGTTATTACTTCTATTAAAATTGTAACATATTAATAAAAAAATAAAAATTCATATAATATGCATTATATAGCAACATCCTGAAAAATACATGTAACACACTCTTATAATTTAAAACAAAAATAAACTTAAAACAACACATTAAGCTAAAAATAAGGAAAAACAAGTCATTTCAATGATTTTGTGAAAAAATCATGTTGCAAAAATACTTTACCTACAGTATACGTAGGTACTGCCTAACTAGTACCTAAAATGTCAACAAAAGAACAAATAAAAGGCGTATTATTATCATATACTAGCGACTCACCCTCGCTTCGCTCGGGTTCGTCCCCAGGTGTAACCTCTTTAGTATAGTTTAAAACTGACGTAATTTCCATATATAATCGCGTAAGAAACGCTTTCATATCTACCGTTTTTTCTCCGATTCACTTTGCAAAACGGACTACCACGTAAAAACCCTTTTATTTTTCGGTTTTTTATATAACCTATGACACTCTATGTGTGTCTTTCTATTGGTGAAAGATCCCGAGATTACCCCTTACAATTTAACAAATATACAAACACACAAACTTTACTTCTTTATAATATTAGTATAGATATATAACGAAGTGGGTACATTACCTGTGGTCACGTCTAACGTGTACCCGGTCCGCGCGAGGATCTGTTTAATTTTGTCCTCGTCGGGCCCCTTGACCTGGACAGTGGCCGACAGCGCGGGCGCGCCCTGCACGCCCGCTCTGCTTTTCTGTCTGGAATATCACAGTATATTACATGCCTCCATATCGTTTGTGACGTGAGAATTAAATACAATTGGTATTGATAATGTCAATGATAATGTCTCCGGGAATGATTTCCGCCAGTCACCAATATCGAGACTAGCCATTTGCGCAGGATATATATAAAGATTCCTCTCTTAATGCCCTATAGTCTATACAATAGGACATTAAGACTATAGGACTATTATTCTGCTGACCTGATGAGAGAAGGCGCAACTACAAGTAGACCGGCCTCCTTGCGATCTTAGTCCTAGCGGCAGTAAACGTTACCTTATTGCAATAATTATTTGGATCTATATTCTATATGTTTCGGGGATAAAGCGTACTGGAAAATAAAGTAGGTACCTATAGCTTATGTCGCTCTTCGAAAATCACAACAGTTCAAGAATTCACGTAAGCACATTTCTACGTATAGGTATTGAAATAAAAAGAAAAAGACAAGAATATTACTTCCGCGTTAATACTTGCACTGTATATTACTTTGCAAACCCGCAACGAAATTCCCACATAAGCTCAATCTTACATAGACTGTTTATTAAATAGATGTTTTACTTATATTTTACCTTAGTCGGGTAAACGCGTTTTATATATTAAAATAAGCGAAAAAATAAAATTATTGATAAACCATAGGTAGTTACTAGGTTTATTTCGAAACCGAATGTGTATACGAGTAAATGTAAAATATTTTTTTAACATAATGTAGTCCTTATTTTATAGCCTGGATAATGTAAGTTCTGTATTCTCGACAAATGCATTAGGTAAGACAGATGTACATAATATTATCATGGAGTATGGAATTTTACGCATCAGTACTTTTATTCTGACGTTGTAGCTAATATTACAATACCATGAAACTACCCATATATTCTAAAGGACCGATATAAAAATCAGTATAAAATGGACTTACAACATTTAAATCTTTCTTTAATGTATTTATATTCGAGTATTTTAATCACTCAATCTTATTAGAAATATTTTAAAGATATGTTGTAACATGAACATTTTTTGCGTCATTTAATGCAACAACGGCAAAGACGATTTTTCAATTTTTAATGCCAGCTGTAACGCTTATTGTCCAGTGTCATTTACCAACCCTAGTTTTATTACAAGTTCAGAGGTCCTTATAACTTTCGATAATCGATTTGTAGTTTATGGCTAATTTGCTATACAATTAATTAAAAACCAAATAATTATGGTAACCAAAAGGTTGTAGAGTACGCTTACTCCAAGGAACTTATTCATTGGAATTTTCAAAGACAAAATGCGTGATGAAACTTTAAACGAAGTCAATGTTACATTGGAAAATTCTTGTTTGCATTGTCATTCCTTGCGGTTCGTTGTACAAGGTTGTCGTATAAACTTATGGGAGCTTGCAAATATGCGTCACGCGGCACGAAGAGGATAATGACCACATGTAATCTAATCTTGAAGGGTATGAATCGTCGCAAGTTTAAATGACGGCATGCACTTTTCATACAATTCATGTCGCTTGCACAAAGTTAGTGAAATCTCGTTTATATACGAATCCACTCTAGTGCTGTAAAGTTTTGCCGCATTCCGTATAATAGCGGTGCAATGCGGCAGTCATCTTCAAGTCAACTAGATGGCAGCACTCGTTAATAAAATCATCATTTGAAAATGCAGTTCGCAACACGCCTGATAAGTGTCAAATCAATTTTTCAATATGACCCAGATACTGATCGGGCAATTTGGCCATCATCCAATGTTTGATAGGGTTATTAACACTTGATAAAAAAAATTACTCACCTATAGGTCTTCATGACTCCACATAAATAAGCACTTTTATTTGATACATGCTCAAGATTTGAATCTAAAAATTGTCCAAGAACACTTAAAGCACCGTCGGATGGAAATTCTTTTAAGGCATCTAACGCACGCTCGTCCAACTCGGCGTGCGCTAGCTTTCCAGTCTTATAAATATCGTCGAGCTTGGTTGCTACCTGGAAAAGCAGACACCCTTACTTTATTTCCCTTATAAAGGTTTATATCACAAAAATTAACAAAATCACTAAGCAAATGGGTCAAAATTAAAATTGGTGTCAGAATATAACAGGCGATAAGTATAGAATCACTTGCGATAAAAACGTGTCTTAAGATAGTCAACGCGATCTAGAGCGTCCTCAAACGAGTCCTCATTAGGCGTTTAAACTATCTTTTGTTCTAAGAGCTTTACCTACATTCAAGATTTTAAAATTAACACCATGGGAAGAAGGCTTTCAAGTTATTATATAGTAAGTGGCAACAGGCTCATTATAATTTTAAAAACTTTGCAGGAAGGTGTGAGTGAACCAGTTTCAAGATTTATTTCCAGTAAAGAACACAAATATGCTGCTGTTTCATCAATTTAATTACAGTCATCAAAGGACTACTAAGAGTTGCTTCTTAAAGTGAGCATTGAAACTATCTTGAAAAATGTACCTTATTCTCATTGCATTAAGGCAGCCCATAATTTTATCAGTCTGCTATATTTTGTGTTTTAAAGTAAATAATTTGTAGAGATTCATTAGAAAATAATGGCAAAAGATTATGGTGTGTGAAACAGACCCATGCCATAATTACTATATGAGAAAAAAAATCATGTATTTAAAAGTACAAGCATTTTTTTGGTCAATTGTATGTGTTACTATGCAACATAATTTAAAATTCTTGTTAGTATTTTGCCAGTTTTATTATTTTTTGTGTTTTTGTTGTTTGTTTTTTGGTTGTTGTTACAGTAACAGCATTAAATGTAAAGGTTAAAGATAAATTCTTTCAAGGGTCAACTAGAGAAAGTATATATTTACCTACTTCAAGATAGCCATTACATGAGGTAGGTCAAGTTATAATAATATTTATATAATTTATCAGAATGTTCTAGGTAACTTTCAGGTACTCAGATACCATTTAAACATAGGACAATCAGACCAATATTTGCTAGTACTTTCTTTAAGTTTTTAACAATATAGATAAATATATATATAATATATACATTTATATATATATTTTGATAGTATTCATGTGTTTGCATTATATACAATATATTTTATATACAAATAATATAAATTATATAATTTTGTGGTAATAATTTTTAAATTACTAAATTAAATAAAAATCTACTTTTCTTCTATACAGAACAATATTTTCTATGAATACAATTTTTTAATAATATTTATTCAAATATCATTCTTATATAAAATAAGTAAGTCTTATAGGACATGTTTAAAAATCTAATAAGAAATTTTCAAAAATTTTATATAAGTGCTTTAATTTTTTTCTTTTGAATTTTAATTATTTTTTTAAATTAATTTTATAATAAGGTACAATATTTACTATAAAATAATATACTGTAATTTATTTATAGTGTATCTTCTATGTTATAAATCTTTTTAAGTTTTGTATATCACATGTTTATGGGATGTCACTTAGTAACAGTTGTAACAAATTTTTTGTTGATGTAGAATAAGTTAATTTTTATTTTATATTAAATTTGGTAGAGATATCAAAAAAATATCTATTTATATTTACCATAGGATTTAACTTGAATATTTTAAATTTTAGCATAAATTCATTTTACATGAAGCCGTTGTTGAAAAAATTTTGCAATCAAAAAAATATAATAAATGCTTTAAAATATAAGTATGCCTTGCTTAAACTATTTATTATCATATAATAATTCTTACCTTTGGATCCAAGCCATATTCTATAAGTTTTGGGTAATCTGGTGTCCGGCCAACATCGGAGTCCTTCCCGGAGACTTCTTCTAAAGATATTTCTCCATTACCCTCCGCCATTCTGCACAATTATTAACTTTTTGAGCACGCACTACACTCATGCACAGCAACACACTGGCTTCGCCACCAATACTTTCAAACTAACTTTATAATAAACAACCAACTTTGGGACCAGAGCACTCAAGCTTCAATACAGAATATGGATGATGTCATATCGAAAGAGCAACGAGAGCGAAACAATGCTATACATTATGTGTCACTAAACTATTATCTAATTTTTTAAATATTATACAAATTTATAAATATATAGATAACGATATTTACCTTATTTTACAATTTTTGTAATTTTGGAAGAAAATGACAAGTCGCTATTTGTCCGAAAAACAAAAAAACAAATGATGTTCAAACATAAGAAACTGTGAAACAATAGGATAGTGCACTCCTCATTCCATCCGGGTATAGCGTAATTTCAAAAAGCGAATGCGTGGGTCATCGCATTCTTTTAGTGATGTGTAACAATTTTTTGAGCCTAAAATAAAAATTGAAATTACAAAAAAAAAAGTTAACAACTACACTAACATAAAGGATATGCGAAATCCGGCGGTCAATGACCGAAATAACACAGAGTATACTCGGTTATTACTTTTAAAATTGTAACACACAACACTTTTTAACAAATAATCACTTTAAAAACACTTTTAAAATCCTTTTGTATCAAAATACAAACACAAGTAACTTTCCGCGCATAAAACTTTGGCAAATGCGAAACTGCAATAAGTTGAGAGTGCAACTGCATTGCACTCGATAAGAACCGGCCGGCGCGCGCCTAAATTTCCAAGAAGAATCCAATTGGAATAAGCACATAGGATGCCAGAAGATAGAAAACACTATAACACACTAGCACTGTAAATTAAAAACGACCTGGAACACTGTACACGAAAATAATTACCTATTAATTTTGCTAGTTGGTGGCCGAGACAGATATGGCGGCACCGCGCGACGTCAACGTGATCGCCAGTACGGGGTTCTCATAACGACGCGCGGGACATGCAACGAGGAGTGCATTCAAACTTTGAAAGACAAGTTAAGTTTTTAAAAAGTTTAAAGAATCTCTCTGTTTTCAGAATGAATGCGACCGCAGCGAGTGATGAGATATTTTTATTGCACAGAGAGTTTTTGCAATGATTGCGAATAATTTTGAATGTGAAAGAGCGCGGCGCGTCGCGCAAGGCTGCCGGCCGCGAGGTGAGACAGGCTAGCGGCAAGACGGCGGCGAGTGAGAAGCCGAGAGCGAAGGGGGGAGGGTGTTGCAACCGGCGGTGCAGGCGTGCAGCAGCGACGACGCCGCACCGAGCTCGCTTGCATACTTGCATACGCACTCACACTTGCAAAACCTCTGACCTTCGTTACTTGTAAGTCGTAATCGATTCACTGTAAGACTTTTGCCTTTGTTGCACATAGTTTCTTTTAACTTTAACTAAAGATTTAAACTTAATAACTCCTCGAATACTGACCTACCCAAACGCGAAAATTATTTTAAAACTAAAAAAACGCCGCCAATAAATATTTAAAATTTAGATATCTAGTAAGAATTATACAAAATGTATGAGAAAATTAAACAAATTAAACATAAGAAAATTAATTTGCAAATAAGAAAATATTTCATTGCATGAATTTTATTTTCTCGATAACTATGTCAAAATAATTGTTCTATTATTTTTTATAGTCTATAATAATTAATATACCTAACACGTATCATACAATCTAAAAAGATCACACGGTTACTAATCGACAACGTCCAATAGTAGAACAAGGTTCATTACTCTTTGATATGGAAACGAAGGGATAAAAGAGTTAATCGCAATAACCCCCTTGCTTTAGTTCGCTTCACCTGCTGATTATTGAAGCCATATGTATTCGCGACACATACACAAAACTGGCCTTCGTACTTCGCGTGTATGCGTAAGAAACTTGGATCTGTATCCGCCGCAATAATGCATATGTGGGTAGATACTTAGATAGAGCGGCTACTGCGGGTGCCTCGCTTTATGCGGACAGAGTTCCAGAGCAGCCCTTTCACCGCGAATATGAATCTTACAAGAGGCCTATGTCGCGTCGAGAATCGCTCACTACTTAACACAGACTCGCTTCACAAAGAACTCGCGTGTAGTATGTATGGTGTAGCGGCATGACAGACACACTTCCTTTCTCACATTTTCTTGATATCAATAGCGTTAAAGTACAAGCTGTAAAACGAACTCTCCCCGAGTTTCCGGTGGGTTAAGTCTTCTTGAGAAAGGTTTCGCTCACCTCACACGTCTGTTTTATTCATATCTGATGAATAGTACGATGCATTGTTCGTTCATACTTCAGCTTGGCTGTAAAAAAAAAATAACCTTAAAAACTTAAAATGGGCACATCACTATCTTCGAAATTTGACGTATATTATTTTTTAAATGTTTAATATTTATATGTATGTTGAAATGACGTTTATAATGAACAACTAAAAACTTTTTAAACAAATCGTAAATGTCCGCCATCTCATTGAAATGTTTTATGGAAGCGCTCGTTGCAGATGAACATGAAATTCTTACTCACCGATTCTCGTAAGGACCTTAGAAATAGCGCGAATCATCCGTCACGGACGTCTATAAATATCCATTTTGCAAATATACATAGCATCGCAAGACCGCGCTGGCCGCGGCGTACTACATTCGCGATAAGGCACTTAGTGCGTATTTTAAATACGTCAACAGTTCGTTGACCCGCGCCGTTTCGCACCGTACGTTGCCGAATTTATTGTGTCTGTAGATTTGTGGGTCGTCGTCTCTTGCACTACCTGACGGCGAATGGAGGGCCCAGATGATGGTGACGTCATCTCGATTCCAACTAGTTGGTGTTTCTAGTTCTAGTTAATATAATACGGTATTCACAAAACGCGTACTATACATTATAATACTTGCCCTAATCTAACCTGTCGGTATGAATAGTAAAGTAGTAGTTCTAATCGCGAAACATGTGTGTCGAGGTCAATGCTATTTGTTTTTTTTTTTTATAATTCAAGGGCAAAGATATTTAGTATTAATCGATACATTCTTTCGTATGTCTGGTTATATTCGAATTGTCATTTGTTTTAATTAGGTAGGATTGGGATTCGAAAGAAACTATGTTTGTTGAAGCAATAAAAACTCGAATTTATGTCTTACTTATTAATTAAAAAGAAACAATGTACATTTAAACAATGGCTAAATTTTAATCAGTGCAGACTCAAAACGATTACGTTTATATAAAATGTTATATTACAAACAAGTACAAAAAATCTAGATAAGGTATAATATAAGCAACTAGCTACCTGTTTCATTTTTCATCCACAGATATTGTAATTCTTGTCATAACTCATAGTTCATGCGGACTTTTTAAAGCACAATTAAGCGTGGAATCATCTCATCCCATTGTCAACGGGGTTCTCGACCTTTGCGCGTATTCAATTCGCGTTAGATTGTTTTTTGTGCGTCTGCACGTGTCATAGGCTAAATGTTGGCTGAATGGCTAAATAAATGATATGTTTTCTGCTCGTGTTGCCTCATTCAATACAACGACACTGCTTTAATACAATTAATATTGTTTAATTAATTATATTTCATCATTAAAACTGGTAATTCTTATTAATTTGGATATATATTTTAGGTATAATAAGTACTTATTTATTATTTCTTCGTCGTTTTTTCGTTGTTGTCAACATGCTATAGCGCGGCATAATTAATGAAGGTAAATGTAACCAATTCCTCGCTTTGTTTTAATAGATCTGTTTGAACATATTAATATATCTGACCTCTTGTTAAATGCATCGCAAGTCATATGTTGTAACTTGTATGTAGTCATAATGTTTTTAACAAATCCATTAGAGGACTTAATATATTTTACAATTTTTTAAACCAAATAATTCTACCAAAGCAATCACGTAACGAATACGTGATCCCAGCAGATCGTTATCGAGCACATCCCCAATGCAGTTTAAAAGTTGGCAACTGTATTAAAGTTTTACTGCTTTTAGATGAAACCATTTTGTTTGATTGATTTTTCTCGACTAAAGTAAAATACATACATAGGTATTAGGTACCTAATACCTATTGATAAAAAGTACTGCAGATACTTCAAGTTGATTTATAGACAGATTGGGTCACGGAATTCCGTGGATTGGGTACAAGTTCTATTTGTAAATATTATATTAAAGTCCTTTGTGTGCCAAACAGAAGAGGGTAGTCAGCAACTTTGTTTGGCGGTCTGACAAAGTGATACCTACATCAAACATGGTTTTAGAAAATTGGAGGTTTTAAAATGCCTGCAGAAAATGCGTGATAGCTCATAGCATATTTTGTCTTTCTGTTCTCTTACTAAGTATACACTTACAATAAATATTTTTATATATCATAAAAAATTATGCGAAGCTAGAATAAGTCGTTAATTCATATCATGTGCTAGTATAAAACGGGGTTCATGCAAAGTTTTTGTCTGGGCTTCGATTGGTTGCTTGTTTATTTATTTTTCTTTTGGTTGTATGATATGATATTTATATGATGTTTATTTATTTTTCTTTTGGTTGATTTTGGTTATATGATAGGTCTACAATAACACACCCGGGTGTGGGGTCGTTAGCAGCCAGCAGGAGCTAGTGGACCATAGACTATATCATTTACCTGTTCCTTTTTTAAATTTTATTCGAACGCAGAACGCTAATACTTACTTACACGTTGTAAAGTGGTTTTAATAGATTACAACGTACTCGTAACACTTTATTTTATTCTTAATACGTACATAAGTACCCGTGTCTGTTATAAAGAAGCTATACTATCTGATTATTATAAAGGCTGTAATAGTAGGTAGGTAGGTTTAGGTGATTAATAAATAAAAACGTTTAAAAAAATGTGCTAAAAATACTTATAGCTGGTGATCTGGTGTTTAAATATTAAAGTAGGTATATTAATGGTTTTATTTAAGTAGATACGATGACGGAGTATTTTAAATACTAAAATGAATGGTCCTAAAATGTTAGTTTTTGTCATATTTTGTCATATATGGCAATATAAAAGAACTTTATTACTGCAATTTGTAATATTATCAATACATATAATAAAAATGTAACAGATCGCTGTCTGTACATGAAAGATATATAAGAAAAAATATTATAGGTACCTTTATTAACGCAAATAGAACCCAAAACAATGATTGTTAGAATTTTTGTCTGTTTGTCTGTTTGTCTGTTTGTCTGTGCGTTTGTGCACGCTAATCTCTGAAACGGCTTATTCGATCGAGATGTGGTTTTCACATATATATTGTGGTAAGCTTCACTTAACATTTAGCGTTTGTTTCATGTCAATCGGTTCATAAATAAAAAAGTTATGGTAATTTAAAGAATAACGTCGAATATTTGTTAAACTACTTACAACTTCAATTCTTTCTCTGTTCAGTAGCATTGACTAAAACTTTACTAAGCTCGATAATAATAATGATCTATATAAAATTATGATTATATATTCATACATATTTATTTATATGAAACATACGAAATAAATACAATTTAAAATAAAAAAAACGTAGCTTAAAAAATCTGTACATTAAATATTTTTAAAAACCATGACTGTAACGTATTTTGCATTGAATGTAGAGTATAGACCCCAAAACAATAGTTATAATTTTTTTGGCTGTTTGTCTGTATGTCCATTTGTCTGTTTGTATGTTATCGTGTAACTCAAAAAGTACTGCACAAATTTTAACCAAATTTTGTTTAGTTTATTACTCAGGTCGTGACTTAGGATATTTTTATTGCAGTATATTATGCCTTTATCAACGCACATAGCACATAATTTTTAGATATTTTGCCGAAACAGCGTATGTATGTATGTATGTATGTATGTATGTATGTATGTATGTATGTATGTATGTATGTATGTATGTATGTATGTATGTATGTATGTATGTATGTATGTATGTATGTATGTATGTATGTATGTATGTATGTATGTATGTATGTATGTATGTATGTATGTATGTATGTATGTATGTATGTATGTATGTATGTATGTATGTATGTATGTATGTATGTCGGTATTCTCACGGGACCTTAAACAACGCGGGTGAAACCGCGGGGCGATGATACCTATTCAACATACAGTAACAGAGCAAAGTCACATTTATTTGAAATATTTTTTTAAAACAAAGGCTGTGACGTATATTTTATTAAATATAGACCTCAAAATAATAGTTGTTAAAATTTTTGAGCGTTTGTCTCTTTGTCTATTAAATTTTGTGTAGTGATAATTTTTACTCGGGTCAACATTTAGGATACTTTTTATTGAAGAATTTTTTTTCACTGAAACAGGAAGACAAAATAATTGGTTTTATTGAGTTGACCTAAGAAAGCTACCAGTGGCGAAATCTTAAGAGATACGTCAAAATAATGTAGTAGGAAATTCTAGGTCTAAAAAAAGTCTACTGAAAAGTCTACAATACCAAAATATATGTAAGTTACACTCGCAATACCTATTTTTATTATTAATATCTACATGTATATATATATATATATATATATATATATATATATATATATATATATATATATTACAACAATAAATATATAATAAAACATTGCCACAGGAAAACAAAATAATTTATTTCATTGAGTCGTCCTTAGAAACCTAGCTACGGGTAAGTCTTGAGAGATACATCAAAACAATATTGTAGGTCTTAAAAAGGGCTACAGAATAGTTTACAATATAAAATATCTGTCTCCTAAGCTACACTCACAGTACTTACCTATTTTTATCAGTACGTAAAAAACAGTAACTTCGTAAATCGAAGCGTGCGTTTCACACAAAAAGTACATAACTGATTTGAATGAAGTTTTGTATAGTGATACGTTATTATACGAGAAAACATATTTTAAAATACCTTTTATTGAACATTAATCTTTCATTAAGTAAGTGAAAACACAATTACTGGTTCTATAGAGTTCTTACAAATTTATATAGATAACTCTTGCTAAAACTTAAGAGAAACATCTCACAGGATTACAAAATAACTGGCGCTGTAGATAAAATAGAAAATGCTATACAGTAGTTCCAAGAAAAGAGGGCCAGAACTTTAAATGTGGAATCAGTCCTTGGTACATTATAAGTAACAGTATATAAGCAAAAATGTTTATTTTATTCACTCTTAGCGCGAGCGAAGCCGCGGGCGCCGCTAGTGTACTTATATGTATATATTATATCAAAACGTCGTGAACCAAAACTAAGTAAGTACCTGAAAAAAGTCGAAGAAAAATGTTTTATTTAAAATGCAATTTGTATACTTTTACAAATCTTACATTTAAAGAATTTTATAATTCTTCTGTATGTTTGTACTGTTACTTGTTGGCTTTTAAATTTTGTCCACAAATAAGAAAACAATATAATACACAAGAAAACTTTTTCCTTGTCATATTTCAACCGCTTATCTTTTGTAAGTTCGCAGGTACCTGTACTACATATTATACTTACGGGTTCATACTTTTTTATCATAAACACATAAAGTACAGCGGGCTGATAATGTAAGGCTATAAGTGTAAGATGTCTAGTAATGAGTAAGTTCCTCTTAGGCCTGCCATATGGCGGGAAGCATTTGTTCGCGGAAACAGGAAGGTATATTATAATAAGGGTCACATAATTTTAAGGTACATAATGTGTTTAAATATATGTTTGTTTTTACTTATAAATTGAAGTTGTCAGCCGCCCTTTTTAACGTCCCACTACTGGGCACGAGCTTCCCTTCAATATGAGGGTGTTCAGGCCATAGTCTACCATGCTGGCCAGTGCGAGTTGGCGGACTTCACATGTCTTTCGGAAACTTGATAGATTTATTCTCAAATTTGCAGGTTTCTTCACATTGTTTTCCTTCACATGAGACAAATGGCAATCAAATTAGAAATGATTAGCATACGAAAATATCAGAGGTGCGAGGCCCGGATTTGAATCCGCATCAATCGGTTATCTAAGAGAGTACGTTACCACTGGGCCACAAATGCCTTTAAATTGAATAACTTTCACACATTAAATTAGGTACCATTATGGTTTTTTAATTACATATTAAGGTTTTTTGCACGATATGATCTAAGGCGTGTATGTATGGTATGGTAAGCACGGGCTTGTTTCCGCAACTCGACGACTTAGCGCCTATTTTGCGTGTAGTGTATGTAATGCCCATTTAATACACTTCAATTTCTGGAGCCAAAGAAAATTCGGGCAAGTATGACTTGATAAGAGGTTACTTATCCTCTTTTTTTTTCTCGGTTTTCTTAAAAACTGTGTCCACTATTAACGGCTCTTTTTCTGGTTAAAAATGTCGCGGATACTTCCTTTTATCTTGATACCTACAACCTGTCAAAACTTGCTAGTAAAATTAAAAATTACAGCTATTCGACTTTAAATTGTAGCTTAAACCTTGTCAATTTGATTTGAACCTACTACCTACAACTTCTCGTAACTGACTGCTGATCCAGACCTTACGTGAACCATGGTTTGATAAAAAAGGAAATAGGTATGATGGATTTTGAGAGGTGACAGATTGGTATGATTTTTGGTGTGAAGATAGTCGGAGATTTTCCGTGGGAAAACACAAAATTAGTACCTTTATACAAGTCATCAATTTAAAATGTTCCCATACCTATTTGGTTTGGTATTTAGCAATTTTGCAAAAAACTATTAAGTATATAATTTTATTCCGACGACTCCCTACAGCATGACAACCATGATAACTTCTAGGTAATTCTCAACCTATTAAACGATCTCTATGCGAAGACTGTGTACTCCATTTATACTGTTACATTAACCTCTTATAATAAGTCGATTTTTGCGGATAACTAAATCTGTTTAGAAGGCAGTGGAAGCCTAATGGTAATGTGCTGACTTGAAGGAGTGAAACGGGTTCAGATCCGGGTCTCACACCTCTGATATTTTCATTTTATCAAAACGTCGTGAGGAAATATGCATGTCTAAGAGAACATAAACTAACTTGCAAAAAACTTATCGAAAGACATCTGCAGTCCACCACTCCAAACTTGGCCAGAGCCCAGAGTGGTGGATTATGGCCTGATCCCTCTCGTTTGAGGGGGGGCCCAGTAGTGAGACGTTAAAAAGTGGCTGAACTGGTACAAATCGGCTTAGAATTTTATCTCCTTAGGTTTTATTTTTCACTAGAGCCGGTTTATACATTCCATACTAACGAATCACCCACGCTACGAGCGGGTTTGTCCTGAGTACGTTTAAACAGTACAGTTTTGAACTTTCAGATTTTTTAGATTTTTTTTTTATTTTCCAAATTTATTAAATGAAATTCATCCTTGAAAATCTTCCATCAAAACTAAAAAAGAATTATTTAAATCGATCCAGCCATTTTTGAGTTTTTGCAACACTATCGAATAGCAATAGAACTTCTTAGGTAGATAGCTATCTAAATTTTCCTTTTTTTTCAAGTTCTAAAATAATAGATTACCTAAGGGTTAAAACAAATGATATCTAGATACTACTGTCTAGCATGGTTGTTAACGTGTCACGTAGACATCCCAGTTCACACTAGAACCCGCGGTGTCGGTTTCTCATAAGCAGACTCAAAGGGAAGCCTTTTAATTTCATAAAAACCACGTCTATGCTCAGTTACTTAACACATACTTTTAACTACGTTACACTACTACAACCAGAATGTATTCGTTAGTATGCAAATGCATTGCACTTGGGTTATTATCTTATATTTTTATTCAAACTGATGTAATATTTACTACTTATTGTCAGTTTGTGTAATACGTCATATCATATTTAATTATGAAAGTTGAAGCTATCGTTCTTCTATATAGAAAGTAGGTAACTAGTAGTAGGCATTTTAATGAAATCTTTTCGGATTTTTTCGCGAATTTATTTTGAATTTCGGTTGTGACGTTTCGAATGCTTTACAGCTATCATAGTCATGGGAAAGATTAAGTTTTCAGACGCTAAAGGTACCTTGTACGACGTACTTGTAACAAATAAAATTAAAAAAATTTCTTCAAATAAAAAATAGATTTATTAAAAATATTAAATGATAAATTAATTAAAACAGAATAAACAGAACGTTACAGAACGTCGTACACTAAGTAGACATAGTGATTTATTTCATGAATATTTTATATAGCTACATAAAATTATCATAATCTATATAAGTATAAATTAATAATGTTCAGAGATAAGTTAGTACTTCTTAGTTTAATTATAGACATTAATATAAGTAGTTTAAAAAACATCAGTCCGCTCTCGCTCGGTTTAGAACCGAAAATTGATTTATTGATTTATTAATAAAAATGTAATGAATATTTGGTTGGTCAAGGTCAATTTTCTCCATCAGCTTAAGGTTAGTGCTATATCCAATTCGGGTCCAAAGAAGAATATAAGTTGAAGTGGTAATGGGCTGGTCTTTGACGCAGAAATATCGTCGTCGTCTGACTGATGGAATAGACAAGTTTTAGAGTGGAAACACGGCTTAGTTGGCGGAGTGTTTGTAGTTTGACTCACGGGCGTAGCCAGGTTTTAATTTTGGGGGGGGTTCAAGAAAATAAAACTACTAAAATTGCATGAAAAAAATGTAATATATTGTCGCGTAATATAGTGTGAACTCGTCATAATAGCACGCTTGTACCATGCCTAAGAACGGCGAATGTCAATTTTTAACGTATGTCAATTAGATGACAGGAACAGTTTATTACAGATTCTAATGTGTTAGACAGAGACAAAACACTTTCGGGAAAGGATTCGAAATTACTAGAAACATTTTGAATTTTCGATACTAGAATGTTCTTAAATTTACCCGGAGGTACGTGCAACTGTGCTCTTAAGACACCATACTAGTTTTAAGGAAGCCGTCGCTCATGCTCTAGAGGTTGAAGCTGTGCGTCATGACTCTAGACCTTGGAAGGTGCGGGAAGTAAGTACAGAAGGAGCATCGGCCCGAGAACGTAGGTTTAGCCCAAGTTGCTACGAGTGCGGCGGTCGGGGCCATCTTCGAAGTAACTGCCTTTCAAGGAAGAACGGTCGACGACAGTCAAATGTTGGTATATCAACTTATAATCAAGCCAGAGGAAAACTGATCTCTGCCAGGGCTAAGACTTGGGCACTGACCGGGGAATCTATAACCCCAGCGATAAAAGTAAAACATCAATGGATGGAAACACCTTGGTTATACATGGCGCTATTAATGGAGTAGCATGTAAACTCACGCTGGATACCGGAGCATCACGAACTGTCATTAATAACCGAAGATTGAGACACATTGCAGACAATAATTTGCATGATAGAAACACACATTCCTCTTACGACAGCCACCGGCCAGCGCATACCTGTTTGGGGGGAAAGGAAAATCGCTATCAAAATTGGGGACTACATCTATTGGCATAACGCAATAGTTGCAGATATCGTGGATGATTGCATCTTTGGATTGGACTTTCTTCAAAATAACCAGTATACGATTGACATGAAACATGGAGTTTTACGATGCAGAAATATAGTGCCGATAAGTGGTGGAATTCATGGAAAAGTGCGTTGCTTGAAAAACACCGCTCTTCCACCAAGATCGCAGACTCTAGTACCTGTCTCTTTACCTCAAAACAAGTCAGGCCTTCCATGGTCATGTGCTATTATAGAGAAGTCGAAAGATGAGAGCTCATGGATCCCGGCAAGAGTTGTTGTAGGTAAAGCTTCGACATCTATGGTTCCAGTTCTGAATACCAGTAATTCTACTCAAACCATTCGAAGAGGCGAAGATGTGGGGAGTTGTGAAGAGATAGCCTGGTTAAGCAGATGTCAACCGAAAGAGAAGGTGTTGAACAAGGATAAAGAGCAAGCAATGAAACTTTTGAAAGATTGTAAAGAAGATCTCACGAGTTCACAGAAGATAAAAGCTGAAAATTTACTGTACCGATATTCAGATTTGTTCTCTAAACATGACGGCGATATAGGAAGAACTGGATTAGTTAAGCATAAAATTAATACTGGGGACGTAGCGCCTATTCGACAACGACCTAGACGAATACCTTGGGCTAAGGAAAAGGAAGTTGACGACATGATCCAAGACATGAGAAAGAATAACATCATTGAACACTCCACTAGTCCTTGGTGTTCGCCAGTAGTACTAGTAAGGAAGAAGGATGGATCTACAAGGTTTTGCATCGATTACCGCAGGCTCAACGATGTTACTAAAAGGATTGTTATCCCCTGCCCCGAATCGACGACACCCTAGACACTCTCAGCGGTATGAAATGGTTTTCAACTCTCGACTTGAAGAGTGGCTACTGGCAAGTGGACATGGACCCCGTGGATAAGAAAACTGCGTTTTCAACTGGAAAAGGGTTGTGGCAGTTTAAGGTTATGCCGTTCGGGTTATGCAATGCACCAGCCACATTCTTAATTTTTCGGGGGGGGTTTAAACCCCCTAAACCCTCCCCCTGGCTACGCCCGTGGTTTGACTTCAGCTAGGTAGGAGGTGGCTAGCAGCGATTGGCTATTATGTAGAACTGGAGATCGAACTCAGAGATGTAGCTAGACAGTAGTGGATGAATACAGGCTAATTATGATTATATAAATATAAATACAGATGTCCTAGAAATCTGAGGGCACCGTAGTGTCCCCGCCAAGACGAGCCAAGAGAAGCCCATATTATCATATACATTCACATAGGCGATGAAAGATTAATTCACTGTACATTGCTTTTCTGTTATACAATAGTTCTTGTAGTAACGAAAAAGCCAAGCCACATATTTTGACTAAGGTGTAGAGTTGGTGAAGTTAGGCCTTGTAGAGTTAGGGCGTGTAGAGTTAGAAGCTTGGCTCTACATGAGATCTGATAACATTTTGACAGGGCGAGTCATATGGTCTAGTATTACCAACATTTTACAAGAAAATGTTTTTGGTGGGATATTTTTCTTACTTGCAAGCTTATAAAATACCTACAGATATATGAATGCAAAATAAGAAATCTTCTTATAAACTCTAAATAATCTAAAGTAAATAATACTTATAACTAGCATTTAGGTTATCTAAATTTTGTCACAAGCACTTATACCCTCAATTATTCATTATTATTTATTAAAAACTTGATTGTTTCGAACACATTCCATTATGTAAGCATAGATAAACTTTGTTCTTAGGTCAGGATAAGGTTTTAACGGTATGTTTCATTTCGGTAGGTATAAAAAATAATGTAAGCTGACATTATCAGTTAAACCTCTTTTATTAAATAAGAGAGCGATAATCTTATTATATTGTGTTTTGTCACGATTTAGTCCTCGATGACCTGCGAGACGAACTTACTTTCATCATAATGATTTTTTAAATGTATGATTTGTCGAACTTAAAAGATAGGATAGTTTTTAAACTAGTTATTTTTCATGGTAATGAAAAAATTAACGATTTTCACATCTTGAGAGGGATTTTCTGAGAAACGGATACTCTAAGCATAGCATAGTATCAACTATCTGGTATCCGTAACACAAGCCTCGTAGCTTACCAATTGTAACAATGTCTCTTACTTGTAACAATGTCTCAACATATTTATTTATTATTTATTTATTCATGTTATAAGCTGAATATCTACCCCCGCCTCAAACTACAAGCCAGCCACAGAAACGCATGGCCGGCTAGTTGCCGGGGTCTTCTAGTAATATAACAAAATAGAATTCAAAGTTTATTCGTTACAGGCATATTTTAATACAAAATTATCTATATGAATATAAAAATTAAAAAGATAAATAAAATGATTATAAGCAAGAGTATAATTTTTTCGTGTTTTTTTTTCAGTAAGAATATCTAAATCAATAATTGTTACCTTTTTATTGAACATTAAACTAAACAAAACATTAAAAGTTAGGTTAAAATAAGTCTTAAGCTGAGTTTTAAATTTTAATATCCAAGTACCAATTTTTAAATGATCATTAATCAATTTGTAATCGCATTTTTATTACATTTACATACAATAGAAGAAAACCTGAACAGGGGTTTCAAAATAAATATGCACAATTGACGGTGTTTTAATGGTGACTGATGATTCCCAGGAGCGTGTTAACTGAATTTTAAAGAACTATTCAAATAATTGATGTACGGAATTCTCTCATACTTGCGGCAGAACACTAGTAAGCTTTTGGCCACATATCTTATTCATATTTTTTCTGCATTTCATTATGAATGATAAGTATCGAGCATTTTTGTTTGCAGCGTATATTCCCGCTTATTTTCTTTACAGACTCTTAGTGTCTTTTGATACATGCAAGTTAAAAAGCTTGTTTTACGACGAGTCGGTATTGTTTCGACGGTTGCATTTTTTTTGTTTCTCTTCGCGACACGCCACTTCGTCAATGTGAACGTTGTGTCACGTTTTGAGAACGTGAATGAGACATCGAAGACTTCATGAATTCATTCCTAATGTTTTGCATTAGGAAGTTCATTTTCAATGTTTTAAGCTTAGATCGAAATATCTACGAACTATTATATAATATGTACTTACTACTTAGTAATAAATTTTTTTTTTATAAAGATCCGATAAAAATGTAATTCCTCTTTAAAACTTCAATAATGATAATTTTCAATCAATCAGCATTATTTCGTTACAATGCTCCGAAATCTTTTCATAACGAACGATTACCTCCATAGATTAAAAATCTATTTGAGTCGAATCTGTACGTAATTTTTTTTTATTTTTTGGAAAATCTTATTGAAATAGTCATATCGATACATTTGGGGACAAATACGAACGGAACCAGGGTTAATTACTAGTCTATCATAATATTATTTACGTTATGCCGTCGATTGCGCGAATAGCAGTGGATTATGTCAGTACCAAATAGCAATCTAATCTATGCAATAGGTTCTCAGTGCTTTATGTTCCACTGGCCGGAAAATGTGAAAGCTATTGTTTTGTAACATCTGCTTAGCTGCAGCCTGCAACTGGTAAACATATTCATTTTTTACTAGAAATTAATACGAATATATTCACATGTTATAATTTTTGTATAATAACTTTAGTGTATTAAAACACGATTTCTTTGTACTTTACGTTGACAAAGATGGTATTTAGAGAGCACCCTAATCACATCTAATAAGATTAAATACAAATAACATAAAAAGACACCCAACTGGCCGTTGTTCCCCTCCCAATTGGCCGCTAATAAAGTTTATGACATAATCATAAAAATTAAAACGAGCTGATAACGTGGAATAAAAATTTACAATTCAAAAATGGCATCGGATCGTGGAATCGTGACCCTATTTAACCTCAAAAATCGGGGTCTCGAGAAAAATAAAAGAACAAGAATTGTCACTGGTAAAATATTCTCGGCTATCACAATTTCTTCTATTGTCTGGACATCCATTAATTTTTTTCTACAGCGGCAACGGGTTTGCCTGCCCTCGGTGCACAAAAGACGAATGAAAAGGTGGTATGGTTATTCATAAGACGAGTCGTCTGTATCTACAGGCGAAGAAAGGTGAAGCCGTAGTTTAAAGGTCGAGGTAATTGATGGTGTCACACCATGGAGTGCGACTTTGTCTAGCGATTAGTATAGCTGAATGAGCTATTTCAATGGCTATTTATAGATTATACTCTTACTTGCTTATCTTTATTAAGTTACATTTATGGTTTATTTTATAGTAATATATATCATCTTCTATTTAATTAGAAGATCTTTATAGTTTAAAAATGTTATACGTAGTAATCTGTGGTTAGAAGGTAACTTATGCGAAAAAATTATTTACTACAAACATTAAACACCTATGATTATTAAAATACTGCTAACATCCTAAGTACCTAATTATAATATTATACTCTGAAGAACATATTGTAACATAATAAATTGTTTTTAAGACACTGTAGATACCTATCTATAGCAGACGAATATGAAACTACTGTAAATTAACTCATATAAGTAAATATTATGAGCCATACAAGTTATAAGTAGTAGGTGTAAAAAATAAATTAGATTTAAGTATATATTTAAAATTATAATGCACACAATATATTCCCCAAATAGTACAATAGTACAATTATTAATAGTTACTGTTTATTTCTCTGTTTGTTGCCATTTTGTTTGTTTCTCTGTTTATCGTATATCTGTGTGCAGTTGAGGTAAAAAAAAATACAGAACCGTTTTTAACTATATTTAGTGATAGTTAATTTATTACTAACATTTCGAATACCTTTAACCTACTGAAACAAAAAAAAATACATGAAATTCTTCATTGCCGTGGAAATACACAATAACTACTTATGCCGAGTCTTCCTTATTTTACATGGCTACACTAAAACTGATTAAACTTAAAAGATCCATCAAAACTCTAAGCAATATACTAGTAACTATATTGCTTAGAGTTTTGATCAAGTATGACGACTCGTTTGGCTCAGTTGGCAGTGACCCTACTTTCTGCGCCAGCGGTCGCGGGTTCGAGTCCCGCTGGGGGCATTCATTTGTTGAGCACTAATGTTTGTACTCCAGTCATGGGTGTTTATATTTATAATATGTATGTATTTATTTATATTATCTGTAGTATATGAACTATCTGGTATCCGTAACACAAGCACGTTACGTAGCTTACTGCGGAACTAGATGGCGATGTTGTAATAATGTCCAAACATATTTATTTATTTATTTAATATATCTATGCAGTATACACTGGCAAATAGTAATAGGTAATTATTTTTATCTATTTGAAACGTACTACTTAAGTATAGAAGACGCAAGCGAATCGAGGATATTGGCTAGTATTCATAATATAATATTTGGCTTATATAAATGGCAAACAACAAATACCTATTCTTATGAGAGAAGAAAGACCATAAGTTTTATAATCACATATTATTCGTCATGCACGTTATTAAGAAAACATCTGGACTGTGTAGGTATACGTGCATACTAAGTACCTACATATTTTCTATATAAGTATACAGTACGTTAAGCTTATTATCTTTAATTGAAGAGTTTATATTTGAATATTTCCTACAATATATACGCAAATGGTACGTAAACTGACGCAGTGAATAGATCATTTAGTCAAAAGTAAATTACTTAACAATCTTTACTGTAAAAATATAACAGTAACATTTTCCTGAAATAAACTCTTTATAAAATGAAAAACAGTCTAAATAATTCACACAGTGTTATGAAACAAAAAGAAAACTATTTAAAGACTCAACTTACGTCCTTTGTGTTATTTTCGTCCGTCTTTGTTCCAGAGTTTCCGCCTTGTCATCTCCAATTTGGCGCAGTGTTGGACGCTGCATTCAAGCAACCCTTTGTTGAACAAGGGTGTTATAAAATAATGCGATTGTTTGTTGCTGTATAATTGTTACATAAGTGAGATGGGCTAGTGGTTAGAAGTTGTGGGGTTGGATCTATTATGAATTTCATTTTACAATAGCTGAACTGAATAGAGATGCTTTTGATTTGAAAAACATCCTAGAATTACATGAAATTTACAATGAAATACTATGCGTGTATATATAAAAATACAGAAAAAAACGTTGAAACCCTTTTTCTTCTCTGTTTATCAATCGATTTTTTTAATTGAGTAGTTATTGGCTTACTTTTTATCAATAAATAGTCAGGGGTAGGTAAATGGTACCCCTTCAGCGGGCGTTCACCTTGTCGTGGTAAGAGGGCTCAGTAGCGTCCGGCAATCCGTCCGGGCGTGAAGCCAAGAAACGCGCAGGGAGGGTACTTCTCTGATAGCAGAGTGGACTGTCGCACCTGGTCAGAGTGGTGGACTATCATCGTAATGAAGGCAGGCTCGTGCTCAGCAGTCAAAAAGTGCTAAATAATATTTTTTATCATGTCCAAAACATATACATAGGCTAAAAGCCCACGTGAATACCTGATATAGTTAAGAATTGCCAACAGTCTAATGACTCCTGGTGGGATTACTTGAAATGATTGATGCCAGTGGATAAAGACGATGCTATATTATATATAAGTAATTGTTTTTTAAAAAAATAGTTTTTTTTCAATAGAAAGATTAATCTGTACATTTAAGATAATTAATTATTGTTAATTATATAATTTTAATATAACAATTTTAAAATTTTATTAAATTAGTTTTTTCACCGGGTTAAAAAAAGTTGAAACGAACGAACAGTAATGATTTTCATTTACAATTAGTTATATCTAAGTAATATAGCATTATTTAATTTTGTTGTAACTAAATAATTTCTATATTGTACTGTGTAAACTTTGAGCACTAAATGAAAATTGCTCATTCTAATTTCTAAACCACTAGTCAGCAACTTGGCGGATGAGCCAGAACAAAGTGCAAGTACTCTAAAAGATTGAATGAGTCGATGTGGTGTCTTAGACACCGATAAGCGATGCACCGCTCCCATGAGGGCTAGTCTTAGAAATAAAAGCTAATAAGTCCGAACATTTTAAAGGTCTATTCAGTTAGCGTTTACCCTACCATTAAGAAAATCCAGTTGGGTCGCTCGGCATGGGAATGTTCGGGGGGTCAACGTCATTGGGTACTTGTCCCGGTGAGCAGTGCGTATTATTATTTCGATAGATGTTTTTATTTTAGGGTCTCGAATCCGGTCTGCGCGCCCCCTCGCTCGCCGCGGCCGGCTGCCGGCCTCGGCTTCATCTCGAATCGCCAATCTTAACTTTGCAGATGGACCAATTCGCGATTTCTTCGTTTTTATAGCCTAAATGCACATTTGATCATATATTAGTGAGTAATATAAAAACAAAAAATTAAAGGGGACTGTGGCTTAATTAGAAAGATATTCATAAAAAACTGCATAAACAAAAAACTTCATTGTTTTTCTTATAAAGAATCTTATTAGAATAATAAATACGATGTTATGAGAAATAAAGTAATTAAACGGAAGTGAACAAGCCATTGATACTACTCGTTAATATGAATTACGAGTAACTGCAATTATGTTATTATTTTAAGAAACCAGATATCGACACAGCTTTATTCCCGCGGTCATAGTTCGTTCAAATAGCGCATTTCTCCATGCAAAATATAATACTTTTCACCCTCTTATTCGCGACACGTTTCTTTATATGGCATTAAACAATATTGCAATATTACTCGAATAAAATATTCACGAAGCAAAACCCAGCCGCCTCGCGACCGGTTCTCTCGATCAATCTGAACCATTGAAATCGCGAAAGCGATGGCCGGTGCGAATTTCACACCAGTCTAGTCTAGACTTCAATAATGTCGCAATGCCTAGGTCTTTTTCAATGCCTAGAACTGTGAGAACGAATAACGGGCGCGTAATGCATGATTGAATTCACCAGCATCATTGTACGTGCAATTAGTTTTATACTATTGTATACAAGGTGTTGGGTTTTCTGTAGATAACATTATAGTTATTACAATACTATTCTAGTGTACGCAGTACGAGTTACATTAGGGTTATGTATATTGTTTGCAATGTTTGCCAGTCATACTGCAGAGGATTTTCAGGCATGCATGACATTTTAATAAGTATTTTTTGTTAAAGGCACATAAATGGCAAAAATAAGTATGAATAACGATCAAAAATTTAATTTTGCAAAATATAAAATAAAACCTATATTAAAGTAACATGTGAGTAAAATATTTTATTCATTTTGAAATCGACAACTTGCAGCAAAGCTTTTTTTAACACTAATTATTTGCTTCTGTTTAAAGTGAACACCACATTAGAGTCAGTGAGAAATTTGTATAATTAGGTAATTAATTATGAAGTGAACCATCAATATAATTAGTTATTTAAGAAGTTGAATATTTGCAATATACCTACTTAATAAGACCCTTTAATAACGAATTAGTTTAGTTGGGTTTTTCACTTAAAATGAGAAGTATAGTTAAAAAAATTATAGAGTTCATCCTTAACTTAATGCGGCAAAATTACTTTTATAGTTTATTTCTTTACTAAATCTCATCTTTAGGTATAAAATATAGATATACATATTATTAAAACTGAAGTGACTGTTTGTAATTTTTAAATAACAACTTTTTACTAAATGCATATGAAATTATTTACAACGATACTTATAACACGTTTTTTTTAATTTTGCCTGTTTGTCTGTTTATATGTGTGTTTGCATAATCCGTCTGATCTCCGGAACGGCTGGACTTATTTTGACGGAACTTTTAGTGGCGGATAACTGATGTTATAAGGAATAACTTAGAAATAACTTACTTTAAGCTTAGAAAAAGTGTTAAAGTTCCGCACAAAAAATTAAATCGTAACTAGGGAACCCCGAGCAAAGCGAGGATAAGTCTCTGATTATATCATATATGTCATAGGAAATTATGGCAATTGTAATAAAAAGTGACAAAATAGAATAAGTAAATTCTTCAATATTATCACTTTCTATTCCTATTTTATTCTCTTGATGGATAAAAAGGTTTTTGTTATTAAGCGTTATTGACAACAATAATAACAGTTAATAATGAATTTCTCACGTCATGAAAATACATTATGGTAGGAGAAATAAACGAAGGCACTATTAAAAACAGTTCAATAATAATACGTTTAAAAAAACGCAATTATTTTATATTTCCTGTTGACATACTCTATCAAATACAGGTAGGTAGGTACTCTATAAAATACATAGTATATAAAATGCGTTTTGACGGTTAGATTCTCAGAAAGGAGCTATTTTTCCGCAATAAAAAGTATCTTATTATATGTGTTGACTCGGAGAACCAGCTCATACCGAATTTCATCAAAATCTGTTCAATGATTTTCTCGTAATGCGTTCCCAGACAGACAGACAAAAATTGTAAGATCTATAGATTCCCCCTTTGTATCGATAGTAATGCCTACTTCTAAAGGCTTACCAAAAATATTAAATGCACAAATTCAACGTAGAATTTTAATTTGTGCAGAAAAGTAATTATCAAGAAAGCAAAACAAACACAACTAGGTAGACCGTACGTTTACTTTTACTTCGTTTGTATTTTCTTCCTCTGTAATGAATGAACAGAATATAAAATAAGTAAAAAAAACTAATTTGGAAGTGCCATAAGTTTAGCCTAAGCCTACTCACCGGAACAAAAGCGCAATGAAACCACATGTAAGATGTTGGGGGGAGCTAATTTATTCTAAGAGAATGCTCTCACAGAACAAAAGAAATATTAAAATGTTAGAAAAATAAACAAAGCTAGCGCATTGTTTGCTTTAATTATACCTGGATAACTGTAAGCGTATATTAATAGTATGTAGGTAGATAAGATATTCTAATCATTTCATTTTTTAATTGAACGCATCTTTGAAATAGAGAGACATCTTTTAGAGTAAAAAATAGAGTAATACTAATTACATTACATGTTAGTTAACTTCAATCCTACCTACTTTTTTATATACTTAGTTAACATTTAAAAAAATATAAATATAACCGAGTGTTTATGATTTGACCGTTGATACAATAATTATACAATAACAATACAATTTAACATCAATATTATTGACAGTGTTTCTTCTTTTTCCTCGATTTAATTTTAACATAAATAAACTTTTCCAAATAAGTTGGAAAATGTATATATCGCCTAAAATTTTTGTATTTAAATCATTTTCAATATAATAACTTGTCACACAAGGAAGAAGAAACATGAAGGGAACGTTATGATAAAATCCGCATGCATACGAGTATTAAATATATAAGGTCCTCTCGCATTGAAAAGCGAATGTCTTACAGTGCAACGAAAGGAAAGCAGAATGTCATGTGCTTTAAAAATTTAGGTAAAAAATCACATGAGTTCTTATGAAACTATTTTACAGAGTTACTATCTAAGTACTATACAAATATTTAAACTAATTTTGGTTAATTTGCCAACACTAACATTATATTTTACTTTGGTATTGGTATTTGGTACAATGATATCTTGGCCATAAATAGCACAAGTATAAGATATACTTTCATATAATTGCATAAAAGGCACCAACGTTGTTAAGTATTATTGTATTTACAATGTTGTCTTTGTTACAAAGTAGCTTATAACTTATATATAATTTCTCTATATAATATATAATTTCTCAGCCTATAATATAAAGGGTGATTTTTTAAGCGTTTGGTTTTTCATTTATAATATATATTATAATAGGCCAATAGGCTGCTATTAGGAGCGGGGCTGGCATTCGGGGCATCCATATTAATTTATTATTTAACTTCATTTTAAAACAATAAAATATAACTATATAAAAAAAGGTTTACATAAAAAAATACAATCTCTGTAAAAATGTAACATCTGATAAGCAAACACGCAAATTATTCTGCTTAGATAGATGCGAGGAATTCTAATCGGACACAGTTCACTCAACATAGCATGCGAGTGTGTCCGGAGCCGGACTCAGGACTGTCACGTGCGAGTTATTATATCACGAGATTACAGAAGTTAAGTTAAAAATTCACTCCAAATGTTAAATTAGTTGCCTTGAAAAGGCAACTAATTTAAAATCTTTCAAATCGTTTCAAATCATTGTTGAATTTACTACGTTATATGACAAAATGCACAATTTTAGTTAATACATATACTTATAGAAAAATGCACAATTTTAGTTAATATATGGACAAATGCACAATTTTGGTTAATAAATGGAATGATTGTTGCTGTACTTTAAAAAGCTAGTTAGAATTTAAATCTAATTAGAATTGAAGTAAAAAAATATACTCGTACTTAGCTGACATTTCTTTTTTTATTTCCTTTCTTCAATGTCATGCTATTTAGTAACTTAGTAACCTAGCTAGAGTTCCCACTCCGAGATAAATCTGTGAAGTCAATAGGTACCAGGACCGCAAGAAGCTAAAGATGATTAAAAATCGCGAACCATTTTAAACTAAAAAATACTCGTGTGAAAGCCACGTCAGACATATAACAAAGCTCCCGAGTCCCGACTACAGATTACTATATAATGCGGATATAAGAAGGCCGTGACCCCACACTGATACCGTATACCCTCCGGTTGAAAGTTGACTCTGCGGTCGACGTGCGGTAAGTAAATGGCATTTGAAATACCTATGTAGGATCTAAGCCGAATGTAATGATTTTAAATTATTTATACATAATACATTTTGCATATAATATTTGATGTAACTGTTAATTTTAAATTATAGGTTTCTACTTGAAATATAAAAAAATAATATTTAAAATTACTCAAATGCTTTATAGCTAATTTTTACGAAGGAGGGCGACATAGGACAGAGCATACGATTATCTACGGAAGAGTTTTTCTTGCAATTATGAGTGATGAAACTCTATAATTTTATATATATCCTTTATTGCACTTAAAAGGTAAAACAGAAAATACAAAAAAAGAGAAAACTTAGTTAACAAAGGTGGACTTATCCCTCCGGGGGAGAGGCTGACTCCTACCGGACGCGTCCCCGGGTGGCGGATAGGGGAATGCCACGCCGGCAGCCTGCACCTCCTAGTCGAGTGCGGCGGGGGTGGTACTCCTCAGTGGCAAGCACCTTAATTGAGTGCGGCCCTGAGTTGTGCCACGCTGGCAGCCTGCACCTTCTAGGTTGAGTGCGGCGGGGGTGGTACCGGAGCAATCCGGCGCGGACCAACAGCCAGGGGGGGGGGGGGGGTTTAGGGAGCGGCGTCAGGCGGGCGCCGAGTCTCCCGCGTGGTGGTAGCCGGTGCCTCTGTCGTTTACGCTGTAAACGGCGGTTAGGCACTGTGCGGGCCGTACTGGCGGGACTAGCCTGTCGGTACGGCGGCTGGAGCGGGGCCACTCTGGTGGTCCTGCGTCTGGCGAGGGGTTTGGCACGTTGGGAGGGGTAGGACCCCCCCTCCCTTCGGTGCCGGGGGGGTGCCCACTTGTGGGTGTTAGGTTCGCACCGGGGACTCTTTGGCCAGTGGGTGGTCGGGGAGGACTCGGTGCTGGTGGGGCTGGGCTGCGGGGGGTGGGTGGAATTCACAATTCTCCCCGCCCTCTGTGGTCTGGTTCAGCGGGGGAGGGGGAGTGTCGGCGTTGCCGCATCCTCTTCTCCTGCTGTCGCGGTTTTTAGGGCTGTTCCAGGGACTCTCTGGCCTGTGGATGGTCGGGGTGGACTTGGAGCAGTCCTTTGTGGTTGTAAATTCTTCCCATATTGAGGCTGCCCTTTTCAGGGCGGCCTCATGTTGGTGGCTTCGGCCAACCGTCGGGGCGTCGCGGTTGTATGCGAAAGCGATCCCGTGGCGTCCCATTCATGGCGGCAGGGGTTTGGGAGTTGGGTTTTAGTGGGTATGCCGGATGCGTCCGGAGAGTCGCCACATAACCCCCAGGGGAAGTCGGGGGTACCCGTAACAGGGTTTCCCAACTATAAAAAAAAAAAAAAAAAAAAAAAAGGTGGACTTATCCCTGAAAGAGATCTCTTCCAGTCAACCTGTTGACTGGAAGAGATTTGTAATATATATAATATAAGAGATATATAATTTTGTATAATTTATCATAAAATAATTTAGACAAAATAATGGTACGACTGCAAAATATATATTATATTGTTTTTATTAATAAAACAATTTGTTCTTAAAATTATATAAAATATTGTTTATATTTTCACATTAAGTAAGAATTACTATAAATGGTATAAGGTAGGTACTGAGTGATGGAAAACTGCAAATATTACATACATACTTACAATCTCAATTTACTTACGTGGCATTTAGAATGAAAAGATTTTTGGAATAGTTATGGAACAATATACATAAAGGACTACCCTTTAGGATAAAATTTTAACATACTTTCAATCTCTTCTTTATTTATACCTAAATAAGGAATTAGAAGCCTAAAAAATAAGTTTTAAGCTTCTACCTTTAAAATGACGTAATTTCCTTACAAACTTTCAAACCGTGACTTGAGAGACACAAACATGAGACTTGAGAGTTACTTTCGCATTGATTATATTAGTAAGGAAGTAATGTTAGTAAGGATTATCGTAACGTAGTCTTAGCTTCAAATCCTAGTTGATTGCTGTTCGAAAGTTGTGCATATCCGACTCACGATGAGCTCTACCAGCGCACTACACTTTCAATAACCGCTTGATTTTATTATTAAACTAACATTGCCCGCGGCTCCGTCCGCATTTTAAAGACCGGAAACTAAATTATTAGATTGCATATACCGTGTGATGTTTTACAGCCAGTTTTTAACGGTTACTTGAGATTTCTCAGAAATGAGATATTTTCCAGCAGTTAAAAAGTATTCTAACTATATAATGACCCTGATAACCAGCTATCATTATACCAAATTTCATCAAAATCTGTCTAGCGGTTTTCTCGTGATGCGGTCACAGACACACAGACAAAAATTCTAAAAGGTAAAAACTATAGACTCGGGCTCTGTATCGATAATAATGACTATGTCAATAATAATTTCCAAAAAATATACAATGTACAGATTTGACTAATTTAGAATTTTAGATGGATGTATAGATAATAATCAAAGTCAATGAAACATATCTTTACACTGTGTAATAATCACGTGTCACAAACTTAGTATTCCTAATAAACAGAAGCTTTTGTCATTGAAAGTCATTGAATATAATTTTAAGTATAAAAAATAAATAAAGTAAAAAGCTAACCACGTAGATCTTTCAAAAAATGCAATAAGAACTTGTCTTGTACAACAATGTGCTTTATTAGACACGTTATCGTTGCTTTTTACTCGTAGCTATAAAATATTACGCAAAAAATTTATTTCTTAGAATATATAATTTTAAGATATTCCTCTGAAATCGCTTTTAAAGATACGAAGTGAATCTATTTTTATAGCAAAACAGCTTTGTTATATTGTAATGAATAAGCAATTACAATAAAGCTCCACTTGCTGTAGACGTAGCGCCACTTTAGAAATTTTTCTACGAGAAAAAACATGCATTTTACAGCGGATGCTCGAGTTTTCTTCAAAACGTCTTCAAACGCTCGGCGCGCCTCTCGAGACCTGCTTGAATTGTATGTTGATTACTTTGCTCTAGGAATTTAAAGAATTTATATCGACAAGATAAAGGTTAAATTGTTAATAATTTATACGTGTAATGACGCTACTTTGTAAATGTTAAGCACCGTGAGATTTACTGCGCTATTTACATAGTAACGTTTGCTTTAATAAATTAGTAGGTAATTATACTTAAAGCTTATTATTTTACGTCATCAGTTAGTGTGCTTTTACAACTATATTTTATAAGTATAGGCAAGATATAGACGTGACACTTTGCTGCTCATAAGCCGTAGGTACTAGTATATCAAAGGTTCAATCTTCGCTCAATGTAAATGTTTTAAAAAAGACAAAGCATACAAATTAAAAAAAAATTGAAAATCAAATTGTTTTTTTTCTTGTATAAAATATATCGCTCAAACCACTATACCTAATATGATGGCCAGTTATATAATTTGTAATGAACTCTAATGTAAACTTTTGCGTTACTCACATTAGTAGATAAATATTATGCACTTCTAACAACGGTGTAATGTTTATTTATTTCCAACATTTCACAGTGTCTTGCTTAAATTTCAAACGTGTGTGCCCTAACATTTGCCAACTAACCTCTGAAACTTGTAAAGGGTAACTTGTTGGCTAATGAAGTTAAATGTGTACCTGAGATGAATGGTCCGATCTTCGCTTTCATAATGAGGTTGATACGAACTTCAGGTTGATAACAATATAATGAAGTAAGAGGTAAACAAATCTATTAGCAAAAGCCTGGTGAAAAAGAAAAGAATGTTTATATTTTTACCTTCTAGGTATATACTTGGTAATAATTCAAGTATTTTTCCAGATAACTATCTAGCCCACTTGATAATATCGGCCATTTATCTCTTTCGATTATCACGTTATTTTTAATCTATATGAATAAAAAACTTGGAAACCTGAACAGTGAACTGTAACATTGTTATTCCATTTCTGAAACAGTATTTATAACAATTTTATATCGATTTTGAAGTTTATTCCCAAATCTATTCGGAGCTGGATCAAATTCCCGGCTGATTTAAAAAGCTTTTTCAATTTACATAAAAGTTATCTATGACATAAACGACCACGAAACAGCGTAGAACTGGCAAACCTTGTTGCTCTCATCATCATGGAAGAGATACTTAAGTCAAAATGAGAGTCTTAATAAAAAAGTGACAAAGTAAAACGATTTCGTTCATATGTGTCATCATCATCATTATCAGCCCTTTTTAACGTCCCACTGCTGGGCACGGGCCTCCCTCATTACGAGGAGGATCAGGCCATAGTCCACCGCGCTGGCCCAATGCGTGTTGGCGGACTTCACACGTCTTACGGAAACTTGCTAAGTTTTCTCAGACATGCAGGTTTCCTCACGATGTTTTCCTTCACCGTACGACAAGTGGTAATCATGATAGAAAATATGATACGCACATGAAAATATCTGAGGTGTGAGACCCGGATTTGAACCCACATCACTCGGTTATACAAGCGACGCGTTACCGCTGGGCTACCACTGCCTATAATACTAATAAATATAAATAATAATTTAAAAATTATATATATGGGTACATATATATTTCTTAAATTATTGTTTTATTTTACCCTAGCTAGGTGCAAAGAACTTTAATCTGATTAAGAATGATGTCTACAAAATTTAAATGATTGACTACATAATTTTCCATAAAGAAATGACTAAGGTTATTGATGTTATTAATAATAATGCTTGTAATATTACGCATATGACATATATGTGCGTCGCAGTGTACGCACGCACGGCACCGACGCGGCCGACAGATGGCACGCGTGCGTGCACACTTGCACAGGAACTCGCTTTTACGGCTTCTATTTGACTCAAATACATCATATCCTGTAATATGCTTTTACTCTACATACAGTCATTATGGGTATATAGTGAAACTAAGTTAGCTGTATGGCAGAATACATACCTACCAACATGTTAAAAGTTCATCAACATGTTCTTTCTTGTTCTTTGGACAAGACAAAAAAATCATTTAGATTTTACAATCATCTAAACTCTTAAAGTTATATTTGAAAGATATACGAATAAGATAATCGAATAAGATTAATTACAAGATAACAAAATAGTGGTTCCTTAGAGATTTACAATGTCAAAAGCATTTAAACATACATATTTTAGCTTGAGCTTCAACTTAAAGCTTATTCAACAGCGGATGAAATATGAATATCTAATAATTATGAACTATAAATTCAGATTTGAAGAAACGACATAATATTTGTTACATAATTTTATTTTAACAAGTCCTAATTCTAGAGCATAAATATAAAGGCACCGCTTAACCACAGCATGAAAAGTTTTATTAAAAACTTAACGCGGACCTTTTACGCGGGTTCAAGTAACGTAAAAAAGAAACTAATGAACGAAAGCTGCGCTACTCCGGCATTGCAGTGTTTTAATGCAGTCGCCAGCCATGTACTCGCATATACATACATATGTAGCGAGGTCTTTGCGATATACTCATACCTACTAGTGTTTAGTTCAGAAAAGGAAAAGAGACAGGTATACTCAAAGCTCTATTTACCTCTATTTTATTTTGTCGAATTCTCTTCTGATTGTCATTCATAGTACCTACACCAATTTCATAAGTAGGTACTTATTTATATAAGTAAATTAATTAAGACATTTGAAATGCAATGAAATTGTTTTTTTTAGTTGCTATGAAAAATAGGCATATGGTTTACGAAACAGCTTTCTCTTTCCCACGTTAATAAATAGCGAGCTACGATTTACCCAGTCCAAACTATAGGTCTATCCCTATGTACTTACTATACATTACCAGTACACGTAACCATTTGTAGGTTTTACCGCCCTTGTAATAAAGGTGAAAATCATCCTAGGCTATAATCGCGTGCTCAAAGGTAGTGAATAGGCCGCGCAAAGCCTGTGTTTTCAAAACTATTTTTAGATTTTTGCTATGGCTGGGACAAAAATGTGAAGTGCACTTTTTGCGTCTTATGTTACTTGCATGATAAATTCTGTGACATTTTACTTAGCGTCTTCATTTTACTTACAATTTATTTTCGTTTAACATGTTTTAGAATATTCTGTCCGTATAAAAATATTGTTTTGTCTAGTGTATCTTAAAATAATGTATAATGAAAAAAGGTTCTTTAGTATGGAGATTCTCGACTTAATGGTTCAATAAGTGACTAAGAGTACGGCGGTAAATGTCGAACATAACCTTAATAAATTCATTTATTACAATATAATATATATTATATTAGTAATTATGGTTGAATTTCGACCACAGGGCGACCTCTAGTATTAATTATTAACTAAGCCTTCTACAATACTTTATATGGATATATCCTACTTGTAAAGACTTCAGATATTGAGAGAAATATACCAATAGTAGGACCATTTTTTACCTTTTTTGTACCCTTAAAAAAAATTAAGTCTTACATAGTTTACCAACCAGTTTATCTGCAAATCTTAATTATTATTGCAGGCTTATTTTAACGGGAATGAAATTTTAATTTTTTGATAAAAGATTTCCTTTCTCAACTAATAAATAAATAAAAAGGTTTTTCGTAACACGAGCAGGCTTATGAAATAAAAAGAAATCATATTATATCCTTCCAAATGAATAATAGTGCTTTATAAAAAATATAAAATCATTTCATATTTTGTATAGTAACCGTATCGGTTGGATCCATCGAAATATACGAGTATAAGGGTTGAATTGGCATTTCTGCATTGAAGGAACGTCCGGCTTTAAGCATCACAAAGAGTGGCCCACGACTGGTCCACGGTCCTGCGTCCATTGTCTCCTCATTATTTAAATATCTTTTATTGTACGGGTAAATCATCAAGATGTGACACACGTGGCCTCAACCGAGAGGATGCATAAGTAGGTTGACCATATCCATATTTTATATTTTAACATTGTATAAAAAAGTTACTGTCTGCTTCTGTCTGTTTCTCCACAACCTTTATCTAAATTTCGCAGAGGTTTTTGGCACATTTTTTACTAATAGAATAAATGATAAACGAGCAGGATTGTAAATACAATTTATAGATATATGGGACAAAATTGCTGGGATATGATCGTGTTCATGGGCGTAGCCAGGGGGAGGGTTTAGGGGGTTTAAACCCCCCCCGAAAAATTAAGAATGTGGCTGGTGCATTGCATAACCCGAACGGCATAACCTTAAACTGCCACAACCCTTTTCCAGTTGAAAACGCAGTTTTCTCCTTATCCACGGGGTCCATGTCCACTTGCCAGTAGCCACTCTTCAAGTCGAGAGTTGAAAACCATTTCATACCGCTGAGAGTGTCTAGGGTGTCGTCGATTCGAGGCAGGGGATAACAATCCTTTTTAGTAACATCGTTGAGCCTGCGGTAATCGATGCAAAACCTTGTAGATCCATCCTTCTTCCTTACTAGTACTACTGGCGAACATCAAGGACTAGTGGAAAAAAAAAAAAGTGGAGTGTTCAATGATGTTATTCTTTCTCATGACTTGGATCATGTCGTCAACCTCCTTTTCCTTAGTCCAAGGTATTCGTCTAGGTCGTTGTCGAATAGGCGCTACGTCCCCAGTATTAATTTTATGCTTAACTAATCCAGTTCTTCCTATATCGCCGTCATGTTTAGAGAACAAATCTGAATATCGGTACAGTAAATTTTCAGCTTTTATCTTCTGTGAACTCGTGAGATCTTCTTTACAATTTTTCAAAAGTTTCATTGCTTGTCTTTATTCTTGTTCAACACCTTCTCTTTCGGTTGACATCTGCTTAACCAGGCTATCTCTTCACAACTCCCCACATCAGAATTCAGAAGATTCAGAACTGGAACTATAGATGTCGAAGCTTTACCTACAACAACTCTTGCAGGGATCCATGAGCTCTCATCTTCCGACTTCTCTATAATAGCACATGACCATGGACGGCCTGACTTGTTTTGAGGTAAAGAGACAGGTACTAGAGTCTGCGATCTTGGTGGAAGAGCAGTGTCTTTCAAGCAACGAACTTTTCCATGAATTCCGCCACTTATCGGCACTTCCCTATTTCTGCATCGTAAAACTCCATGTTTCATGTCAATCGTACACTTTTGATTTTGAAGAAAGTCCAATCCAATGATGCAATCATCCACGATATCTGCAACTATTGCGTTATGCCAATAGATGTAGTCCCCAATTTTGATAGCGATTTTCCTTTCCCCCCAAACGGCGCTGGCCGGTGGCTGTCGTAAGAGTAATGTGTTTTCTATCATACAAATTATTGTCTGCAATGTGTCTCAATCTTCGGTTATTAATGACAGTTCGTGATGCTCCGGTATCCAGCGTGAGTTTACATGCTACTCCATTAATAGCGCCATGTATAACCAAGGTGTTTCCATCTATTGATGTTTTACTTTTATCACTGGGGTTATAGATTCCCCGGTCAGTGCCCAAGTCCTAGCCCTGGCAGAGATCAGTTTTCCTTTGGCTTGATTATAAGTTGATATACCAACATCTGACTGTCGTCGACCGTTCTTCCTTGAAGGGCAGTTACTTCGAAGATGGCCCCGACCGCCGCACTCGTAGCAACTTGGGCTAAACTTACGTTCTCGGGCCGATGCTCCTTCTGTACTTACTTCCCGCACCTTCCAAGGTCTGGAGTCATGACGCACAGCTTCAACCTCTAGAGCATGAGCGACGGCTTCCTTAAAACTAGTATGGTGTCTTAAGCGCACAGTTGCACGTACCTCCGGGTAAATTTAAGAACATTCTAGTATCGAAAATTCAAAATGTTTCTAGTAATTTCAAATCATTTCCCGAAAGTGTTTTGTCTCTGTCTAACACATTAGAATCTGTAATAAACTGTTCCTGTCATCTAATTGACATACGTTAAAAATTGACATTCGCCGTTCTTAGGCATTGTACAAGCGTGCTATTATGACGAGTTCACACTATATTACGCGACAATATATTACATTTTTTTCATGCAATTTCAGTAGTTTTATTTTCTTGAACCCCCCCCCGAAATTAAAGCCTGGCTACGCCCGTGATCGTGTTATTGGTGTTTCATCAACATTTTTACTGTTTTTGTATGATAACATTGCGATTGATGGTTGAAACTTTAGATTTTAGAACATAACAAAATGTTTTAGAAACAATGGCTTTAGCAAATCTCGAAATAGCATGTTGCACCTCCAGAGTTACCCTCAAAACAAATATTTTAATATTTTTCTTCAACTTTAATTACAGTGTTCCAAAACGAAACAAATTATAAAATGCACATAATCCCTATTTCCAATACCATAAATGGTGACCCCATGCCCCAACCATGCCTGCATTAAATGCAACCAAAGCGGGCGTCTAGTTATTAAAATCCAGTTATTATACGTAGGGCCGACCTAGGCTGCTAGGCTAGACTGCTTTCACCGAACCCAGCTGTACCGCGCTCAATGCACTTAGCGCAACGGAATCGCTTTGTAAGCTTTGATTATATTTTTCATTACTGTTTTTGTTATAGTATCAAAATTTTGAATTTGCATCTGGATTTCAATAAAATAAGTATGTTTTTTTTATTAAATTATTATATTTTTAGTTAATAATAAATATCGATAAAATTTAAATGTTTGTTTCTTGATTTATCTAAAGCGTTCTAAAAAGTTAACTAGGTACGTAAAAGGAGAGTTCGAAATTATAAATATATTGAAAAAGTTATAAGATTTTTTATATATATATTTTTACCCCCAAATAATTTAAGTAACATAATAAACAACATAATTAGTAAGTATAAGAAATAAGAAATTAATGACAAAATATCGAAATCCACATTCGGAAAGCACACTCCTAAATGTAAAAACCTGAAAAAAAGCGTTCTCCAATTTTCATCCATCTACCTACTCGCCAGAATTCAAAAGGATCTTGCCTAAAAACCGTTATTATTCGAAAATAAAAAATAAAAATAAAGAATCAATTAAAAAAACGACAACTTTAATATGCTATTTACTTTCAAAATTATTTATTAAGTAAGTACTATCATCATCACTACATATTACAAAAATTTGTCAAGTTGTTATATACATTGGCAAAAATATATTGGAGGTGTCGGAAAAAAAGCCTACCAAAATGATGTACTTATGGTGGAATTGTGTATCTTACATAGGTCTACTAAAAATCCGCCATGTCATATGTCTATCTCTTAAGGATATCATACTTTAAAAAATGAGCAATTATAATTTATAAAGTGATAATTGAAAAGCTATTTACACAAATACGGTATTAATCCTTATCATTTTAAATAAGTAAGAGACTTTAAGCATTTCTTAAACATTATTTTACTCTTTTTTTTCACTATATAATTAAACGAATATCTTAGGAGTTATCGAAAAAAAAAATTACGAACACGAGACAAAATTCAAGCGCACCGTTTTGCCTACTGTTGAGCTAATACTAGCTTCTCTCGCGATAAATCTAGGGACGAGCCCGAGCGAAGCGTGGGTGAGTTGCTAGTTAGTGATATAGTCATAGTACTCTATACTTCATAGTAATTTTATACAGAACAGAACGTTATATATCAGTAAAATTATAATAGATTTTGATATTAATTCAAATTTTTAACTAATTAATTTTTGAAAATCAATTATTAATAATTTTAGTAATATGTGATACGATATATATAAAATATTGCTTATATATTGCTGATATTTTTACAGTAAAAATATACCTTGTATTTTACTATGTAAGTTTTGTAATAAATTAAATTTATTTCGAGTATTAATTAACGATATCTATTATTTCTAAACTATTATAAAACGTTTATCCATAATCGTTAATATAATCTGTGACGAAAATCCTTCAGTCACTGACCTCTATACTTTATTTTTCATCTATGATAGGTACCACTCACTGACCTCTATAATACCACTGGACTGGCTGTTGTCAACGTGCTTTTGTGGCTGCTTGATATTCGCCATTTTGGCGCTGTCCGCCGCTGTCGGACGTAGCGAGAGTTCGTGGTACTAAAACTAATGATGTCGATTTAAAGATTTTTATTTTTTTATTTTTATTAATCAATAACCGTATCATCATAATTACTACTTATGTTATATTAACAACGAAAATGCAAAATTACTTTACAGTAAACAAACACTTCTGCTGTCATTTGCAATATACGTCAAAATTAGTTCTCGACCCTCTCGCTAGTGGCGCTTCAAATGGACACAAAAAAATTGCTGTCAAACGCTTGGAACAGCCAGTCTAGTGGTATTATAGAGGTCAGTGCCTTCAGTCGTAACCATAGAGAAATACTTTAATAATACAATCTGTTATCTGTGCTTCAGACTTCAGTCATTCAGAAATGGGGGTGCTGTCAAGTAATTTTAAACCCAGTTTTTTGGGTTTATTAAAGTTTTTGAACAACATGAATTGGTTTATTGTATTTTTTAGTTTAATTAATTTTTCAATGTGTATTTATGAAGATCAAATCGGAAAATTTGACTGGTAATTATGTTATTAAGGTTATGCCAGTTGTACGACTTCGCACGGTCGTAATTTGGTAAATAATTGAAGAGTTTTGCTTTCAGGCGTCAAACTTATGTTGGTCGAATAAAATTTGCACATTTCGATACTGTATCTACTGCAAAAAAGATCATTGTAGCTACTGAAGAGAATGTATTGGCGGCCCTACATTTGAAGACTGGTAAACTATATTTTATTAATGATTTCCGGTTAAACTCTGAATTTACCCTTTCTAATTTGTTTATTCTTCTTTATTTTATTCTCTAACATGTTAAATTCCAGTATGTAAATATAATTAAGTCTACATTAATATTAACACATTCAGTAAATTGTCATGTAACTATACATGAATACTTAGAAGAGCATGATTCTTACGTTGGTAGAATTTGATTATTTTATCTTATATTAGCGTCATAAATATCGTATTTAAGATTGATTATGATGAATAAACATTGTACATTTCTTAAGAAAATGTTATGTATTATTATGATGATGATGACTATAGGTCAAGTAGTTTGGAGGCATGTATTTGAAAGTGCTTCAGCAGGCAACATACAGTTACTTCATGTAGGAGAAAAAGTAACAACAGTTACTGGTTCTAACCCTTACCTTGTCCGAGGGTGGGATACTGCTACTGGTAAGACATCATTTTTTAACAACTTATTACAGCAATGAACATTTAATTTTATCATTCACATTCAGTTTAAATATTCTTAAATTTATTTAAGTACATCTCTTTAATAAACACCTATTAATTAGAAAAAACTTTATTAATGAACTAAGTTTCATTAATAAAAGACTATATAAAGCATGAATTTAATAAAAATAAATCAACAACAATAGAATATTTTGTTTTATCTTCAAAGGAATCCTGCATTGGGAGTGGTCTTTAACACTCCAAAATGACAATCTAGCAGAATATTCAGAGTGGTGGGTGCAAAATAATATGTTAGTACACATGCTACCTGTGTTTGGTTCACATGTAGAAGTGTCTATGTATAATTTGATGACTGGGAACAATCGAGGTGCTACATCTAAGCTTCCAGCTATCTGGACTAATGAAGGGTAAGACATCTTTATAATTTTTCTGAAATAAAAATTTTATACATAAATGTAATTATTCATTGATAATTTAGAAATATTTTTTATTGAAACTTATTTTCTTGTTTGAAAATAGTGAAATAAGTCTTATTGAACAGTTTTAATAACTTCTATTAATAAACTTTCTCGTTCTTTGGTGTCTTATATCTAAACACTTATCATTATTATTTATTGCCTTACATGCTCATATGAAATAAATATGTAATTCATTTAAATGGCTTGTACTTAATTTACAAAATTATTTTTAGATGTGTTCTAAGCACTCCATACTATATTTGTGTTTCTGGTGAAGCGGGAAGTCGTCTTCTTGTATCAATAGATCTCACTTCTGAAGCTGTGAAGATATTGAGCAGACCATTAGCACAATTTATAAGTAATGAAAAGACTTTTGGAGGATACCTAAAAGCTCTGAGTGGAAACAGTGTATTGCCAGGTTTCACAGTGGATGATAAAGTTGTGATACTAATTAAAGGCAATGACTATGAGAAAGCTAAAGTAGAATTGGTGAAAGAAGGGTGTAGTGCAACAGTTATTGATGGTGGAAATGGAAATGTTTTAGTGCAAGCTTACACTGATAAAGTTAAGGTATTATTTATTTATTTGTGTGTTCCTCATATTGAGTTTAATTAATTTATTGCTGCTAAAGCTGTCTCCAAAGAAAAATATATAATATTATTATGAAAGTTTCTCATTATAAAATAATGTTGCAGTCATTCTAATGCGAGTGTGTTTATTTCTTCTGAACGCTAACAGCTTAATACTTTTTTATGAAATCTTATAAGCATATGATAGGATCATTCCATGACTATTTTTTAGCAATGCGTAAATAAATATTAAAAACAAATTTTATCTTTCCAGGGCTTCACACTCTCCACCCATACAATATCAACTGGTATAGAAGTACCAGACATCTATTGTGAAGACCCTTCTATGAAAATACCAGAGCCAGAATTACTGGCTGTGATGTGCACTCGTACTGCTAAGGAACAGCAAGCATGTAGGTTGTTGGTAAATGGGGCTGACGATGCAGTACATTTGATGCAACAAGGTGGTGAGTATATAGGCTTTTTTTTATTTTTTTTTATTTTCTTGGTTATTATTTGATTAAGCAAGATGTGAAAAACATGGTTCTTAAAGCTGTTTTTGGTTTGTGTGAGCTGGAATTTTCATGATTTTAAAAGAATTCAGTATAATTAGTCGCAAACCTTTTTACTCGCCAAAAAAAAAACTTCATTAATATATTTGGCTTAATCTAGAATTCGAATCCAGGATCTCCAGATCAGCTCATACTGTCACAAAATCAATGAGGTAGTTATTATGATAGCTAGATATTCAATAATCCTCATTATTAAAATAATATTATTGTAATAATATTATAAATGCGAAGGCTTGATTAATGTTTGTAACTCAATCACGCCTGAACGGCTGCACCGATGTCGACGAAATTTAGCACAGAGATAGACTATAGTCTAGAATAGCACATTAGTTACTGTATATATGTAGCCCTTTTAACATACCACTGCTGAGCACGAGCCGTTCAGTACGAGGGATTGGCGGACTTAACATAACTTTCGAAAACTTGCTAGGTTCTGCAGGTTTCCTCACGATGTTTTCCTTCTTCTTGCAAGACAAGTGGTAGTCCTGTTAGAAATGATTCGTATGTGAAAATTCGTATCAGAGATGCGAGATGCAGATTTGAACCCGCATCACTCGATTATCGCAGCGATCGCGTTACCACTGGGCTAACATTGCCTTGGTCCCCGACAATAAGGTTGTCGTAGAATTGATATGTTTTTAAAATGAATCTCTATACTCCGGTAGGGCGCGTGCTGTGGACGCGCGAGGAGGCGCTCGCGAACGTGGTGGCCGCAGAGTTCGTGGACTTGCCCGTGTCCGAAACTGAGGCGGCGCTAGAATCTGAGTTCGATCTGAAGGAAGGTTTGTTTTATTTTTATTTTTTATATAATAGTTAATTATAGCGTTGCGAGTCCCGGGTTCGATTCCCGTACATTATAGATGTTTGCAATGGCATTTTTTATTGCTATTAGCTTTTTTTTTCAAAATTAATGTGTATGCATATTATATAATATTCTGATTGGACTCCTGAAACATTTTTTTTAAATTTCATAATATTTACTTTTTTTTTCCTTAAATTAAAATAAACATAAATCTCATTGAAATAGTTATTACTGTTGATACACAGGCCAGATCTATAGTTTTTAGAATTTTGGTCTGTCTGTCTGTAACAGCATCATGCGAAAACTACTTTACAGATTTTGATGAAATTTAGCATGGGATAGGTTATCCAAGTCAACATATAGGATAATTTTTATTGTGGAAAAATATCTACCTTTGAAAAATGTATACCAACTATTAAAATAGTACACTAGTGAAGACACGACTCGTTTGGTTCAGTTGGTAGTGACCCTACTTTCTGCGCCAGCGGTCACGGGTTCGAGTCCCGCTGGGGGCATTCATTTGTTGAGCACGAATGTTTGTACTCCAGTCATGGGCGTTTATATTTATAATAAGTATGTATTTAAAATTTATATGTGTAGTATGTCAACTATCTGGTATCCGCAACACAAGCACGTTAAGTAGCTTACTGCAGAACTAGATGGTGGACAACAGTGTAATAATGTTCCAACATATTTATTTATTTTATTTATAACATACGTACATCTAAGACTGATGATGTACATCTATTTTTCAATTTCTATTTATTACTTGAGTCTATAATGAAACAAAGTATTTTCAAAATTATTGATTTTGCATATTTATTTTTTTTAGCTGCCAAGATGTATAGTAAGTACAAATTGACTGTAGTGGCTAATACTGAGCCATTGTATTGGTTCCCTTGTCACATTTCATGTCTTATCCCCTTTTATTGAATAACACCTCTTGCTTTATGTTTTGATAACTTTAGTTTTTTTTTCTTTATACAGTGAACGAGTTGTTTCAGTTTTGTGTTTTGGCTGTTATATGTACAAATATCCCAGCTTTACTTTTAGCTCCTTCTTATAGTTTCTTCGCTCTTGTATATTTCCATACAGCAAAATCTTTACATACTTGACTGATTTAAAAAAAACGAATGTATTAAATGTGCTTGTTGAGGATTTTCTTTTCTGACTGATTTGCATTACAAATGAAGTTTATACATATAAAACATTTTTTTTTTCGTCGACACGTCCTACCTACAGTGCAAGTGGCATGCATAAATTTGCACTTAAATTCTTTGATTGCATTTTGCACTAATGGCTTCACAGACATATTATTTGTTTTTTTTAATAAACCCAACAGTTTTTTGACAATAGTCCTAAATAGAGGCGCAAAATTCAGATGAAACCTCTAAAAAAGTCTGTCAAAAGTATTTTAGATCATTTAGATCACCTAATTTTGTAATAAATTGAAAATCCTTATTTGTTTATATAAGTACAATATTATATTGAAACTGCTCGGTCTAGGAATAACATTAATTTTGAGGTCCTAGATTCGATTATAGAGTTTCTATCAAGAAATTTTCATTAATTGAAGCAGTCATGAAAGATCGCATTTTAGAGCCTTTAAGAATGATAGAATAGAGTGTATGTTTGTTTGCACGCATACTTATACACTATAATATCTTTTGCATAGTTGATCAGTCTCAGTGAGATTGGTCAACATGACCAAAATCGGTTGGGATGACATTAATATTATATGGCATTATATAATTACAATAGGTTCTGTATGGTCTTCATTTACCCGACGCCTCCACACTCAATACCAACAGTTGCTGAATCTCATAAAGAACTTGCAAGGCGAGGATGCGGTGCAAGAGACCTCGCCGTTAGTTCGCGATTATTTCAATTTACACAAGATTTTGGTTCTCGTTACTGATGCTGGCAAGGTAAGATGTTTTTTTTTAATATGATAATACATTGATTGTTGGCTTAGAACAGATTAAAAATGTTTTTAATCTATGAATATTTGTGTATTATTTATATTTGATGCAATTTGTATTAACTATTAATATTATTTTTATAATGCACTTGCTTGAGAAACTGAGTGAAGGGTTCAAATCCACGCTGGTCAAGTGCGAATTGGCAGACTGCACATATCTTTACAAAACTTGTTAACTCCTCTCTGACATGCAGGTTTCCTCACGATGTTTTACTTGACCGGTAGTAATATCCGCACGTAAAAACATCAAAGGTGCGAGAACCAGGTTTGGAACACGCTTGATTCGGTTACGTAAACGAGCAAGTTACCATTGGGCTGCTCTGCGACTGCTCTATATTAAAATATTTTTCTAGATTTTTGGCATGGACAATCTGTCTGGCGAAATTCTGTGGCAAGTGTACGACCCAGACTTAAACCCTGAGAACGCTGTGATATTCACGAGGAGGTCGGCGAGGCACTCGTCAGACGACGCCTGTATCTCTATAGTGGCTAAACATGAGGTATTTGATCAAAATGTTTTGTATGCTTAAGTTGGTAGGTGTATTACTGTTTTTCTGTTTCTGAAATCGGCAGAGCTATTTTGACTGGACTTTTACCTGATGTTATATAGATACTTTTTTTATAGAAGAATTGGGTTCTGATTGAAAAAATAAAACGGATCTAGGATACTTTTATTTTAGAAAAATAGACCTAGTAAGGTAGGTAGCAATGTTTGTCGCTAGCTAAGAATATTTGTGAACGTGGTCCGCAGGAGACGGGCAACGGCTACGTGGTGAGCCTGAACCCCATCCGCGGCGTGCCGGCGTGCGAGACGCTGCGCCTGGACGCGCGCCTGCTGCAGGCCGCGCTGCTGCCGCGCGCCGACGCCGCGCTGCTGCACGCGCTCGTGCTGCTCGACGAGGACGAGCATGTGCAGGTACCTCACCTACACTAGACCTACACACCTACACCCACTGACCTCTATAATACCACTGGACTGGCTGTTGTCAACGTGCTTTTGTGGCTGCTTGATATTCGCCATTTTGGCGCTGTCCGCCGCTGTCGGACGTAGCGAGAGTTTGTGGTACTAAAACTAATGATGTCGTTATAAAGATTTTTATTTTTTTATTTTTATTAATCAATAACCGTATCATCATAATTACTACTTATGTTATATTAACAACGAAAATGCAAAATTACTTTACAGTAAACAAACACTTCTCGCCGTCATTTGCAATATACGTAAAAATTAGTTCTCGGGACTCTCGCTAGTGACGCTTCAAATGGACACAAAAAAATTGCTGTCAAACGCTTGGAACAGCCAGTCCAGTGGTATTATAGAGGTCAGTGCCTACACCTCTCTCTCTCTCTCTCTCTCTCTATCTATCTATCTATCTTTATACTTTACTAAACTATAAATGGTAGTAATTTCATGAAAGTTCGATTTTTCACATTCACTAATATGTATGTGAATTATAATTTTGGAATAAAGCATAAAATTTATGCGAATTTTATGCGAAGCATGGCGGCACAAAATGTTAAGCAGATAAGTTTGACATTTCATATTAGCCATGTTGATACAGAACATACCCGAGTCGATACAGGTTAATTGAGCCATATTTAACTGTGTTAATAATATTAAAATCATCATTCTTATACGAGTAATTTGTCACACTCATTTACTTTTATTATTAATATGAGATTAAACATTTTACTTTCTAGGTGCTTCCTTTCTCAGCGGAGTCGTTGGTGGAAAATTTTTACATGTATGTAGCAGACAAAGAGACAGGTGATGTGCAGGGATATGCACTGAAGTATAATGGAAGAGTGAGTTGTTTCATTTATTTACAATATTTCTTTTTATTATTTCATATTTATTTATTTTATAATCAAAGAGTTAGCTTATTGTTAAAAATATTTATGAAGAACTATTAATATTGTTGTCATTTATATTTTGTTAGTATATGTAATCTGCATCGTAAAGTCATCTAGGATTTTATGGGCTGCGATATAAATGCACAGATTATTAATAATATTAGAATTGCTTGCATAGAAAATATAAAAATCGGGATTGGCTTAAAGGTGTTATGATGTACATCTTTTTGTGATTTACCGTGTTGGACTTTACTGGCTTGACCTCTGAGCCCTACATGACCACCCGTTTGTTATCTATCGGTAGTATGTGTTAATGAATTTCCCAAAAAAAAAGGTGTACTGATAAGCCGGGTGTGCGCAGGAGGTGGTGGCGCAGCGCACGTGGTCGCTGCGGCTGCGCGCGCGCATCGCGGCGGCGGCGGCGCGCGCGGCGCACGAGCGCGTGCGCGCGCCCGGCCGCGCGCTGCCCGACCGCGCCGTGCTCTACAAGTACTCCAACCCCAACCTCGTGCTCTTCGTGCTCGACAGCGACGACCCCACGCATAAAGGTTTGCTTCATTTGTATTAACTTGCCCCCCAATTACTGGGGTTAAGCTTGTCGTGGTGGGTCCAGTAACCCGGTCGGGCGCGAAGCCAAGATACGCGTAGGGAGGGCCCACTTAAGTGGGGGGTGCAGGGAGTGCTCACTTCTTTGCCGGTGTAGGGAGGGCACACTTTGGTTGGCGATGTGTCTTGCGGGTTGCTCCAGGTACTTCTCTCTCTCTGGTAGCAGAGTGGACTGTGGAGCAACTCTCTTGGCTGTGTGGTCTGCTTCGGCAAGCCTGCCGGGCCGTCGGGACCTCATGGATAAACGTTTAGGTCCCCCATAGTCACCTGGTGGCGCTAATGCATTTCCTAACGTTAAAAAAATGTATTAAGTTACTGGATGTTATTTTAATTATTTACTTATTGGAGTTTTAAGGTGATATTTGCCTTTTTTAAAGTGAAATTAAATTCTTATTTAAATTATTTTGATAATTTATTTATTATGAATGTAATAATTTATTGCGAATAATATGAAGAAATTGTAAGTTCCAAACTGTTTGCAAAAATAGTATTATTTATATTACTATTAATAAACAGAGATAAATAAGCAAATGAATCGAGTGGTGATACTTTATTTCAGTTTTTGACGCACAACTTTTACTGATGAGAGTGAAAGTATTTAGATTTTCCACAATTTCTTTTACTGCTTTATACATACTTGGAAAATTATGTAATGTAAATGAAATGTCTAATCCGATTTTTAATTAATGCCACATTGGTTTCATTCAAGTATCTGTCATATTTAAAAAAATTAAAGGTTACTACTCTTTTTTACGAAAACGTAAGATTATTATTGTCGACGTTGTGTCTTGTTTCTTTAGAGATTGATTTTCTAAAATCAAAATAAATGGCGACAATATAAAATGAGTTTGTGATGTGTGCGTGCAGAGGTGGTGACGTCGGTGGTGGTGGACGCGGTGACGGGCGCGCCGGCGGCGGCGGCGTGGCACCGCCGCGCGCGCGCGCTGCCGCTGGCGCTGCACGCCGACAACTGCTTCGCCTACCTCTACCGCAACGAGAAGCACCGCCGCGTCGAGCTGGGTACGTGCTACCTGCTTGCTACCTACCTACTACCTACATACTACCTACATACCCACTACCTACCTATTTACGTGGTCGACACCCATTGATGCAAAAACTGATCTGACTGAGGAACCGATTATCTATGTTGCTATGGTGTTGACAGCAAATGACAAATTTTGATTGATGGTAATTGAAGCGATGTGTATGACCATGGTGGTTAGAGACCAGGAGAACCATCGCTTCATACTAAAGCATTACCCGCCTGTCCCTGAAAATTTGTAGAATTTATAACGCGCTGTCGTCGGTAAGTAGTATTTGTGAAGTTAGCTGTTTATGAGTATTGTCACTATTATGACAACGTGAAGTTAGGCATTGAGACAACATAGCGATCGCAGCGCCTCCTTGGTTTGACAATATTTCTGAGACACTACATTCTAGGGCCTTGGTTCTCCTGGTTTCTAATCTCCATGTGTATGACAGTGAATCTCGACCGCGACACCGAAGACATGAACATGGATGATTTTAATTAAGCTACGCTACTTTTTCGATGAGTTATATTTTTAGTAAAACTTTATCTGGTGATCATGGTTACTGTATACATATTGACTATGTCAAGTATCACTCGGAGAAAAACTGTTTGGGTTATAAAAAAGGAATAAATTAGATAATAATGTAAATGACTATAATAATAGTACTATTGTAATCTTGATTGAGTAGTTGAATTTAATATGAAACGTGTGCACTGACTGCAGCGACGATGGAGCTGTACGAGGGCTCGGAGCGGTGGCTGGAGGCGGGCGTGCCGTTCAGCTCGCACGCGGAGTGGCGCGCGCCGGCCGCCACGCGCCGCGCGCACGTGCTGCCCGCCGCGCCCGTCGCCGCCGCGCTCACCGCCACGCGCCTGTCCCTCGCCGACCGACACATACTGCGTGAGTACACGCACACACACACACACACACACACACGCACGCACACGTTGTTATTTTTGAAGTGAAACTTCTTTAGAATCGTTGTAATTTCAAACTCGATGAAACGAAAAAGCGAGTCCATAGAGACACAAACACGTAAATCAAGTACCAGGCGCTCAGAGACGGGGAAGAGTTAGCGCCACCACATTAGTATGTATACAGTGTGTAAACAGTGAGTTAAATTTATAAATAAAGAAGTTTCACTTCTGACATGTCTACGCACGCACTTTTTTTTTATTAGGTTCACAAATTAAATGATACAATATAAAAAAGTTTGTGTGTAAACAATTTAAAAGTCGTACAATGTTCATTCTTAGTACAATGAACACAGCATGCATTTTTGACATGTTCAGCTTAAACTAATTACTACTACTATATATACTATAAATTGTTATGTGCGTTAAGGTTGATAGTTGCTATGTTATGTGCGTTAGGGTTGTAGATGTACTGAGAGATGCGATTGTAAGAAAACAAGCGTGTGTAGTGAATGCTGTTTAATTTGCAACTGTTACTTGTTAGTTATAAATATGAATTTTAATACAATAATAGCAGGGATGACACGTTATGAACGATTTATACTTAACGCACGTATACATGCACACTTACACAAAAATTCAAAATGGGTGCGTTCTTTGGCAAATGTCGCAATTAAATTAAAACAAATCAATAATTAAATAGGTACATTAGGCATATTATAATCACATATTTATAGAATAGCATATTATATGCAAGAATATAATATTTTCAAACAACAACAGTTACCATGGTAACATGGGAATGTATTCTATCTTATTCTCTCGCCGACTTAATCCTATATATTTATGTATTTCTTTAGTAAGTAAGTGCACGTATCACACTAAAAAGAAAAACAAAAATACGAACTAAGCCACAGAGAACATAATATAAAGACATGAAAACGATCTATATCACAACACTGGACAGCATTATAAAGCTAATAATGAATGTATATGATGGTGTGTGACAGTGGCGCTGACGAAGGGCGCGGTGGCGGAGGTGCCGTGGGCGTACGCGGAGGCGGCGGCGCCCGAGCTGCCGCTGGCGCCGGCCGCCGCGCTCAACTACAACCGCAGCGTGGCGCGCGCGCGCCGCCTGCACGCCGCGCCCGCCGGCCTCGAGTCCACCAGCCTCGTGCTTGTCACCGGACTCGGTAACCACTCATTTTTTTTTCTTTTTTTTTTTGAAGTGAAACTTCTTTAGAATCGTTGTGATTTCAAACTCGATGAAACGAAAATGTAAGTCCAAGACACAAACACGTAAATCAAGTACCAGGCGCTCAGAGACGGGGCAGAGTTAGCGCCACCACATTAGTATTTATACAGTGTGAAAACAGTGAGTTAAATTTATAAACAGAGAAGTTTCACTTCTGACATCGAATCTCGAATCACAGATTTTTTTATGTGCGAATCATTTCCAATACAGTAGTAAAACCTGTATGCGACAGTACTCCACTGGCTAGCAGCGATTACACCGTAGGAGCATAGTATAAAGAGAAGAAGTAGGGCAACTTCGGCCCAATCCGCGATATAATTACCTACCGTAGTTGCCTGTCACAGGGTTGTCACTGTAGCTAAATTTTAATTCAGTGCTCAGAAATTGGCAAGGGCCGGGAAGTGTGTCATATTTATTATTTATATACATTTAAGAATGTAAAACATTTTGTTTCTACATTTTTATGATTATTTTTATTATGCCTGTAGTTACTTGCTTGTAAATAAATAAAATAAATCCTTTTATTTCTTGCGTTTACAAAAACATAAATATGCTATTAGTAACAATTAAAAAAATTAAAAGTATAATATATTAATAAAATCATATCACATCCTATTAAAATAATAAACTAATACAACAAAAATAAAAGTACCTACATAAGTATTTCATCATAAAGTATAAATTATATGCTAGAATAAGTGTTTTGTTTACCTTTCCTGTTCAGATTACCTAAATCTGAACATAGACAACTCTGGAATCGATGAAGAATTTAGACACCCAAACACACAGCAATAAGTTCTTCTACGAATATTACACATTTTTCATATAGTGAAAAGCCGTGACGCGCGAAACTTGTGCGGCGTTAGCCTTAACTGGCGCACTGATAAACGGTTCGAGATATTGTTTGAGTGTGCGTGCGGCAACGTAAAGATACTATGACGCACACATACAAGCCACGCGCGGTGCGTTTGTATGAAGTTGCCCTACTTGTTATTCTTTATACTATGGTAGGAGGGCCTGAAGGTTTTAGTAAAGTTAAAAGGCGCAATTTCAAAAAAAAACTACAATAGCTTTACAGCAATTTTATTAAAAATATGATATTTTCGTCATTATAAACCTATAATATATTATATAACTATAACTTTCTATATTTCCAGATATATTCTACACGCGAGTGGCGCCATCTAATACATTCGATCTCCTAAAGGACGACTTCGACTATTACCTCATCACTTTAGTTCTGGGCGCGCTCTTCGTCGCCACTTACAGCTCCAAGTACTTCGCCTCGAAGAAAATGCTCAAAATGGCGTGGAAATAAATATATTCTGATAAATTTTGTATTGAGGTACATGACTTATTTAATTAATTACTTAATTTTCATGATATAAGCATAGAAAGCCACAGTCAGTCCAAAGCATATTATACTAGCGATTCATCCATGTTTCGCTCGGGTGCGACACTAACTTTGGGTGGAATTACTTTTTTTTTGTGTATACAGAATAACCCACCAGAGTTTGATCACAATCGAACAGTGATTTAGCGACGGATGGGAGACAAACATACAAAAAGAGAGAGAGAGAGAGAGAGATTACCACGTTACTACATTAATGTATTGATCAAGATAATATCTTTTATGAATCGATAAAGACAAAAACTATTTATAATTGTATTATAACGTCTTATTTGGAAATCGGTAAATATCAATCGATCAATAGAAGCTGTTATTTTATTTACAGTCAATGAGTGATGACGTCATTATAGTAATTGTGATTTGGAAAAAGATTTTGTATGTCAGTTGAAGATTAAATTAAATCTTATGAAAGACGTGTATGGATGAAGGTCATGTGTCGTATTTTCGAAATGCTGATTTATGCATACATTTTCGATGTTATGGGTGTATAAACACTTTTAAATCTGAAAACTGCCATATTTATGACTATTTAAGTATAATTAACGACACTTGACAGCCATTTTATGCATGCATTTAATACATTATACAAACTTTGAACTCAATCTTCTCGAGTTCATTTTTTTATCCATTCATGTCTTGAATTGATAATGAGTCAGAATCGGGAGCGAAATGTTGCATTTAAAATATAGTAAATTTTCTCAACTTATATTTTAATCTTATATAATGACGTCATCACTTGGTGTTGCCACCTCCTTATATTTTAATTTTTAAGTCATGTACCCAGTTTATCATGTATAATTACACAAAGGAGTCTGAACTATATATTTAAGATGACATAAGTCATCAATTATGTTATACAAAAAATACTTTTTTTTAAAGCTATGATTTTGAAATTTACAGCAATATACAGTTCAGAAAAAGCAAAGCAAAGGTGATGTATGCATAGTCGTGATTATGGTAGCCCTAAGAAGTCAAGTTCCGTATTATATACATTTATTAAGATAAGCTTACTCGTATCGTTTGACAGTCCTATATACTGTGTTGCCAAAGTTTCATTTATTTTTACGTGGCTCAAACTGGCGGGAATTTTGATTTAAAAAAATAGACCAACTTATTATGTATTATCTGTGACGTTTTTGTTGAGTTATTTATATTTTTATAATTGTTATAAATGAAAATTTCAGCAAAGGTGATGTATATTAAAAATGGTTTATTATATCATTTATTTGTCATTTAATTTAATTTTCTAATTTATTTCTTAAGCATTGTTCCCGTAAAATGAATCTAATTTCTCTTATGAAATATATCAGACATTTAAAGTTGTCCAATCAATTATTATTCTTTATTAAGATCAGGTTTGAATCTAAATTCGATTTTCGCTTGTAAAAGCTCGAAAATCAAACTACAACTGTACTTCTTTAAAGTAATTAAGATATATTATAGCTAGTGCAAATTAGGATTATTATTTATTGAATGTTATTCAAATTTAAGGTCATTCCAGACAGAAGTAACAACAAATATTTTATTATATATGAAACGAGTTTAGGTAAATTAATAATTTTATTATACATACTTATAATTTAACAATTTGCTCCTAATATGTGGTTTGGCCATTTCTGTGTAAGAGAAACAAAAATTCGTTGTAACCTTTAAATGTGTACAAAACGAAACATCTTTTAAATAGAAGAAAATTTGATTTAAAATAAAATAAAAAAAACAAAATTTAAGATATGAATTGCGATTCAAGGAATATTTTATATATTATTCTTAGCAACATTAAAAAATAAGAATTTATAACAATTATCTATCATTCACAAATATGAAGTTAGATCAGTTGTGTAAATAGTAACGTAACATAGATCAATAAGACGAAACATTTTAATGTAGAGTAAGAATGTAAAGATTATTCATAATATATACAGAAAGTCAGACAGACAGACGTGCGAAAACTTCTGTGCGCGTTTATGTATGTAAAAATGAAAAATCGAAGAACCTAAATCCAGTGCAATCTGTCAGACTCAGCTGTGAATCTAAATTATAAACCATCTTTTCTTTAATCAAAATTGATCCAGCCGTATAGAAAAAGTATGACATACACATACACTTTAAAATATTCAATGTATCATCAAGTCTGTATGTACTCTAATCCCAAAACGAATCTATTATATACTTTTGAGAACAATACAATATAAGTATCTTACTATTCTTCATATAATGAATTGAAATGTTCGTATAAACATATTGTAAATTGTATGTAATTAAGTCGAGAGTAACCTAGAGTCTAGGTTAAGGCAATATCATGTATATCGAAATGTACGTAATATTTAAAAAATAGAACTGTCATAAAGACAACTGTCACTAGTATTTGTTTTTATATGTCATATACATATAACTTGTATGGAAATGAATTAGATTAAATTCCTCAACTGAATTATTTAATTTCTAAGGTTAAGGTTACAGGTAGGTACAGTATTATTGTTATTTTTGTTATCACTTTGTAAAAGTAGGTTATCTGAGACCGAGCATGTCATTTTTACTTGAATGAAATTAATCCTAATATTTCAATTAAAAGATAACAATAAGTGGAGTTGATTTATTTTGTATTTATATTTATACTAGCTTTTCACATTGGGAATTGTATATAGATTAGTAAAATCAAATATTATGTTTGATTGTAAAATATTATAGTAAAACTTACGTTGTATAACCTTACATAATTGTGTTTTAATAAAATTCAGGAAGAATATAAGCTGCATTTTATATGGCAATTGGATATTGGGAGTGGTTTTGGGATTATGGGTGTAATTGTTTTCACAAAATGTTTTAAAGTAAATAAAATACCTACTGCCAGTCATTTTTTTTATTTATTGACTTATTTTAAGGTATGCGAAGTGCTTGTCATTTTTAAAGCCAATTGTAAAACGTATAAAATTGAATTAACTAAATTATTAATAATAACTAAATAAATAATAAATAAACTAAATTAAACTAAATGGATATAGCTACATTAATTATCTATAATATCTAATATCTATACTATTTATAAAGCTGAAGAGTTCGTTTGTTTGGTTGAACGTGCTAATCTCAAGAACTACTGATTCGATTTGAAAAATTCTTTTTGTGTTAGATAGTCCGTTTATCGAGGAAGGCTATAGGCTATATTACATCCCGCTACGATCAAAAGGAGCGGAGCACCAATGAAAAATGTTGCAAAAACGGGAGAAAAATATTCCTTTTGAGAGCTTCCGTTGCGTGCGCTGCGTAAACGGTTAAAGTTATGCAAAAATTATGTATGACGGAATTGTTCCTCTTTAAAAGTTCAAAAATTTTACTGTAATAAAATTTGTTTTAAGACAATGCCTTATTTGCGATGGTGTTTATTAAACATGATATTAATCCTTATCCAAATAAATAAGATATTCATCACAAGTATTTAATTTTGAATAAAATTGCTCTTGGAATCATTTGATTTCAATGAATATTTTACGAGATATCATAGTTTTAACATAACTTCGCAACAAACTAATGACCACCGCGCGCAAGTCGGATGTACGAGCGAAAGAATTTGATTTCCAGTCTTTAGAACGCGAGCGAAGCCGCGGGAAAGGCTAGTCTTTAATATAGATGAGTTGCAATTTTAGATATTAAAGTTAACAGATTAAGAAATTCCTCAATTCAATTTAAATAAAACTAGCCATACGCAGGAGATATAAGGTGTCCATGCATTCCAAGTGGAGTACAATTCGACATTGCAGTAAGAGATCAGGCACAGAACTGACCTTTATGAGTTTCACCACACACAGCACAGACACATTCACCTTTCCAACTGGCAACTGCGGGTTATCAGAATTTCTTGATTGATGGACTTAACCAATTTTGTCTGTCTGTTTGTGATCACATCATGAGTAAACCATTGGACAAATTTTGATGAAATTTAGTATGATGATAGTTGGCTGTCCAGGTCAACATGTAGGATACTTCTTACTGTAGGAAAATGTGCAGATGGCTAATTTAGACGAATTTTTAAGATATATTTTGTTTTGTTAATTCACTATGTTTGTATTGACATTTTTTTAAACATTGTTTCAGTTTCTGCTCTTACTTAATTTCATTTCAGGTTTTGGCATCGAAAAAGGATATAGTGTAAATAAGCATAAATGTTAGAAGAGATTATTAAAACGAATTGATATTCTTTTTTTTTATTAGACATCAAGAATTAATATTTACATTATAATTTCGAGACACATAGTTACTAATTTAAAAATATACTATGTACTAACACAATTTAAAGAATGGCTTACTTGAATACGTCACTACTCACTAAAATACATTCAGAATTCGAAAATAGAAAATAAAATGTACAAAGATGTCAATTTTAAGATTATTTTTACACATTATTTTAATGTTTATGAGAACATATTTTTTTAAAGATATACTTATATCTAACAAGTTGTGTTTTTGTAGTTTAACTTAACATATTCTATTTTAAGGTTCCTACTTTTGTACTGATAATATTTTTCGGAAAATTTGTTGGAATAATTAAAATTATTATCAATAAAGACGCCGAATCTACATTTAAGAATTTATGCCTATCTAGGCACGAATCACAACAAAATCATGGGACAGATTTGATGAAACTTGTGATTATGATAAGAGGCTTATTCGGGTCTATAGGATACTTTTTCCTGAGGGAAAATATCCCTGAAAAATCAATATTAACAGTTAATGTCTAAGTAAATGTATAAAATCGTTGTGCTGAATAATGAGCTATAAACATAAATAGCCAATAGCCACGGATGAGGATGGAAACAACTACTTAAATAAATTTTGGGACCTTTTTTTTCGTAAAAAGCTACGAGGTTTGTGCTATGGATAGCAGGTAGTCGATACACTACACATATATCACTTACACATATATATTTTATATATACTCATGACTGGAGTACAAACATTCATGCTCAACAAATGAACGCCTCTAGCGGGACTCGAACCCGCGACCGCTGGAATAGTAAAAGTCACTACAAAATGAACCAAACGTATCGTCACACTACACGTTTCAACATACAATAATAGATAAATTTCAATCTTAATATGGCGATAAAAAACACAATGAACGTACCTATAATATTCAAATTGTCAAGTGACGTGAATTGAACTTTAATAGTCATAAAGGCTGTGTTAAGATTTAAAACTGTTTATACATAACACCTACAGTTTTCTCTCGCCATTTCTCAGTCTGAGGCTTATTTTATCTAAATTAGACTAGACTCATGACGTTCGGTAAAAATTAAATATAGATGTCAAATTGAAATAAAATAATTTCAATTTGACATCTATATGGCATAATTCATAAAACAGCAAAAATTCGAAAATGGGACATATCACCTTCATCCATTGATATGTTTAACCCCTTGGTTTGCGTACCGTTTTCGTTGTTCTTAGCTAAGCAGACGACGGGGGAGCAAGGATCCTTGACAAAGCAGACGACGGTGTGCAAGGATCCTTGACAAAGCAGACAAGAGGTCGCTTTATTTATGTACATGGAATATAAGTTTAACGTTTGCGTCGTAGTCGGGGTCGGCGGCCTCGTAGGGCGTGCAGACGACGGCGCGCAGGCGCAGCGGCGCGGCGGGCGGCGCCAGCGTGCGGGTGTTGCTGCACACCCGCCGCAGGAACTGCCACGTCAGCCCGTAGTCGTACTCTAGCATATCTTTGAAGAACTTCACTGCTAGTATCTGGTGGGATAGACATACTTTTGATTAGGGTTGGCAGGGGGTAAACTTCCTAATCAAACGCTCAAGATCGAGCGGGATGGCGATAGTCTATACTATGTGCGCTGTAGCATGGTGCGGGTGACAGTTTCCTATATGACGTTGTCATCTGTCAGTACCACATGACTAGGGATGTGACGTTATGCAATTCATTTTTATCGCTAACGATACTCGCAGCATAAATCTAATTCGCTTTGAAAGTGTTATGAAAATTACTGTGTTATTCAGTTGCGCAGTGTAACTACGTGTATAAACTTCAATAAATATATTTTATGGCTACATAATAATATCTTTCTTCTTATATAAAACTAGCAGTACTCGCAGCTTCCCCAGTGTTCAAGTGATTTTTTTTGCTTTATTTGCTAAAGTTTATTGATTTTGTTGTTATTGCGATGCCTAAACATACAAAAAAAACTGTTTTTGGTAGTCAGGCCAGGGAGCTTGATATGAGTTTAGACGAATAAAATCATTTTTTTATATATGTTCTGTTGTTTCATTAATATAAGTATAGACTATAATTAAACTACTCCCAATATACGTTTTTTATTATAAAAAAACATCGACTATCCATCGTAGCAGTACATCCCATCACTAGCTTACGTCAATGGAGTTACGTTATACGCATAGCACGTTGCTTAATTTTTCTTTTCATTAGATTTTATTTGCAGAGTAGAACATTCTGGTTGGGTTTAATATAATTAAAAATGATTTAATATATTACGAATGTGGTACAGCTAAAATACTAAGTCATAATTTGTAAATCGCGGCAATTTTCAAGAGTGAAACGAAACGTTACTGAAACTGTCACCCGCACCATGCTACAGCGCAAATAGTATAGTCAACAAGTTCAAAAACTAGTTTTTTTTTTAATTTTTAAATACTACATTTTTTTTAAATTTTCTAAATCACATTTTATGTTATAAAAAAATATTTTTATTGCTGAGCTCTCTTTAGCGGCGGCGCGCGCATGCCGTAACAGCCGCGCGGAATACTATTTTCAACGTCAAATAAAATTTATAAATAATAGGGTTCCGGAAGTTTGGACTTCTTTATTGGAAATTTCCTCCTCTTTAACGAGCTTTCAAAATTGCTTAAATATTAATAATTTTCGAGTTATTACTAAAAAACGAAATATCATTTTTTTTTCATCTTCTTTTGTTAATAACAATTGCAATTTTTTACTTGCACCAAAATCCTTCAAAACATATTTCTAGAGGTGATTCCGAATCGAATGAGCCATCGCTCATATTTTTAGGACCTTGATCTCTATTTTTCACGTTTTTGAAGTTGTCGACTAGACTACGATGCATTGTGGAGGGCCCCCGCCTGACCCGGGAGACGCGAGTGCGTACCTGCAGCGGCTTGGGCTGCGTGCGGTGCAGGTAGGGCTGCGCGGCGTCGGCGGCGTCGGCCAGGCGCGCGGCGCGCAGGCGCAGCGCGGCGGCCAGGCGCGGCAGCGCGGCCAGCGCGGCGGCCTGCAGCGCGAAGGCGGCGCGGCGGCGGTACGCGGCGCCCGCGTCCTGCAGCCGCGAGTCGCGCGCCGCGCGCTCCAGGAACTTGTACACCAGCGGCAGCACGTCCCTGCGCCGGCGGACACCCACTCACTCAGTCAGTCAGTCTCAGTGTGCTTCGACACGACACTAATACTATTATTACTAATCTATATATATAAAAATGAAACCCGTTTTCCGTTGTCACGACATAGCATGAAAACGGCTTGACCGATTTGGCTAATTTTGGTCTTGAATTATTTGTGGAAGTCCAGGGAAGGTTTTGAAGGTGAATAAATATGAAAGTTGTGCGGAAAAAAAGGAAATTAAAAAAATCTTTATAACATTAATGGCGTTTGACATATCATGTTATTACGTTGCCATGGTGCGTGAAATGGTAATTAAATCAGCGAATACATACTGGGAGATGCGAAGTAAATGTTGTTTTGCGAATGCGTAATAAAACATTTCACCGGGAGGAAAAGTTTATAAAAAATTTGTATGTAGACAGAACAACGTCTGTCGGGTCCGCTAGTTATATATATAAATGCTGCATATTAATGATATGACGACAATAAATTAAGTAAACAATAAATAAACACTAACTAATCAAAAAAAAAATACCTACTACAAACTTGAAGTTTGACAAGTCTATTCATTATAAAATTTAGATGTTCGCTAAGAAACTACTTGAAATATTAAATCCGGAAAAGTTTTGTATGAAAAGCTGATATTTATTTGTTATAACAAAAAAGAAAAAAATATTTAAAGTTTCAACTCTTACGAACTCTATGGAAAAACCTAGTGAATTTCTTAAAAGTTATGTCATTATTTATACTCACGTAGTAGCGCGATTGCTTATAAAATCTTTGGAAACATCCGCCAGGACGACGAACAGATCGAACGCTTTCCTTAATATGGGGGCTTCACTTTCAAACCTCCCCACGAGGGGAGCCCATATGGTGTGAACTAGTGGAAGCAGTTCATCTTCATAGTCCTTGATGATGGGGAGGCCCAGGGTCAGGATTTCCATCGCCAGAATGGATTCGTCTCGTTGCGAGGGGATGAAGTGAACGCAACGCTTTAATATCGTTATCGTTACTGCCACGTGCTGAGGTACGGGAGGTTTTTCTGGAACTAAATACGTATATATATTTATAACACAAACAAACAATACATAGAACATGGCGTGAACAAAGATAAACATGCAAGGATCCTTGAAATTCTCATCCAAAAATTACTTTCTATTTATCCAAAAAAAAAGTTAAATTTCAACAATTTTAAAATGTCGAGAACTTTCCAAAGTAGTATTAAATTAAAAGTCAACTAAAATCTTAAATTACCATTGAATCTAATAGAATTTGAACGTGAAAAACTTAATTTTGTTACGTTCATCAATTCAATCGTTTAATTTATTTTTTAAATAAAGACAAAAAAATGGTACGGACAAAATGCCTGTGGTGATGATATATTCTCATAATGTACATATATACTGATATAGACAACAGTAAGGCTGACTGACTACACGCTCCATCATGCCTGCGAGCTTGCCTACACAAACCTTTGCACAGGTAAGAACGTGTGACGTGAAAGGCCTGTGCAATCGCTGACGTGTTGAAGATAAGTAGATTTGGAGCTTGGCTTGTACTGTTTTGCCTTAGCTTGTGGCCGTTATTCGAGCCTTCTGAAGATTTTTCAAAACACTTTGAGGTTGGCACAGTCCAGTTTGCACGAGCCACGTGGCCACTGCTCGGTGTTTCGTCTTTTTGTACAATCATGACTAGTTTTGGGACTGTACAGTGTACAGGCATAATGGAACGTGTGGCTGGAGCCTTATATAATAAAAAACTGGCTCACCCTTGATCCTTTCACGTTTGCTGCCTGGGTGCGTTTAAACGGTTAGTATACAGTCTCAGAGGTGTTATATTTTCTTGCAGTAAAATTTATCAATATATGTTTACCCAAAGAATTTAGCAATCAGCATACTAAATATCATCAAAATCCATCCAGTGGTTTTTTCGTGATACGGTGACAGACAGACAGACAAATATTCTAAAAACTATATCAGCTTCTGTATCAGTAAAAATAACTATTTCAATAAGATTTTCTTAAAAATATTGTATCTTCCGATTCAAATCTGAATTTTATATTATAAGCAGTAATTTGAATTTGTAAGACGGTTACCAATAATCTTGCTTTAGAAATATACAGGAACTGAGTTAACCGACTTGCAAATTAAGATATCAAAATTTATATTTTGTTAATCTATTAGTACTCACGCGCAACAGAATCATCGTAGTTCAACACATTCTCCTCTCTCTTCTTCACATCTTCTCTGTACATCTCCTCCGCACTCATCCCGCACTCTCTCTCAAACTCATTCGAACAGAGCAGCCGGTCCAGCTGGAGGGCAGACTGCTCGTGGTCTATGACTTCGCTTATTATGTCCACTTGGTATGGAGTTTGTACTTCAGGCTTGGACTCTGCGAGAAACCATTTGCGTATGCAATTGACGAATGTTAGGAACACTTGGAGATACGCGTAGAGGTCGTTTTGATAGTATTTGTCGCAGCTTTGTACTAGAACCTAAGAGATAAAAAAATTAATAAAAAAATTAAATAGATTAAAAAATACACAATACTTTCTAAGATTTACGCGAATATTTGTTTTTTGAACTATTTGAACTAAAACTCTTTTCGGATTTCTTCACTAATTTTACTTTTTTATAATATTAGTGTGGGCTGTAGTGTGTATATTTTAGATGTGAAAGAAAGACAAATAAACAAACTATGACAATTACTAGTATTAAATATTAATAAATTAAGTAAGAAACATCTCTCACATCTTCCACGATGCCGTAGAGATAGTCGAGGATGCCGACTTCGCTGTACTCCATCACCACGGCCAGGATCTGCAGCGCCGACTGCACGTCCCACGCCTGGAATTAATATTATTGAAAAACTGTAATAAAAACCGATCAAGTGCGAGGCGGACTCGCGCACGAATGGTTCAGTAGCATTATCTATAAAAACGGCAAAAGAATCATGTCTGTTGTATGGGAGTCCCCCTTAAAAATATATTTTATTCTGTTTTTTAGTATATGTTATTATATCGGCAACAGAAATACGTCATCATGTGTGTAAATTTAACTAACTATAACAGAGGGCCTAGACAATGTAACAATCAATTAGCGAAAGCGATAGTAGAAAAGTCCAAAATGTATGGGTTTGACATATGCCTTAGATATGTTACGTGATCTATTGTCAACGAATAGATTAATGGTAGACAAAGTACATTCATTTCAATAATAATTAGTGATTTAAAGTTCAAGATGCATACGCTGCGTTTAAGCGATGACGATTGTAGAAATCGAATAGCTTCATAACGAATGCCGGTTTTCTAGGATCTCAGTTCATGAGATACAGCCCAATGACAGACGGACAGACAGACAGACAGCGGAGTCTTTGTAATAGGGTCCTGTTTTACCCTTTGGGTACGGAACCCTAAAAAGAAATAGTGCCATAGCTCAGATTACCTCGCTGATGTCACGTAGGATATGACGTATTACTTGAAAATATATACATATAATAAGATTCTCAGTCGAATCTGTCTGTACATTAAATATTTTTTAGAAAATGTTATTGAAAAAGTCAGTATCGATACAGAGGCCGAATCTCTATTTTTAGATTTTTTTCTATCTATCTATGACTGCATTCCAAAAATTGCTGGATTGATTTTAATGAAATTTGATTGAGTATGATAATAGCTGGTTATTCGGGTACATATAGGATACTTTTAACGTTAAAACAACTAACTTCTAAGAAATCTATACTAAGCCGTTACACATAGTGATGAGCATTTTATAAATTACTAGCAATTCTCACGGCTCCGCGTACTTTCTAATTACTATTAGGGAAGAGGAATTGGTGGTAGAAGGATGAAAATTTGAAGAGGGCCACCCTTATCACGTAGTTCTAGGGGAACAAAAAATAGTCTACCACCTATTCGCAGACCTACCAAATATACACAAAAAATTCATACACGCCGGCCAAGCCGTTTCGGAGGATTCGATAGTAAACACTGTGACACGAGAATATTAGATTAGATTTCAAATGGCATTAAAATCATGAATGGATAATAAACATTGTGCACTTTATTTTAGCAAGATAATTTTCAAGTGTTTCTGATCCATTTAAAGAAGAAATAAAAAGCAATTTTGTTATAAAGAATACCTTTTTTAACCTGGAAGTGACTTGACTAGTGAAGTAATCCGCGTTCTCCGCGACCAGCTCGGTGACGCAGGCGTGGCCGAACGCGAACGCCACCTCGTGAATCGCTTTAAGGCCGGCCAAGTGCAGGTTTTCGTATTTACTGCCTAAAATATACATTCAAATATTACTACTGTACTATTATTATAGTCCAACTGTTTGTTTGTTTGTACGTTAGTGTATTAACTGCCCCGGTGGTGTAGTAGCTAGCATGTAGCATACATCGAGAGGTCCTGGGTGCGAGTCCCGGGTCGGGCCGAGTTTAATTATTGAGTCTTTCTGTTTAGTAAGTCTCAGTAACAACCCGGAGTTGGGAAGTTAGTGGTAAGTCACCCCGGTGTCTCGAAGAGCACTTGTCACGTCGGTCCTGCGCCTTAACTCTCACTGGTCGTGTCTCGTGTCGTCCCACCGGAGTATGAGAGTGATAGGAACAGAGAGTGCACTTGTGTCTGCGCGTACACGAGCTGCAGTATAATATCTCCTGCGTAGTTGACCAGTCTCAATGAGATTGGCCGCCATGGCCGGAATCGGTCGGAGAACATTATTATTATTATTATATTATTAGTGTATTATTTAATATTATGCTTAATGTTTTATTGAACATCTAATATATGACAATTTCATTATAAGGCAGTGATAGCTCAGTGGTAACTCGCACGCATGGCAAATCTAGTGAAGTGAGTTCAAATCCCGGTCCCGCACCTCTGATATTTTCATGTATAAAAGCTCTCTAACATGATAACACTTGTCTTACGGTATATAAAAACGTTAAAATACTTCCATGTCTCATCTCAAAAGTAATATGTGAATTCCGCCCAACACGCTAAGTTAAGTCACAGTAGCCATATTAAGTTATATCTGATGCTGCTCGGATTGCCAGAGGCCCATGCCCAGCAATGGGACCTTCGTACTGCAAAAATACTCGCAAAAAATACTCCGAACCATGAAGCAAACTAAAATATTTTTTTTACCTCCAGTGCCCAAAATATAACGGATGGGACTTCCCCGCGACCGATCTCGACTTTTTGTACCTTATACCAATTTAAAAGAACAACGTATTCCTTAAATCTGAGGAACTTACCAACCCTTTCCAATATCAGGCACAGGGTTTTCAGCAAATATGGCTGGTAGCCCTCTTTGAGGCGGCGCGCCATCATCCCCAGCCCCTCCGTGACCAAGCAGCAGAAGGCCATGTTGCGCTGCGCCTCGCCGAGCGTCGCGCACGTGTTGTGGTCTACGTGTTCGATTCTCGGGTGGGCGTAGCTTATGTCTGTGTACCGGGTTTCTACTGTACCTTCGTATAGACCTGGAATTAAATATTATATCTTAATGAATCGTGCATTTGCTTTTGGTTATCGATTATTGATATCGATTACTCAAACTTTAGAAAATACAGAATTTGTTTTTATTCATAGACAAAAATTTTAATAACTTTTTGTAATTTGATTTCGCATAAATAATGTATTTTTTAATTATAAAAGCATATTATTTCTAAAGTAAATCACAATAAAGAGTTAATTAAGAGCTCGTATAATAAATAAAAGATTTTAAAAGATTACTGATCACATTATGTATTTATATATTTAAATTACGATTTAATAATTAAAAGTAATACTTATTTTTCTCAACGCCAAAAATGTAAAAAAGCAGAACCCTACGATAAAAAAATAAACTTTGTACTTTCTTAGGTTTACGGGAACGACATTATAAATAAAACTACCTTTTCGGATTTTGTGGCGTATTTATTTTGATTTTTAGTACCCGACGTTTCGAATGCTTTACAGCAATCTTGGTCACGGGAGAGACTAAAGACCGAGACCCGTGACCATGATTACTGTAAAGCATTTTTTTTCAAAAATAAAACAAAACTAGTACTAACTATATATAACTAAGTGGTAGTGCCATGCTTGTTACCTTCGGGTAGCAGCCGAATGGGCCGGCACGCCCCGTATAGTACCACTCTCTCACAGGAGACCGGCGTGAAGTGGCAGCTAGGCTGTCGCGTTTCGTCCGGTGAATGAGAGTCCGGGAGGCCCACTTCCCATTCCTACTCCCGTCCTTCTCCCTCCTCCCTCCCTCCCTTTCCTGAAAGGCCGGCAACGCATCTGCAAGCCCTGTGGTGTTGCAGATGTCCATGGGCGGAGGTGATCACTTACCATCAGGTGAGCCTCCTGCCCGTTTGCCCCCTTTGTCCCATAAAAAAAAAGATAATCATCATGGATAAACGAACGGACAAACAACGTACCAGGCACGGAGTCCTTATGCCACGTGCGGGCGCCGGCGGCGGGGTCCGCGCGCGCGCGCAGCGCCAGCGGCCGCGCCCACACCTCCGCCTCCGAGTACGTCGCCACCAGCCGCCGCGCCAGCGCCGGGCTGGCCTTCGGCGCTGCAACCATAGTGAGACCCGCCATAATACCACGTTCGTACCATGCTTTAGAACGGCGAATGTCAATTTTTTACTTATGTCAATTGGATGACAGGATGACAGGAACGGTTAATTTCGAATTCTAATGTGTCAGAGAGAGAGAAAGCATTTTCAGGAAATAAGTCGAAATTACTAGAAACGTTTTCAATTTTCGATACTAGAATGTTCTAATATTTTGTCTTCAGCCCTTTCAACGTCCCACGGCTGGACACGGGCCTCCCTCAGTACGAGGGGAATCAGGCCATAGTCCATCGCGCTGGCCTAGCGCGTGTTGGCGGTCTTCACATATTCTTTGAAAACTTGCTAGGTTTTCTCAAACATGCAGGTTCACGATGTTTTCCTTCATCGTAAGGCAAGTGGTTACCATGATAGAAATAATTCGCACATAAAAATATCAGAGTTGCGAGACCCGGATTTGAACCCGCATCACTCGATCATCCAAGCAAGTGCGTTACCGCTGAACTACCACTGCCTAGTTTAGTCTATTTAGTACTTTTTATTAACCCACTGTTGGACACGGGTCTCCATTCAATGCGAGATCAGATTAAAGTCCGCTACGCTAGTCAGATGCGGGTGCATGGAATTTATCATTCAAAAACTGTTGGAAATGATTTATACGTGAAAATATCAGAGGTGTAAGATCCAGCACTTGAACCCGTTTTACCTGGTTTTCGAAGCGAAGCGAGCGTGTTTATATTGGCCAATTGCTCAAACGATCATTATTTCAAAATAATAATTATTATCATCTATTATTTTCTGCTGCATTCACTGTCATTCTCGTTTGCCGTCACGAACCGTAATGCCGCGAGCTCACACAGAGCGCATGCGCGTTAGTTCAATACTTTAAAATATCATTTCCATTACAATTTATAATTATTTATAAATCATGGCATGATAAGGTAGTTTATAATTATAAATAATATTATTATTTACTTTCTTTGTCATAGAACATAATATAATTTGAAAATAATTTATACATTTATAATAATTTACATTACACATACAATTAATAAACAACCATTAGCCAGAGATTAGAACGACAATAAATCAAGAAATTCGTTGAAGATAGTGTTACATAAAGAATTGCAAGTGTACAACAATGAAACCATATTGAATTGTTTCTTACCTGAGCCCACAAAATTCATAATATAAACGAGTTCACAGCTCCTCCTTTCTTGGAACAGTTCTAGCAAGCGGTCTAGGAACAGCTCCGCGCATTCCGCTTCACCCAACTTCTGTAGAATCTCCTGGAACCGGACCTCGCAGTTTTTTGTATCTAGATGCCTGAGACGCCGCCAGGGGGCGTCGGTTGGAAGCGGTGACATTACATCTGTATACATAATATAAAAAATATTATAAGCATATATTAATATATATTTTGGTAAATTAACTTCAAAAATTTTTCAAGTAATTTTAGGACGCATTTTTGTACGTCTCGCGCAGCATATATCCGTGAGCATATTAATCTCGCTCACTTGCACTAACCACAACATCTCCCCTCCCCTTCAGCTTCAAGTGGTAGTGCCATGCTTGTTACCTTCGGGTAGCAGCCGAATGGGCCGGCACGCCCCGTATAGTACCACTCTCTCACAGAAGACCGGCGTGAAGTGGCAGCTATGCTGTCGCGTTTCGTCCGGTAAGTGAGAGTCCGGGAGGCCCACTCCCCATCCCTACTCCCGTCCTTCTCCCTCCTCCCTCCCTCCCTTTCCTGAAAGGCCGGCAACGCATCTGTGAGCCCTGTGGTGTTGCAGATGTCCATGGGCGGAGGTGATCACTTACCATCAGGTGAGCCTCCTGCCCGTTTGCCCCCTTTGTCCCATAAAAAAAAAAAAAAAGCTCCCATAACATTTCGTGTCAGCGAGAACTATAACTATCTCACTCCCTACTAGCCACATCCCCCGTCCCGCTCACCTCGCGCCGCGTGCCGCGTGAGCAGGCCGAGGTCGGTGCGCAGGTCGGCGGCGGCCAGCAGCGCGTCGCAGAGGCGCGGGAAGGCGTCGCCGGGGGACAGCGCGGCGGTGAGGCGCTGCGGCCGCGCGTCGTCGCACAGTATGCGCAGGTAGCCGTGCAGGAGGTTCAGGGATGAGTATTTGCGGTTCGAGTCTGTTTGAAACACATTTGTGTTAATTTTTCGTTAGTTAGTCAAATACTTTGGACGAATTTTGTTTGATGCTAGCTTTTTAACCGGGTCAACACATAGGTTACTTTTTACTGTGGGAAAATATTTCATTTCTGAAAAAAAATATTGTTTGTATTTTTATTTTAATTATGTTTTTTCAGATGAAATTAGAACATAAGGTATCAAAATAGAAAATTTTACAAAAAACTATATAAGTGAATCACCAATCAAATAAAAAAATGTTTCCTTACCGACATTATTCAAAATCCTCGGCAAACAGTTGAGAGTTGTGAAGAAGTTCTCACACAAACTGTCCACCGCCTCGAGTCGCTTCTCCTTCGTCGAAGATAGAAAGTACGAGTTTATGGACTTATTGCAGTAATCTGCGACCTCTTTGTAGGTGTCATTTGATAATGATATTAACACGTCCAGGGCCATCGTGAGGGAGGGTTGCATCGTCCTGTATTTCAGAGATCAGTTATGTACATTCAAAAATAAAATAATAAATAAATCAACATGCTGCCTTACTTGCTGCGTCAGCGGTCGCGGGTTCGAGTCCCACTGAGAGCATTTATTGAGCACAAATGTACTACTCCAGTCATGGGTGTTTATATTTATAATATGTACGAGTATGTATTTAAAGTTATATGTGTAGTGTATCGACTATCTGGAATACTTAATAGAAGTCTTGTTGCTAATCACGGCACTAGATGGCGCTGTGTGTAATATTGTCCTAACATATTTATTTATAGAATATGCACAAATTAAAATGAAACAAAAATATAGAGCCCCGTCATAAACCATTGTCAGCCTATGAACTACAAACCACAAACATTTTTTAACGCTTATACTTGCTTTGTACTTGTACTGTCGTTATACAGCGTTATAATTAATAAAAAAAGTATCGTGACTGTCGAAAAATTACACTTTTACCCGTTTTTCACCTTTCATTCGCCGGTATACCGAGTAAGGGCCTTTCCTTACTATAATGCCGTTCACAGTTAGTTCTCGATCCGATTTCGTCTGGCAAAGTTATATTATGTTTACATTATACAATTGGACTCCGTTCACGATTGAATAATGATAAAGAGAACTTCTTATGTACTGTCGAATGGAGATTGATTGTAACTGGAATAGACCTAGCGAAACTTGACTGTAACGGATAGTATCGATGCACACGTATATTTCTCACTTTATATTATAATGCCTGGACCATAGATATATAACACCTAGATGGAGTGTAGGTCCAAGCGAATTATAACCACTTTTTTTGGCTAGATTTCGAGATATGGCTAGATACGTCTCCCGTCGTGTCAATGTCAATTGTCAAGTTACACAACTACATACGTACAACTTCGGTTGCAATTACGTGACACTTACGCACACATTCATACTAATGCTACTTCAATATTGAGCGGAATTATGTATGAAACTATCAGTCTAGGTATTATTAGTTTAAGGCCTGGACCGCGAGTGAACTGTGAACGTAATTATAGTGAAGATCGGGCCTATTAAAGTAATATACGATAAGGAACTAATAATCAAATGATACTTACAAGCTACATTCAGAGATAATCCTATAGCACAAGACGGCGAGCTCCTTCCTAACCCTGAAATGCTCGTGGGTCACGAGGGTCGTCAAGCTCTTCACCACCAGAGTGAGCTTGCTCCCCGCCATCGCGTACCACTCCGGTGTACGTTTTGGTATGTCTCTTGGATGTTTACCTGAATTATACATAATATATAATTTTATACATGTTTTATTTATATTAATTTATTACTTTATATACATTTTGTATTACCACAGATTATACCTTTTAGGTAATGCAACATTATGAATAATTTAACAATTACACAATATAGTAGTGGAAGGCTTACCCTTCGTCTATTCTTCTTATTTTATTATATAAATAGAATTAATGTTTCAACAGTAATTATATATATATGTAGCTTCACAAATGGTGCTTGAAGCTTTCTTAGAATATCAAATGATATTTTAAATACACCTAATATTAATCTCATTGCAAGTGAACTACATTCTTGAATGAGTATATAAATTTTATTTAACCCCAAATGTAATATAATTAATAAAATAATATTAAAAATGATGTTATCACACTAAATCCATGAATACCTTTACCTCAGATTATGGTATCTACTATTACAAAACGATATAACTCCACCAAACTATTATACATTATCATTGATGCAATTATACAATCAAATTGCAAGATGATTTATTTGCAAGCAAAAGCCGTAACATTAATGGCATTTTTGAACTAAGGTAAAAACAGTACACAGGTGACATGAGTATGGAAAAAATAATAAAATAACAGAGACTTTTCATAATAATATCGCATAATCTAATTGTAACGATCTGAATTTAGTTCGATACTTATATATATTCTTAAAACGTTTTATATTAGTAAAGTATAAGCGTGAATATTTACATATACATAAAAAAACCGTCTTCAAAAATACTAAAAATATAAAATAACTGTTTAAAATTAAATTTTTATTTATTTACTATACATTAGGTATCTAGATTTGTATAAAGAAATATTTTTAAGTGTCGGTGTCAGCCAACAAAGACACCGACTTAAATATCTGGTTGGTTAGTATAAGTACGAGTAAGTATTTAAATGACCACTGCCAACCAATTATTTGTTAAATTATATTGTTTTTTTAAAGTCGGCATATTTTAAGTTTTTATTTTTACATTTTTATTATATTCATAGCAAAATAAGATGCTTTCTGCATTTTAAAAATCCATTACGCTAAATTCCGTCATTCCCTATTAACTTACTTAAGGATACATTTTTGTTTTCAATTTTAAATGGGACCACAACTTTTAAACAAAAACAGAACATTCGAAATTGCTTAATAAATTGTCCGAGGTAACAGAATTCAAATACAACTGAATTGCGAGCCTCTCGTTTTGTAGTCGATAAAAAATTGCAAGCAGTAACTAATAATTCAATTTCCAATAATTCAAATTAATAGCTTTTCACTAAATGGATATGAAAGTATATACGTCACATACATAAAAAAACATTTTTTATATATATATTTTTAGTCTGTTTGTTTCGGCTAATCTCTGAAACGGCTGGACCGATTTTAACGGGACTTTCACTCGCAGATAGCTAATTTTATAAGGAGTAACTTATGTTTTTTTTTTTTTATTACAAAATTATAAAAACCATTTTATTTATTTTAACTTACGCTCAGCGAAGCGAACCGGGTTTCCTAGTTATAAATATTATTTGTCATACGTAAACGTACGTTTTCCATATTTTTTTAATAAAAAAATTATAGACATCAAAACTGACTACAAAATACAATCAGCAACTACCATCTACAGGCCTTTACCTGTCTTGGACGAAGTTGGCGAAGGCCTTTCATCCGGTTTATCCGTTTGGCTCCCTTCTTTGGGACTAGTATTGCGACGTTTAGTTTTTGTTTTGGCTTTGCCTCTGTCCCTTTTCGATGAAACTTCTGTTTCTTGATCTTTTCCAGATCTTATAAATTCCGCTAAGGAATGGTAGTCGCGTGTAGCGATTATAGCGCTAAGTTTTGCGTCGCGTAAATGGTCTGCAAATTGTTTATATCTTAACCTATTATATGAACATTTCAATACAAATTTGCTTTAATAACATAATAATTATGTACTATTTTATGTATTATGCATCGATCATTAAAAAGAACTGGGTACACAATCAGCGACAAAACACGTTTTTACCAAATGAGCACCAACTTGACCGTTTGGGTGGGCTTTTAATTTAGTAGCATTCGTACGTTTCGTCGGAAAACATGGCTCAGTTTAGAATTTTAAAAATAATTACACATCTAGTAAGTACGCTAATAAGACGAATTTTGATATTTCAGTAACTATTAAAATTATCATTATGTAAAAAAATCATTTTCAAGCTTTAAAAATTACGTTATTTCCATACAAACTTTCATCCCCTATTTCAACCCCTTACAGCCCTTTTTTCGCCTTGAAAAGTAACCTAAGTATATTCTTTCACAGTCTTTAGACTTTTTTTTATGGGACAAAGGGGGCAAACGGGCAAGAGGTAAGAGGTTCACCTGATGGAAAGTGATTACCTTCGCCCATGGACATCTGCAACTGCTTGCAGATGCGTTTCCGGCCTTTCAGGAAAGGGAGGGAGGGAGAGGAAGGGAGGAGGGAGGGAGGGAGAGGAAGGGAGGAGGGAGGGAGGGAGAGGAAGGGAGGAGGGAGTGAGGGGGGAAGTAAGAGGGATGGGGAGTGGGCCTCCCGGACTCTCACTTACCGGACGAAACGCGACAGCCTAGCTGCCACTTCACGCCGGTCTTCTGTGAGAGAGTGGTACTATACGGGGCGTGCCGGCCCATTCGGCTGCTACCCGAAAGTAACAAGCATGGCACTACCACTTTAAACTATTGTTGTTGACTGTTTGTGTACCAAATTTCATTTAAATCGGTTTAGTAGTTATGGCGTGAAAACGCGACAGACTTGTGTATCTAGGCCTTTTTGATCGATGATATTATACAACAAAAGTATAATATGTAATATGAAACTTATTTTAAAGAATAACGACTGAGATTTTTTTAAGTAAAGAGCTATAAAACATTGACGGATCTAACGTTTATATGAGAAAGATTACATTCGGTTCGAAGGATCATGCAAGAAGGAACAGAGGTGAAGCTACAGAACAACAACTAAAAATATTAAAATAAAATTATATATAATATCATTAGATACTTAGTAACGTAAGATGATCTATATCTTTGATTGTAATATTAACCCTTTATTTATATATGTGTTTTGTATTTGAAAGAAAATTAAAACAAAAAATATAATTAATTTCATATACATATGACAAATTTTGAATTTAACTTATCGAATTTATGATATTCTTGAGAAAACGTACACTATTTTGCTTCGTTAGTGAAATTTCGCATCGTATTAGGAATTATTTAAATAATTTTGGATTAAATCACGTCCATTTTACTTTTTTTTTAAAAGTCTATAATAAGCAAATAGACTAAAATATTTATGTCATGAGATATTTCTAGTAAAGAGGAAGTCTTCTAATTAATCTTATTTATGCAGAGCCGCGTTTAAACAGACGAAAGCACAGTCAAATTGATTTGCAATGCAATTGGTTATCAAATCAGATTTAACATTCACTATACCCCAAATATTTAATAATCTTTTGTTAAATATTAATATTTAATATTAATAAATAGTTTATATTATTTTACATATTGAAACGTAACATTAATAATTAATTTCGATAAAAACTTATAAAAATCATAGTGAATATATTTCTTAAAGAAACAGCCTCTTAAATCTATTTCAGACGCAAAAAAAAAAGAAAACAAGAAAGCAGCGAAGCCACACCAATAACCACAACAACAATAAAATCTATAAAATTAATTACCCTTTGTGCTTACATCTTTGTCCGCCTTGGCACGTTCCGCCAATAGATTGACAAAGTCCTCCGCTGTAATGGCGTCTTTCTTCTGTAGGTGCTTGTTGTGCATTGTGAGACAGAGAATACGATGAATCGCATTTATTGCCGCCTGAAATATACATTTGTAAACTAAAATCTACTGAACCGATTTAGATGAAATTGTTATTGAGATAGTTTGAGAACCTGAACACTTAGAAAGTGAAGAGGGGAAGTTTGTAGTATCAATCATTTCTCAAGTAAGGAATGTACATTGTACAACTCATATTTAATAGATTAATATTATAAACTGTCAACTGTAATGAATAAAGTTTAAGAAGAAAAGTGGCAGTGAGTTGCTTTCTTGGAGCCGCTTAAACAATTTGAAATAGAGTATTAATATGTTATTTTAAGAATGCATCTGTACATATGTATATATATATAAGTAAACATTGTAGTACAAAACACGAATATAAAAGTGGCCTGACCATAAAAATATCTTGAGATAAAACATACAAGTAAAACTAAATTAAATAAATTTGCTTTTATATTACTCATTTCCACTCATCAAGATGAGTAAGAAATGGCAGTCCTAAGTCCTAAACACACTATCAATTACCCAACTTTCCACTGCATCTAAATATTTTAACAAAAAAATCTATGCCTCAAGCCAGATTCTCAACCTAGGACCTCACGATCTGAAGTTGTAAATTGCAGGTTGTACAGGTAAATGCTAACCACCATAATATGCCTTGGTACTTTTCTGTAATTTGCACATAAAAATTACAGAAAAGTACCAAGTAAATATTTATAAATTTTATAAGAACAGTTCTAAGCCATTATAAAGAAAAACCATTACCACAATAACAGCATGTCCAGGGTTATTAGAACATATAGCTACATCCTGTAAGGCTGCCAACACTCCAGGCAGTATACATGACGTCATATTGACCACAGCCGACTCTAGCACTGCGTCAGTTATGTGACAGCGCTTGTCAGTTAGTTGTGGATGTGAGGCTGTGTGTGCTAAGAGACAGTTAATAGCTGCCAACCTTAAAAAAAATAATTAATGATGAATTCACTTTTATTCATATTACAAGTGGTGATCATGTTATTTTAACATGTTCACCATTTGTATTATGGTAGAGGAAAACATCATGATGCCTCAAAGAAGCTCAGTTCTTATTCGCTTATTCTTATTCGAAATATTTGTGAAGTTTGCCAACATATTATAATAACATTAACAAGTATGATTATGTACCTTAAACCCCTATGCTTCTCCAATTTAGCTAAATGCACAGACACAAAAACAGCCTGAGCAATCATTGGCACCTGGTTTTCAACCATTTTGATTCTTGTTGGCTGATCTATGTTTAGCATAAGTACAGTGAGACACTGTATTACACTTAGTTTTAATTCCTCTGGTATATCCGCAACTGCAATTGTTTAATATTAGTAATTTTATTAATGAATTTGATTTGCATCATATGCACTTGTGATAGTTGTTCTAACTGAAACTATATCTTTATAAATTTAAAAATAAGGTTTACAGATCAACTATTTTCCTTCTTTAATTAAACAATATAATACCAAGAATCAATAATAATTGGACTGTATTTATAAATGAGAGTTTGTTTTTTCACAAAATCTTTTATACCATTCCAGCACCCAAGAGGATTTAAATATTTCTGAATATATAAAATACTGCTTACCAAAATATTACAACAATACACTGTAAAATAAATAAATAGAAAAATAATGTAAAAATGCATACTCATTCCTGGTTTAGGCTTTTCAAAAACTAGACTCAGTAGACCCATTTCAATTTTCACACACATTTCAAAACTATTCACCCTGATCTTTTTAAGTACTTCCTTCATTCCAAATATTAAGTATTCCTGAAGTTCATATTTTGCTCTAAAAATAAATTTATTATAAAAACAATAAGTACAAACTTCAGTAGGTAATTGATAGAAAAAGTTAACATTTTATTTTAAAACATAATTGAATTTTAAATATACTTCCAGAAAGACTAAAAGAAGTGAAAAGACTTATACAGAAAAGTATAGGTAAACTTGTCTTAGAAAGATACTTGATTTGTTGACCGGCAAACACTAATCGCATACAATATATTATATCGTATAGGTAAAAAATCGATACTGTAATACGTACTCTATTTCCTTAGACTGTAAGTGCGTTATAAATGGAAAAAGCATATATTGCTGTAACTCCTGAACTATTTCTTTATTTAATGCGCAGACGACGCCGATAAATGGTGATATATGGTCAGGAGTGGGGCTCACCATCACCATGTCGCATATTGGTTTTAATCGAGCAAAAGCCTCCTTTAAATGTGCATTCATCTTGAATTATTGGTTAAAGATTTACGTTTTATTTAAGGGTCGAAGAAACTTTCTAACTCATTGTTTAGGCGTTAAAACGTAAATAAAGAACATTGCTTGCCCGTTTTACGAAATAACACCTTATGTCAAGTGTCACACTGACGTTGTCATTAAATTTAATATTGATTGATCATTTCATTTTTCAATGTTTATTAGGTATTCATTCATCCATGATTTTAATGCGACTTGAAATTCTAATTTATGTAGAAATCTCGTGTCTCAGTGTTTGTTATCGAACTCCTCCGATATGGCTTGACTGATTTTTATGAAATTTTTTGTGTACATTTGATAGGTCTGAGAACAGGTCGTAGGCTATTTTTTATTCCCCTAGGCGATAAGGCCACTCCAGATATTTTTTAGACCAAATTTTCAACCTTTTACCCTAATCCCTATTTTTTAATAGTGAGTAGAACGCGGCCGAGCTATGGAAATTACTAGTATTCTTATAAGATAAATGAATAATTCCAAGCCATTGTTCTTTATGTTTTAAAATAAAAGAGAGTAAAATCTAAAAAAATAATATGCTGTAGATCTCAATAAAACCCAGACAGCACAAATAAAAAATACTACTTCCCGGCCATTCAATTCAGCCTTGCCAATTTCTGAGCACTGAATAAAAATTTAGCTACAGTGACAACCCTGAGACAGACAAGTACGGTAGACATTTATATCGCGGATTGGGCCGGAGATACCCTACTTCTCTACTCTTTATACTATGTTTGCACTAGGCGTAACTGCGCAACATTTCGATTCTAACAGCCAATAGGTATACCGCAAAAGCGCGACAGTACGCGGCAAATTTTGTTCGTCAATTGTACGGCCACTCTTAAGCACGATGGAAGAAACTGCTATTTTACTGGTATTATTTATATAATGTCCATTTTTATAAACAACATTCATCCAGTGTTGCGTCGCTTGTTATACCGCACTAGCGGCAGCGAAGCTATTCGGCCTTTTCCAATTATAGCACTAAGGCGCATTATGCGGCATAATGCTCAACGTTGAATGTTCCAACTACAACAGCGCTTCGCACAATCGAACACTGCTGGAATGTATTGAATGGAATGTTTATTTATTTAATTATAACTTGATAACACTTGGTACTTGGGTCTAAAGCAGAGCATACTTGTAAGTTAGTCAGAATTTCAATACCCTATAATTCGTTAACTTTACATTGTACCGCAAAAATATTTCATATCTGAGTCGAGGACGTATGTAGGTATAACTGAATCGAATATAACTAAATTTGGAAACATCGACATTTTTACCTGTCCGCTTCACGTGGAATGCCCCATACAAAGAATATTTAGTCGCGTCCCGTAGCTTCACTGTCGCGCACATGCTCCATGGTCGCGCAGTTCGCCTATAGCAAAGAGTATAGATAATATTGGCCTATAGTGTAGTGCTGTCGTACTCGTACCTCTACACGATTATTAATATCTGTAAAATGGTCGATATTGTCAAAGTCAGCTGAAATATCTTATGTCAATTGTCAGGTGTATGTCAAAAAGTTACAGTGCAAATGCAATATATTTTAAATTAAATAATTTTCTTTAGAAAGCAATGTTTTCGTAATATCTCATTAACAACTACGTGATCAAGATGTTTACTCTAGGAGGACAGCGAGTCTTACATAAGTGCCTCAAGATTTTGAGGTTAACTATTGTAGATTTTAGTAGTTTGCCTGATATTAATAAACTAAACCTCGTAAGGACAGTTGAAAAGACTATAGAAAGTAACACGAGTATTTTTATTGAGAGTCCAATTCATGTGAAAGTACAGCCAATAGATGTGAACGATTTAAAGGCACACAACAAGCTTACTATGACTTTGTATAGTCAAGGAAAAGATACTAACGATTTTCATGTGAAGCAGACATCAAAGCGGTTAGAGTTATTAAATAAGACAACTTCATCAGATCGAAATGATGTATGTTTAATACAAGTGCCATATAAAGTAAAAGTACAAGTTAAAACTACAGAAAATGCTTCAGTGCATTTAGCTAAATTAGAAGCTGACGAATTTTTTGTCCAAACTCAAAATGGAACAGTAAATATTGCTGATTTAAAAGCTGATCATATAAAAGTGGAGACAGCATCAGGTGATTTACAAACTGATGGCAGATTACAAGCAAGTAACATTGAATTTAAGACTGGTTTAAATGGAGGTATTCAATGCAATAATATAATGGCTAATTCTTTTAATGTAGTTTCACATGGGGGTCATATATCTGTCAAGTCATGTTATAGTGATAAATCCCACTTCACAACTCTGATGGGTAATATCAAGTTAGACAACTTACACAGATCAGTGAAGATAGAAGTAATACAAAAAGGTAACTTGCATATCACAGGATTTACAGGTAATTTGGAGGCTACGTTAAAAAGTGGTGATGTTTATATGCATGCAGCACAATTAACTAAAAAAAGTAGCATATTCATACATGAAAAAGGCAAGGTGGAGCTACTCATACATGATATATTAAAGAACTTGCCTGCTACAAATTTGATAGCTGAAAAAATTCAAGTCGATGAAAAAATACTTAAACTGGGTAGACTTATGGATGATTCCCATCAAAAAAGATTTCGATATGAGAAAGAGCCTCAAAATGAATTAAATATTGTCTGCAAAAATGGCTCCATAGATTTAAAGGAGACCAATGTGCCATTTTTTATTTAATGATAACAATGATATAATATGAAGTATGTAGGATTGCCCATATTAATCTCTGTAAGAGAGAAAGCAGATTTTATTTATTCGCTATAGTGACATTATAGAATTGCATATTACCTACTTATAAAATAAGATACATTTTTATAATGATTTTATAAAAACTAATTTAAAATAGTAAACCCAGTTAATGCTTTTAATTCATAATAATATAATAATTAACAAGAATTCACAAGAAAACCATAAAATTAATGCTAAGTTTAACTAAGCACAAAATGTTCTCTGAGTAAGAATAGGAACTTATTTTCAATTACAACTGAACTCCTTAACTTTATTTATTTTTATCTTTGTTTATTTTTCTATGTATATCTTGTTTCTCTTTTATTGTATATTAAAATATTTTGGTTGTTAAAAAAAATATTTTCTCACAAATATATTGCATTAGTAATAAATTAAATTATTGCAGTATTAGGAGTAATTCATAGTAGATTAGAATTACTATGACATTGATATTTGGTCTTCCACACACATGAAATGTAAAACTGCTTTAACAATTTCTATAAATTCTCTTGAACTAAAATTTTAATTTGCATTTGTATATCTCTTATATGAATAAGATATCCATTTTTGTAATAAGATTAAGATATCCATTTTTGTAATAAGATTCTTTAATTACTAATGTAAATATTAGAAGTACTTTGAAACAGCTAGTAATAATGTTTAAAACTTTAATTTATACTCATTTAATGTTGTCTCATTGAGGCAGTGGTAGCCCAGTGCTTGCTTAGATAAACAAGTGAAGTGGGTTCAAATCTGGTTAATATAGATATTTATATGTGCAAATCATTTGTAACATGATCATCACTTATCTTACATTGAAGGAAAGCATTGTAAGGAAACCTACTAACCTAACTTAGAAACTTTGCAAAAGACACATAAAATCTGCCAACTTCTACTAGGCCAGCGTGGTGGACTATAATGGCTATGACTACTATCTCCCTTGTTCTGAAGGGACAAGCATGTTCAGCAGTGGGATGTTAAGAAAGGCTTCTGGAAGGAAATTCAATACATACAATGTTGTCACTACTTAATTAAGAGATGTACCTAGTCTTCTAGACTAATTATATATAATATGCCAAACTGAAATAATTACTCTTTCTATAAGATACAGTATTTTTTAAATGTAATCTATTGCATTTCTTATTCGTTTAATTGCAATATAAGAATGATGTATGATTGCAAATGATACACTAGTGTTTATATGACTACATAAAGTATACTTATTGTTAAGATACTATGTAAAGTTTTTATTGTATTTCATGCTTTGTGATATTTAGTTCCTACCTAGTTTTTGCGTTCTAAATAAGTTTGATTGTTTTGTAAATATACTAATAATAATTTCTGCATATAGATTAAATTATCTTCTACTACCTACATGTATTCTAAGACTTCCAGTATGGCATGACAGAGCAGCCACCAGGGTCTGTAAAAAAATTGATTTCACATGATTCCATTCAACATTTTATATTGTACTCACTTACAATGTCTTATGTAGTAGGCTATCTTTTAGCAAGATATGTCAGGTATTTTCTCTACTAGTACATATTTAGGGGCATTTGTGTAGAGACTTTTAACAGTTCTTATTTAAATAATTTAACTTTTCTTAAACTTAGCTGTTGTGGTTAACGAATTTCATTTGTAAAACTTGTGCAATTATGTTAGTTTTTAAAATGTATAACTTAAATACTATTTTGGGAAATACTTTTAGGCATACCACCTCTATACAAGCGTGGCTATGTGGGACTCTTTACTAAACATCTTAACCTACGGTCCTACCTTCTTATTAATGTTGGAAAATGCATTTACGCATACCACATGTTGGTAACTGGTGATTATGTTGATCTCAAAAGCTAGAAAAATTCGAACTACCCACTAAAAGCCTTCAACACCTCCCCTCGCAATAAAGGGACTTGACAAATCGCTAACGTATTCAACCTCGACGCCCCGACGTCAGGTCTGCCGAAGCAGTCCACGCAGCCCAGGGGTTACTACACAGTCCACTCTGCTATTAGAGAAGTACCAGGAGTAACCCACGGAAGTGGGCCTTCCTGCGAGCGTCTAAGTTTCGCGTCTGGCTGAAACCTACGTTCCTACCTAGCTAGTAAGTACGTATGTACGTAGGTTTCTTATTAAAATCGTTATTACATACATTATGTGGTAATGTACTAGTTGATCCTAAGATTTAGCTATGTACGGGTTCTTATAGAAACATACGTAAAATAATGTTCTAACTTATGACAATTATTGAGACACTTCATTTTTGTAAAGCTAAATTAATATTGATTAGCTTATTCTAGGTTTAGAATTTTATAGACGTGTGGTTAAAGTTATGTGAAACCAAATTATATTAATGTTAAAAATAAATTGAATCTAAATGAAATAAAAGGTGTTTTTATTTGAATATTTTTTGTTAAGAAGGTTGTGAATACGGCGGATTTGCCCAAAGAAGAAGCCGTGCCTATACACAATATACCTACAAATAATACAATTTACATATTATTTTATATCTGTTCTATTTCATAAGCAACAAGGTTTTACTAATGATATAACAGGATCCCAGAAAACGTTCAAAAGCTTCTATTGCCAAATAAAAAAAAATTCAAAGAACGTTTATGTACTAACGGATATTATTCGATTAACGATTTTTTAGAAGATAGGATGCCTTGGGAATGATGTGGTCGCCTTTAGGCTATTTCAACCTATAGAATTATTGTTAAATTTTAAATAAAAAAAATAATAAAAAAATAGAACAAGACAAAATAATATTAGTCCCGTTGAGTTTCTTTCGCTAATTCTTCTCAGGTCAGAGTCTTCTCACCGAATAGGTAGTAGACTCATGGCGTTAACTAAAAAAAAAAGATATTTTGAATTTGATACAATAAGTTCCGCATGGGAGTATGTAATCAGCATGTGTAACCACTTTTATCCTTTACTAGGTTACCCTCACTACGGCGAGTTTGTTCCCTAGTTACGTTTTAACGGTTTCTACAGATTTCTCAGAAATATGATATTTTTTTATTTAAAAGAATAGAATATGTTGAATCAATAACTAGCTATTGTCGTACCAAATTTGGTCGAAAACCTGTCCAGTGGTTTTCTAGACACAGCCAGAGAAAAAATCTATACACTATAGGTATATAAATGTTTCAATATAATTTTCCAAAGAATATTTAATGTGCAGATTGGACTCAGAATATTATTATAATATAGATAATGTCTAGATAATGTCTGTTAAAAACATTAGTGTGAGTTTACTATACCTACTTATGTATAAGTAGTACCTATATAAGTACATACCTTAGTGGATAGGTCAGTCTTTAATAAGAATATGTAACCTGACTTGTCCCATAACTTCTGTAAATAAATGTTATGTATAATTTTTAACTAGGTAATAGTTAATTGGGTGCAAAGATGATTTGAGTGTACGCAGCCGATAGAGATAAGAGGCCATTTATATACGAAGGAGAGCTACGCGCGCGACAGTTAACGGTCGACGTTCGCGATGCCGGCTTGTGCGTCCGAGTACCGCCTCATACGGTCAGCAGAAGTTGCTTATTCTCCTGGAGCAAAAAGATGTTCTCATCAACCAACTATAACGACATTACGACGTACGTTTTCGTCAACGTTCTCTCTCATACCTGAAGAACGCGAAGTCCCTGAGGATCCACCATCTCTACATTGGGTCCTGCAAATAATTTTGTGGTTTCCGAAACTACTTCTTCAGCCAACGATTTTGTTTTTCAAAATATTGTGTCACCCAGCATGGAGACAAATACTGGTAGTTTTACCAACCCTGTGGATTGCAGCATCGTTGTTTATATTCTGGAAATGCGTTCAGTGCCCTATTATTATTCTGAATACGTTTATAAATGCTATATCAAGAAAAGGCGAGATAAAACGTACTGTATTAATAAGCGGAGGCAGTTCCATACAAGCGCTGCATTTGGCTAGAAATTTTCACTCCATTGGCGCTAAAGTCATAGCTTTCGAGATAGAAGGCCAATTCGCTTTACTAAAGTATTCTGCAGCAGTCACCAAATTCTATACTATACCTCGACCAAACCCGGCGGATCCACTTGCATACGCACGTGCTTTGAAAGAAATCGTTGAAAGAGAGTCTGTTGTATTCTATATACCGGTGAGCTCGTCGACGCCTGCGTACTACGATGCCTTAGCGAAGCCTCATTTAGAAGAGTTGGGTTGTCAATGTTTTGTGCCGTGTGCTCGTGATGTTCTCACCTTAGATGATCCTATGGAATTAATACGTACCTGTCGTGTTGCCGGTCTGCCCACACCACAACATTGGCTTGTTACTAGTGAATCGGATGTCCGAGCTTGGTATGACAGTGGAGTCGCAAAGGAAGGGCGCTACTTCATCGCGAGCTCAGGTCCACGCGGTGCGAGGGATCGCATGAGGTTTGTTATGCCTGATGATAAAGAAAAATTCAGGTTTCCGCGAGAAATTAGTTCTGAAAAACCATGGGTTATCGTAAAAGAACCGAAGGGTGAGAGGATCATAACTTGTACAACTCTAAAAGAGTCTCGTGCAGTTAATAATGTTAACTGTCGCGTAGATACTACGAAGAAAGGTCTCGTGCCACAAATAGACGAAGAGTCCGATGCTTGGGTGCAAATGTTTGTGACAGCTCTCAAACCAGCGAAACCTATGACAGGTCACGTATCGTTCCGACTTGTTCGTGAAGAACACATAAAAAACGGAAATAAAACTAGAATGGTTGCGATAGGAGCTCGTGTTGGAGTATCCTTGCCTTATTTATGTCAAGGATCAAAGAGATGTATTCATTCAGTTGGTATGAGGAGGCTTTTGAACTCAGTACTTGACACACGCGGGGCGCTTTTTGCGTATTGGGACCCGTTACCTTACTGCGCATATTATCAGGCACGGTTTCCTGAAGACCGGCAGCCGCCGCCACCGGAGCCCTGCAAAACTCCACCGAACGTACCTCTCTGAGAGCCTCATGTAGCAAACACGCCTCAGCTAGGCTAAGGTTATTTATTACGCTGCTGTACCTGAAGAGCGCGTGGGAAGCCTCTTACTGTTTTCGGAGTCACGCTCTCTATTGTCCTCTTGCTCGGACGACCAGAGGACGATTGTTATGTAACTACTAAGTAGATATACGAGTACAATCATCAAGTATGATTACTATAGACTTATTATTAGTTATTATTAATATTAATGTCTATTAATATTTTATTCTCATGAATATGGTAAACTTATTTATTTCTTATTCTTATGTTTTGTATTAGGTACGTAGTGAAGAGATCTAATTATATTGTTATAAAATATATAATAATCTGTATGACTGTTCAGAATTTTTACTAATATAGTCATAGCATGTACTGACTTGTTGTATAATTAACCATCAATTAAGTTGTAGAGGGTGTCAAAAGTTCAGAAGATATGTAGCCAGTTCCGTTTGTGCCATGACGAAATGTCTTTACGAAGCTGTATTATTGATTAAAGAAAATATACGATTATCTTAACCAAAGTTATTTTATTTTTGCAAAATAATATAAAAGAGCCATTTTTATAAAAAAAATAAATAAAATATGTTTTAATTAACATTAAAGAAATATTAAGAGTTTACATACTTGCATGCATGTAATCAATTGAGGGCGAAAAATAAGTAGTAGATCACTAAGTAGGCTATAAGTAGTAATAATAAATCAATAAGATAACGATTTTAAACACACAATTTATATTATAACACATTAGTAAAACTATTTTAACATACGCAGTTGTACCTTTGAACAAAACAGTAAATTATTGGAACTGCCATGGATCCGATATTCTAAATATCGTGTTAAAGTCCCTACTCTGTCGATAGAATTGGATAATAAAAAAAGTGGAGATATTGCCATTTAGCATGTCATGCAAGCATTCTTGCCATTATTCAACGATTAAATTACTTATATAGCAATTATTAAGTGTTATATAATATGTAGACTTTAGTATAGATATTTTTAATTTGAAAAAATAGAATAATACATAGGTATAAGTATAATAAAATTCTAAATTAAATCTCTACGTTATAAAGGATACAGCGGCCATCTCTATAGCTTTCAGCATTTTAATATCAAATCTCTGAGAAATAGATACTAAACGTGCTTAGGGAATGAACCCAATCGAGAGTCACTAGTCTAATGTACATCATATAAATATTTTAGGTTTAATAACACACTCATTTTTTCATTAAAAAGTGCTAAGAAGTTAAAATTAATAAAAAGGCATTAGGCACCTAATATTATTACAAAACGATTTTCTTTTGAAACATCTAATGATCTAAATATAGGAGCAATATTTTACAAAGAGCCAGGCGATATATTTGTGCATCAAACGTGATAAGGACTGAAACATGTTATAATTCCACTGCACTGACTCGATACGTTATCACCGTCCGGGTCACCAGACGACCGGCCAAAGAGCGCACCTTTTCCGATCTAGCGGACATGCAGATTGAGTAAAGGGCGTAAATACAAATTGAAACCTTCTAGAACCTTCTTATCGTTTTTTAATATCATTCTTATGATAAGTCTGATCGTGTACCTAAGGGTTTTTATTCTATATACATAATTATAGTGTCGTTCAAGGCTTATATTCTTCAAGCGATTTTTCAATTAAATAATAATTCGTCCTATACATTTCAAAAGTTTTTATGCATTTTTACTGTAGAGATAGTGATAGCAAAGTAAGAAGAAACTATTAAAAAAATTCAGTGGGTTAAAAATCAGTCATCGATCTTCAAAACTTAACAGTGGATATTAATTTTCAATTTTAAATGGGACCAAATTGGAAGTATGTAACACTTACAGACAAAAAAAAGAATTTTGTAAATCGGTTAATAAATGACGGAGTTCTGAGGTAACAAAAACAACGTTACGTTACGTTTTTAACGTCCCACTGCTGGGCACGGGGCTCAATAAGAATATTCAGAGGATTTTTTTAAGTAAAAGCTTTTAAGGGTTGAAACATTTTCAATAGATTGAAAAAATAAGTGTCGCGTAAGTGAGCTTCATCTATACTTCTATACTAATATTATAAAGAGGAAAGATTGTATTTTTGGATGTAACGAATAAACTCAAAAACTACTGGACCTATTTTAATGAAATTTGGTACTTGGTAAAATGACAATCTTTTTTCATTTGTTTTAATAAAACCGCGCGTTAAGGGTACACACAATATTTTTAGATAGGCGGGAGTTTATCGTAACAAACGTTGCGCATTAAGCGATGGGGTGAGATTCGTTCGGCGTTTTGTAGCAGCATGTTTTTCGGAAAAGGTGTAAAAATTTTTTGTTTGTTTTAAAACCACCTGCAAAGATAAAGATATTAATAGAGATAAAAACATCAAACAAATAATTTTAACCATTTCAGACACACACGAAATATATTTATTAGTATGTATATTAAGACACGAGTTCTCATTTAGAATTATGAGACCAGTATAGATTTGCAAACTGCATAGCATATAAGTTATTTGAATCAAAAAATGTAGCCATCTATTATTTATAAGTAGCATTTAATAATACCTACAAAGAAAAATAAACGAAAGAATATAATAATAGGTACATAATGTGCCATTGCTTTTTGCTATATCGTGATCTGCGGTCATAAGCCGAGTGCGTGCCATGGGCGGGACTCGATAGCGAGTACGTAGAGCAGCAACGCATACGATGCGAATCATTCGTGACTCGTTTACATCATTGAAGGCTTAGTCTTGAAAGTGGGGCAACGATCTTTGCACATTTACTATCTAGTTGGTGAATGATTTGCATATTAAATGTTTACAGTTTCGCTCTCAAGTGCATTTCATTAATACTACCTATAGTAGGTACTAGGTAGTATATATTATATTATTAGAATAAACTCTCCCGTATGTTTATCGCATGCACGGTTGCGGCCACAAAGCTCTAGGGTTAAAATCCGGCTTGAAAAAGAGTATGTATTACATGTTCAACGAATATTATATAATTTTTTGTTGGTTATATTATTTTTATATTATTTTGAACCTTGACTTAGTTAAGTTCAGGGTAGGTAGATAAGATTATTAAAGTTAAATAATTTGATCGAAGCGTATGATAAAATCAGTAATTAGTATTTCAGAGTTAACCTGATATTTTCTAGTACGGTATCTGTATTATTTTACCGCTTCGTAAAAGCTGCTGTATATACGTAATTGCCTCTCCGAGTACAAGATTTACAATATTAGTAAAGTAACTTACCAAACACTAACCTTTTCTTGGCAAGTCCTAAACTCGAAATCTCAATATTTTTTGAAAGTTGATGAGGATCGGTAATAATTCGAAATTATATTATTAGCTGTTGTTCTATACACAGAAAGCGAAGAATAATGGACGTACTACTTACTAGTAAGTATATAAAATATCTACATTACGCATTATGGATACTATGTATATTAAGTAAATGTTGAATTATAAATGTCACTTAAAAAATGATAATATATTCTATATCGTTTTAATTATTATCATTTATTACATCCAAAAATTGAAATTATCTCTCTCAATAAAACGTTTTATTGCATAATAGGAAACATTCCCAAGCATGTGAAGAGTTATCAGTTGGCTGGTAATTTTTTACATGGGTCAGGCGTCTGGCGCGTGTCTACCAAAGTCTACATTTGCACTAAATAAAATTAACCTTCCGCTATGTGATGCAACATTTCCGCTGTAGATTTGGCATTCCGAAATATAATATCAAAATCCGTCTGGCATTGAAAATTTACCTATCAATATGACGAACCTTTTTGGCTGAATTTTTTTGCTGTTAGTCTCTTTGAAACTCAAACTCGGCTGGACCGATTTGAATCATTCTTTTTTGTTATGTTGGGGGTGTGTCAGGGGTAGCGTATAAAATGAAATTAGGTAAAACTCAAAAAAAAAAACGATCAAACGGTTTTATTTTGGTATATTTTAGGAAGTAAGTAGGTACTTAACATTTTGTATAGGTGTGTTTTAGACACCTAGACTAAAAAAAGCAGAGCGAGGCAAGGGTGATACTGTAGTGCTTTTTAATATTACATTTATATTGTAAGATATTATATAATATACAGTTAGTAATAACTGTAAATAATTTTCCAATCATCAATTTATGATATCAATATCTATGTACACAAATAAACAATGTGATTATCTAATGGGCAGTTAATGTGAATTTAATTTTTCAATAGATAATCATCTTTTACATACCTACAAGTAACATCGTATTAAGTATTTAGATACAGTGACTCAACTAACCTTAAAGCCAACATTTTACCATTAAGCATGATTTTGGAATTTTTAACTCATCTATCTTAAAATGAATGTTGCTAAGCGTAAAACTCGAGAATGGTTTAACTAATTCGGCTATTTTTTGTAGGTTCCGGAAGGTATTAATAATAAAAAAGTAAATAAAAATTTAAAGATTGTAAAAAAATTTAAACTATAGGGGGTACCGCTAGATAGAAATAAATTTAAGCATCATTGAAGCTTACTTACTTACTTACTATATATTTATTTTTTGATCAGATGACAACAAAATATCACACAAGTACTCTCGGTCTATTTCCCGCATTAGTCCCTCCAATTAATTATTTTACAGTTAAGTGTAAAATAAAGCTTTAGATGTTTCTCTTATATGAGTACGTACCTAAGTATACTTTATCTACGAGAATGCTCATCTTCAATCGACCCAGGATGTTGAAGCATCGTAAATAGTTAAATATTTGTCCTTTATTATCAGAGTGTGTTTATTTATTCATACATTAGACAGAGCCGAAACGGAAATTTTCAGAAAATTATATTATTACTTACACTGATTATTATTGCCTAACGTCATGTAACTATCCGTTAGTGACTACTGACTAGTTAATTATGATTATTTTTCTAATACTAGGGTAACTACCCTCGCTTTCCTCAGGATTACCATACACAATGAACTGGTCTGAAATCTTTGGTTTTCCAACATATATTTTTTTATTTTTCCCCATTTTTTTAAACTGAAAGCGCCTAACATACCACTAACAAAACAAATAAAAATTCAACTCGGTCCAGTCATTTTAGCTAACACCAATTGATTTTTATATAATTACTAGCAATTCCCGCGGCTTCGCCCGCGTTCTTATCACTACTAAAAATAAGGATTTGTGGTAGAAGGATGAAAATTTAGGGTTATAAGTAGGTAGTTTTCGATGCCAAATCATAAAAAATAAAATATCTCGAGAGGGTCATCCTTATCACGTAGGGGAATAAAAAATAGCCTACGACCTATTCTCAGACCTACCAAATATATACAAAAGAATTCATAAAAAATCGGTCAAGCCGTTTCGGAGGAGTTCGATAACAAACACTGTGACACGAGATTTTTATATATTAGAGAGATTGTATACCATGTACTAGCGACTCACCCTCGCTTCGCTCGGGTTCGTGCCTAGCTCATACCCCCTTTTAGCGTACAATTTTTACAAACTTTAAATGTCTTACTTATTTGTATCTAATCAAAAGGTCAAATAATAAGTTTCAAGCTTCTAGCTTTAAAAATGACCTAATTTCTATACTAACTGTCATCCCCTATTTCAACCTCTTACAGCCTTATTTTCGCCTCTAAAAGTAAGCCAATTTTCAACCAAGTCGGTACAGCCGTTGTTGAATTATAAATAGTGTAACTAACACGACTTTCTTTTATATATATATATAGATAGATTGTATACTAATAAGATTATTATATTTTTTCAAGAATCGTATTGTTAAAATTGAACTAATATTAGCTCTAGCTTATAATATTATGTAGGTACTTAATTTTTTTCTGCGTCTAATTTACGAATAATTATTTAATCAGAATGGGGATTTTAGGAAATATAAATGTTGTTATCATTGATATTGTAATAGTGTTCATCGTCCAAGGCTGTGCAGTGTAGGTCAGACGCGATGTAGACGGAGTTTGCTTATCAGTGTTATGACAATTTAAAAAAAAAATATTTAATATCTTTTTTTGAACGAAAAAGGAACTTTTTGCCGTAAGTATATATATTAAAACTAATGAACTCTACTCTGAAACATAATAAATAGCAGAGATCCTTATGAAAAAATAAAACGTTAAAGGTTATTTTGATGCACATATAAATGCAGATAAGTTATTGCATGAGACAATGCTACAAAAAATTATACCTAATTAAAGTAAGACAAAAACTAACTAACTGTCAGTTAAGCTCACATTAGGGGTTGTTCATTATAGAGATACAATATTTATTATTTAAATTATAATGAAAAAATATTTTTTGCTAAAATACGGAATCCTCAGTGCGTTCAAATCATCTTTGCCGAAATTTCGTAGTCGTAGAAATAATTAGTTGTAATCTTACTTTGTTTATATTATACAATAAACATGTAATTATTTTTAATTTATTATTAATATTATTGATACTATTTAATTATTATATAAGCTTATATAATATAGCAGTGACTTGCATGGAAAGTTCTTAGGTCAGTGCATTGCCTCCAACAACGACAGACGGACAAAGTCCAAGAAGCCAGACGATACGACCTAAATCCAGAATTGGTAGCATTTGTTTACCTTGTGTACGTTGTGCTTGATTGTAGACTGATGGAAAAATATATTATTGTTTTGGTATCGATTTTGATATAATGTGTTATGTAGGTTAGGTTTAAAGATATAGATATCTTTCATACACAGATATTTTTCATCACCTATTCGAATAAATAAAAATGAACTGTTTGTTTACAATGTTAAAATAATAACTATGTATTTTTTTTTTAATTTTCGTCGGTTTGTTTGTTTCGGCTACTTTCACTGGCAGATAGCTTATCTTATAAGGAGATAATCATGTATCTAGCCTACTTTTATTTTAGATACAGGATTAGGGTTTCGCGTAAGGAAAAAAACCATGAAATTGTGAAGAGTCAAGTGAGCTTAATATAGTCGCCGGTAATATCAATAAATTAATAAGTGGGATGTGTATATCAAAAGGAAAATTCCTGTGTTATAATACGGTTATAAATTATAATAATATATATTGTGTTATTACTGTTTAATGGTTCTAATAACAAAATATTGTAAGATAGGCTATATTTAATATCATCGTTTAAATTAAATCAATACAGAAGATTTTATTTAGTTACTAGCAATACCCGCGGCTCCGCCCGCGTTCTAAAGACGTAAATGCAAGCGTGGTTTTATTTCTAACCTTCTTTTTGTATTTTTCTCTGAAATGAGTTATTTTCCCCCAGTAAAAAGTATCCTATATACTGAGCCGGGTAACCAGCTAACATCATACCTTTCATCCACACAGACAGACAAAAATTCTTAAAATAATAGACTTGACCTCGATATCGATAATAATGTATATTTCAATTAGATTTTCCGAAAAATATTCAATGTACAGATTCGACTAAGTTAGAATTTTATTATATGTATAGATATAGTCTACAAGGCAAATATATTTTTTTTCTGTAAAAATACACACTAACTACTACCATTAGTAGGTAAAGTGTGCATGATTGTATGTAGGCTCTAGGCAGTATCTCTGAAACTACTGATCCAATCCAGTTTTTTTTTAAATATTGCCGAGTCGAAAGCGTTATCAGAACTAGGTAATGTAATATGTATGTAACAGCCACAAATCATTTGACGCCTAACATGTCGACGACGGTTTTATATCAGACGAAAAATGTATGCCAAAAAGACCCCTAGGGATCTGACCGAAGCTTCTGGTTTATTAATTACCAAAAGAACTAAAAGTGTAGGGCAAACGTAGCTGGACTGTTTGACTGCTACGACATTGCTACGAGCTTGTAGATACCGCTGTAATCCTTCGTAGGTAAGGACATTATTGTATAAAATTACTTATCATACTTAATTTAAAGGGATTTATATGGTAGAGGTAGGAGATATTTTTTTAACCGACTTCCAAAAAGGAGGAGGTTATATGTTCCGATGTATGTATTTTTTTTTTTTATGTATGTTCACCGATTTCTCCGTCAACTGTGGGCCGATTTCAGAAATTTTTCTTTTGTTCGGTAGGGTATAGTTCTGAGGGGGTCCCATTATCATAAAATCAGGATCTGATGATGGGATCTCAGGGAAATCCGGGGCAACTTTCAAAATTTATAGGCACCTATTATGTTTTTTATATATTTTCTTAAGCTGTTCAAGCATTTGCGTCTGAAAATCGTCATCTCATGTGATGAGCTGATGATGGAAGGTAGAATTCTTCAAATATTATTTTTTATCTGTGTTCACCGATTTATGCGTCAATTGTGGGCCGATTTCAAAAATTTATTTTTTGTTTGGTAGGGTATACTTCCAAGATATTCCCATTGTCACCAAGTTAGGATCTGATAATGGGATCCTAGGGAAATCGATGGCAACTCTTAAATTTTATAGGCACTTAGTACATTTTACATATATTTTCTAAAGTTTTTTAAGGATTTGCATTTGATAATTACCATCTCATGTGGATAAGCTGATGATGGAAGGTACAACTCCTCAACGGCTAGGAGTTGAAAGGAAATTCCTTTAAAATTATACATACATATAGATTGATAGTTGTGTTCTTCCAGGCTATTACGTTAATATGATAATAGAAGGTAAATCTCATTAACCTCTAGGAGTTAGGTGGAATAATGGACGTGGTTTATTTAAACTATTTCGTATAGGGAATGTAAACATAAAGATGAGCTCGTAGTTTAGTTACAGCTACAGTAGTCGTAGATCGAGTACTCTTTGGACACCAACACCCGCACCCCCCCCCCCCCCTTCGGCAGACCCGATAATTAATTACTATTTTCGTCGTTAATGGGTATGCTCGTTGTTTAATATAAAGCTTAAACAGATTTTAAATTAGTGACATATAGTAAGTCACTATCATTAAATCAGCTAAATAAAAGGCACACTAAAAATGTAAAAATAAGTTATTTTTAAAAAAAAAATTAAACCGACTTCAAAAAATATGCACTAAAAAGAGAAAAATAAAAAGTAGAAAATAATACTTTAAAGAACTATGTTAATTTTGGAGTCGGTGCCAGCCAAAGAAAAATAACCGTATATTCGATTAATCTATCAATTTGTAAACATAATCAAAATACCTGGCTGGCACCGACTCCAAAATTAACATAGTTCTTTAAAGTATTATTTTCTACTTTTTATTTTTCTCTTTTTAGTGCATATTTTTTGAAGTCGGTTTAATTTTTTTTTTTCATTGTTACGATTGAATAATTTTATTACAATGTTAATGAAAGTAGGAACTTTCATTAAATAACTAATATGTTTAGTCTTATGATAGCAAAGAACAGTGTATGGATTTATGCAATGCACAGTTTTATGAGGTCTGAATATTGGTTGCGAGCATGCGTGGGCCAAAGATATTAAGAATGTACGGAACATATGTAAAATAACCAGATATAGCTTTTTCTTCTTTTATCCCAATTATCTTCATATAATATACCAAGATCCCAGAGCGTTCTGACATAACTTATTTTCACATGGATGAAACCTTCACGACTTAGTAGCGTCTAGTATACTTTATAATACCTGCCTACTTGTGGAGCTTGCCCTGTGACACCTGGGCAGGTACCAGGTGAGAAAGGTAACTAAAAATATGAGTTATCTTACTTAAATTTGTATGGCTGATTTTTATATATATTTTGTAGAATATTATTCTAAACTAGAATTATAAAGTGTCAGACACTTTTCATGGACCAGAGCTTTTGTCAGACGCTTTAAAGCTCGACAAAAAATTCATGAACTTTACTTATTTTTTCATGTCTGACTTTTAAATATGTTATTCAAGTAACTATTACAAAGTTATATTTCATCAGTCAGACAAATTCGAGTGACCAAACATCCCCTAAACACAAAAATATATACACACCTGAAGTACCTACAGAATATAAATTAATAAAAATATTCGTAAAGTAAAGCACCTACTGATATGTGCATTGTGTAAATATAGCGGAAACAATAGTAGATTAGAGAATAGGAAGTTAGAATTTAGCTTAAAATGAACACCTATGTTACTATTACTATAAAACTATATTCCTACCAACATATTCCCTCAATGCTATTAAATAACTACATGTAAATTAAAAATAAAATTAAAAAATTAAAAAACCTGTGCAAATTCTTATATTTATTTGATACACACAAAGGTAATTTTTTTTGGTCAATAACCCCCGGCGTCCTTAGAAGACCTTACCAAAATTTCATCAGATAGAATATATAGTTAATATAATGCATAAAGAACAAACATACAATCTTTTATTTATTAGGGCGAGCGAAGCGAGACCAAACACTATCCCACAACCAGAGCGTTTTGTGGTACACTTTACTGAAAAACAGTCACGTCTATAGATTTATGCTTTAACATAGTAATCTAAGTTCACATCTAGATGTGTTATCTGTCAAAAGAATATATATATCTGAAATGGCTGGACCGATTTTGATGATTTGCTAGTATTATAATAAAATTATAATTTATTCGAATCTGTTCATTAAATATTTAAATTAAAAATCTTATTATATTATTCTTTTATCCATTACATAAACAAGTAAATAAATAAATAAATAGTCATTATTATCGATACAGAGGCCAAATATATAGTTTTTAGAATTTTTGTCTGTTTGTCTGTCTGTGACGAGAAAATCACTGGACACGTTATGATGAAATTTGGTATAATCATAGTTGGTTATTCGGGTCAATATATAGGATTCTCGTTACTTCAGGTAAATATCTCAGTTGTCAGAAATATATACTATGAGTTATAACGTATCCAGTCATATATTTAATTTCAATCTAAGAATTTGGTTTCCGGTGTGTAGAATGCGTTTTTAGAACATTTTTTTACATAATAATTGTTGAGTACTGATATGATTTCTCAGAAATAACAAATCCTGCAGTACTGATACCCCCTATGACCATACTCAATTTCATAAAAATGTGTCTATTGGTTTTCTTGTGAAACAGTCACAGTCAAACTGACATTTTTTTTAAAGAAAAAAAGATTCAACTTGATAAATATATAGATATACATTTTGCATGGGTTGAATCTTTTGTAAATCTTTTTTTTTATAAGGGATCTTATTGAAATAAGGATGCAAAAATCTTGGATTGAAATTAGTAAGTATTTTCAATACATTTCAATTTTTTACTCTGAGACCCATGCGCATAGTGCTCTCGCGCTCGCACTCCCGGCTGAATAATTTTGTGTTTAGGGGATGTTTTGTCACTCGAATTTGTCTGACTGATGAAATATAACTTTGTTATAGTTACTTGAATAACATATTTAAAAGTCAGACATGAAAAAATAAGTAAAGTTCATGAATTTTTTGTCGAGCTTTAAAGCGTCTGACAAAAGCTCTGGTCCATGAAAAGTGTCTGACACTTTATAATTCTAGTTTAGAATAATATTCTACAAAATATATATAAAAATCAGCCATACAAATTTAAGTAAGATAACTCATATTTTTAGTTACCTTTCTCACCTGGTACCTGCCCAGGTGTCACAGGGCAAGCTTCACAAGTAGGCAGGTATTTAAAAGTATATTAGACGCTACTGAGTCGTGAAGGTTTCATCCATGTGAAAATAAGTTATGTCAGAACGCTCTGGGATCTTAATCTATAATATAATCAAATTCAAACCGGGTCAAATCTGTACATTAAAAATTCTTTGGAAAATCTTTTTGAAGTAGCCATTAATATCGATACAGTATAATATAATAAATTATAGTTTTTAGATTTTGATTGATCTGTCTGTCTGTGACCGCATCACGAGAAAACATGAACATACTTTGAAATGTAAAGTAGCCGTCAAAATCATCCGTATTCAGGAACGAACTCGAGTCGAGCCAGGATGAATCTCTAGTATTATAAACGAGTACTTATATGGCAAAGAGGTGAGTACAATGTATGCAGTCTAGATATCTGAGGCCATCTGTGAAACATTAATCGTTGGTTATCAAAATGGAAGACCACCGGGTAGGTCTTCTAATTGATTCATTACCGACTTTGCAATAAGATAATAGTTCACTGTAGATATGATAAATTATTTTTAACAAAAAAACAAAAACCGACTTCCAAACTTAATAAATCTAAACTAAAAAGTAGAAAATAATACTTTTAAGGACTTTGTTAATTTTGGAGTCGGTGCCAGCCAGGTATTTTGATTATGTTTACAAATTGATAGATTAATCAAATATGTATCTATTTAGGGTTATTTTGCTTTGGCTGGCACCGACTTCAAAATTAACAAAGTCCTTAAAAGTATTATTTTCTACTTTTTAGTTTAGATTTATTAAGTTTGGAAGTCGGTTTTTGTTTTTTTGTTAAAAATAATTTATTTTAAAATTTTTAGCGGAAAGTAGATACGTATTGTGTTAATGACTATAAAAATTTACCTTCTATTATGAGATAAACCTAATAGCCTGAAAGTATACAACCATCGGTCCATAATTGCGTATTATATTGAAAAAATTTTCTTTAAACTGCTAACCGTTGAGGAGTTGTACCTTCCATCATCAGTTACGGTACGTGACTCAAATATCCATATAGCGTATAAAAGATTCGGCCGAGCATCATTAATTTGCTTCTAAAAATTGAAGAGTTCCGATACTTTGTCATGGATCCCATCATCAGAACCTTACCAAACTCTCATTAAACTACCCTTGAAGTATATCCTTTCCATTAAAAAAAGAATCATCGAAATCAGTTGGCGTGATATTGAGTTATTCGTCCATTTGTCGTGCAAATACTTAATGCAAATTTAAGACTTTTATGGTTTTCTCATGGATGCCATTGTCAGAACTGGAAAATATTAAAATGGGACCACATGGGAAGCACTACCTTTCAAATAAAACAAGAATCATCAAAATCGGTTCACCCAGTTCAAAGTTATGAGCTAACAAACATAAAAAAAAAAAAAAAAAAAATAATACAGACGAATTGATAACCTCCTCCTTTTGGAAGTCGGTTGAAAATGTCTTACATTTGACACGAGTTAGAGTAAATATTATATTGGTTTAGTACTTATTTCGATTCTGAACGCTTACTGAGATTATTTTAAAAACTGGGCAAAGGTTGCTATTAAATTTGGATATAGTGACGTATGTTACATGTATGTACATATGTATATAAATCCAAGAATATATTAAATCAATTTTAATATTTCTGATTGTGTTTAGTTAATTTATTTTATTTATTTACAAAAAATTTTTGTAACAAAATAAAATAGGTACAACAAAATGTGAACAAAAGAACTTATATCTCTAACCGCCGCACTCATAGTCACTTCCATAGTAAAGAACGACTTAATGGATCATTAAGTGACTATGAGTGCGGGCGAAAGACATTCCTTTTTCGTTAAAAATTTAAAAAGTCTCGGTTAAAAAAATGTTGGTATAAATAATCCGAAAAGATAGTTTTATGTGAAACATTATACTTTTGTTTTTTATGTAATATGTTTTTTTGTGTATGTTTTTTTATCAATAAATTATTATTATTATTACAGCTTAGTTTTTGTAGTGATAGTTATATCTACGAGTTTGTATTGACCTACTTAGATAGATAATCTTTTAAACCTGCACAAAGGTGTTCTAGTTGCTTTGTGGAAAGTAGGTACATTGAAAAGTAATAAATATCCTTCAATAGCTACATGAAATTGGGTTACTGACTTGCAATTTTCTAGTACCTACAGTTACAATTTAGTTCAATTTTACCCGTTGATATATTCACACACTTTTGTTTTGCAGTCTAAAAATATCAATGCATATTTAACAAATTTATCCGTTCTGCCAAGAAATGGACAAAATGTCTAAAATATTAAAACCTATTAATTCCCCAAGATCTAGAGCGCCGATTGACGAAGAAGGCGTGATATATTGGGATATTCTAAATGCCAAAGAAAAGCATGAATGCGTAGATAGTAAAAGCACTTACAATATACAAGTACTTGAACCTAATACAAGAGATAAATCAACAAACACTGATTCAGAAAGTGAGTCGAATACCAATAAAATGAAAGTCGACATAAAACCAAAAGATATCGTTCTTAAAAAATGGAGGGATACACAGTCAGGAGTCTCATATGATTTGGCAAGGAAGGCCATTATTAATTCTTTAAAAGAAAAATTTAGTTCTTGTGTTAATATCGATAAAGTTGTTTATAGCAGAGATAGAATTGCGGATGTCGAAGAGACATCAAATTTGAATGTAAATCACGTGGAAGATGGGCGAGGGAAAAGGAAAGTTATTTCATGGGATAATAGGGTAGGTTTTTGTGGCGATCATGTAGATAGTGTGTGTCACGCGAAGTTTCAGGGGCCAGGTGGTGCGATGGCACAGTGGAAAGCTGGTGTTCGCGGCGGTAAGGCGGGCGCGGCTGGCGGACTACGCGGGGTATCTAAGGAAATGCCGGTGAGTTCAACGGATCTTACTCTAAGCGTTTTCAATTTTATATCTTTGATAGTCACTTCCATTTTGGAATTATAATATTTGAGGTTTGTGACATTTCTTAATTACCTAAGAACCTCTTTCTTACAAAATATATGTAAAAATCAATTTAAAATTCATTTTAAATTGTTCATATACTTGAGAAATGTAGATTGTACGCATTTGAAAATAATAAAAATATAAATGAATTGATTTGTTTCTAGTATCTCCAAGCAATAAAACGCTACAACATAAAAGCAGGCTTAACAATCTTCAAATACTTACTGGTACCAAAAATAAAACTAGACCAATAGTTTACCTATATGTCACATATTGGTAAAGGCCAATAAGTATGAGGACCTAAAATCTCATTAACGAACTACTCATAATGTGTAGCCTGCTCATCTAAATAATGTACTTATATTGATAAAAGTTATTATGAGAAGTCCGTACATAATAGAAAGGAGCGTCAAAGAGCACCATTAGAAAAATGTCAAAACAAGAAATATTATTGTATTGTTGAATTGCTTAATTATGTCAGTTATCACTGACCGTGAACGATTGTTTACGAATGTGTACGTGACTGAGGGACCGTTTGACCCGGCATGGTTCTATTTGCCTTCATTTTATAGAACCAGCAAACAATTAGTAAGCTATGTCCGGTGCTTACGTATGACGACACGTTTGGCTCAGTTTGTAGAGACCTGCTTGCTGTACCGACTGTCGCGGGTTCAAGTGTATATTTTTTATTTTTTTTAGGATATTTATCTATACATTATACATATAATAAAAAAGGTAACAGTAAGCTAATAAATAAAGCAGTTGGTCATGGTATTGCTAGTGGGAAACTTGGTTAGGTTATATCTATTTAGTTTTTAAATCTATACATAGGTATAAATAAAATTGAAGTGTCAGTTTTTAATTTCAAATTAACAGCTTCTTACTAAATGCATAATATCAAAGTATATACGGTACTTACAACAAAAAAATTTATGTTTATGTTTGTCTTCGCTTCGCTTGCGCTAAATGTAGGGACGAAACCGAGCGAAGTGAGGGTGAGTCGCTAGTATAAAGTATATCATGTCTCTCTTCGGGACAATAAAGTTGTTATGATGAACTCGTACAACTAGATGTAACAGAATACAAAGAAATTTGTTTTTCTGACCCTTACATTATCGGTAAGTGAAACTAATAAGATATTAGTAGTTAATTGATTAAATATTCAATCAATATTTGCCCGGAAATATATTATTACACATCTCTGATCCCAACAATTTTGGAACAATATTAAAAAAACCACTATGTGGATTTTTTTTTCTTTATTATCACGCACAAAATTTAGGTCAAAGTCTAACATGTAGCTGTCCTACACGTGCCCCTATTCACGTTTTTTTTTACGAATTATTTTATCTCATCGCGAAACGATAGACTTTGCAGGGAGAAGTGGACTTTGCTCTGAGATATTGTCTTATTGATATTATGCTTAATATAGCTTCACTTGTTTTTGTGGCGCATGATAAGAAGTAAATTTTATTTCATAATAATTACTTATTTATAAATACTAGCGACTCACCCTGGCTTCGCTCGGGTTCGTCCCTAGGTATTCCCTGCAAAATAAATATAAGTAACCAACTAAATATAGAGTACCTCCGTGCCAATTTATGTTTGCAGCACGAAAATTGAAGGACTTTCATAAAAACTGGCGAGAGCCCTTAGACCTCCTAAATCCAGTTCGCAAAATCCGTAATTAGCGGATGTCAACTATAGTCTATAAACTACCTCCACCGTTTTCGAAATTTCGTGATGAGTGATATAATACTGAGTTTAAACGAGTTCGGAGGTCATCTTTGGTTCCAACATATTTAAAAATGGTGCTACCATATGCTTAGTAGTTACTGTTCTGATGCTCCTTCACTTTGTAATTTTCCTCCCTATTTGTTGGTTTAATTCGACTCTACTCAATAATAATCTCCAAAGGGTTGAAGAATTTGATGTAAAACTGTCTTATTTCATAATTGAGTCATTCTTTATACCTAAGTACGTAAAGTATATACCTATAGGTATATACAATAGATTTCCTTCGCACTTATAATCCAGCCTGAACCTTCCTACAAAAAAAATCTCTTAATGGAACTGGCTCTTTTTATTTGTAACGAATAATTTATTACTTTAATGTTTTATTTAATAGAAATAATGCACTATCGAGTTTGATTTTTATCTTACAAAAACTTTATAATATTTAATGGTGAAAATCATTACAATAATTAATGAGATACATAATCGTATGATATCAGTTTTTACGGCAATATTATGCAATTTTGATTAAAAAATAAAATAAGTATAAGAACGACTCTATGTCAGCTTTTATTCTGTCTGGGCCAAAGCTTTTCTGAAAACTTTACAAACATGACATAACAAAAACTGTTTCATATACGTAAGCTCGAGTTTGTCAATCAATACTTTCAACTTATGATTTTTGGGTTTTACTCTTTACTTTGCCTTAAGGCCCCTTATCCTTCCTTCCTCACTCCTCACTTTTTGAAGATGTATTTAATAGGAACTGTGCGTGTATAGTGATAGGTCATCAAATATCAATGGTACATCAATGGTTGTAGCCTTAATTTTTCTTTTAATATTCAGCCAAACATTTTTATTTATTTTTAAGTTGTCTTTTATAAATACTTATACCCTGAATTTTTTTAGATAAATTAATTTAGCCCATTTCTTTACATCAATCCAAATTTCAACTCTGCAAAGTTTATTATTTGCTTTACATAGGTACGTATATATCGTAGGCGCCACGATTTACCCGCTAACACCGTAACCGGATCGGTAAACAAGCGTAATCTAAGAGATAATGAAATATAATTTATAATTAGTATAATTAGAGATTCCGTAAATTGGCTCGTTTTGCTTATCCTATACACGAGGTAGACGCATGATTGTGATTTATTTAACTATTAAGTCATTTTAACTACTTCACAACATATTATGAATAAAGTCCCACGTTGCGTCTGTTCATTTATTCACTCAAAAACTACTGAGCAGATTTTCATGCAGTTTGACCAATAGATAGAGTGATATATGAGAAAGTATAAGGTGTATAATTTATCAACTTTTTGTATTAATTCGCTGAAATATGAAAATGTTAAGGATGGTCAGAAAAGTACGTACTTAGGGACGCACGCGAGCGAAGCGAAGAAAAGTCACTAGTATTAATATAATACTCGTAATTTCTTAGTAGTCATTAACCGTATTCGTATTTTATAATACAGATGTTATAATATTATAAATTTCATTTTAATAATAATAAAAAACATTAAATTTTTCTAGTAATTTCATATATTTTTAAGATACACCGACCGTAGCGTGAGATTATTGCACACTAAGAGACTATTGTCAAGGTATTATTTATTTCATTATTGGTAAATAATTGTACTTAGCTAATAATTTGGCACTTGGCATTCTAACAAATATAATTTGAGTCCGACTCGTGCGCATGTAGTGCGTGAAAATAATATTTTATTACAAAGTTTTCTCAAAGGCACCTACTCTAATATTTATAATATTTTTCCGTATTTAGCATAATTGTAACGCAGAAGAAGGAATAAGGAGTCATTATGTAAACGACTTTAAAATCGTCTTTCATTATCGATGTCTGTTGATGTATCATGTAGTATGATGTCAACGATATTAAAAGCAACTACCAACTGAATGTTTTAAATGAATCTTTTTAGTTTATTTTTCTACAGTTTATTCTTTCTTCCTTATTTAAAACGCAGAATTTTTTTACAACTAAAACATTTTTAAGTAAAGTAAAAAAAAACATATCTAAGTATAAAGTTTAGAAGAAGATATTTAAAAGAGACTTCAATTACTCGTATATCTTCCATTTGTTTCACCCAAATTATAATTAAATCCTGTGACCATGATAATTGTTAAGGACCGTAACGTAAAGAGTCTATAATCATATTAAATTCGTAAAAATATCCTAAAATGTTTTATTTACTTAAAAGAATATTTATTTATTTTTTTAAATCTAATATAATATTACACGATCATCATATTTTTCTTATTTTTTTAAATAACGTTTACTTATAAATTATAAGTATGTACCTTCTTAAATCACGAGCTTTTGTTAGGTTCACACTTAACTAACTGATTGACTGTTTGACTCACTTTCTTTATCTTCTAAATTCGTTATGCAATAAAACCTCAGAACTCAACTTTAACCTACGTCGTATTCTTGTACCAATTTGAAACTTTGTAAATGAGTAGGTTTATCACATATTGGCGTCCTTTTCATTTATTATTTTGATACAAATTAACGTATTCACAAACCATCAGATTATTTAAGTTTTTATTTTTTTTCAATTTTTATAGCTAAGCCCATTATCAACCGACTTCCAAAAGGAGGAGGTTATCAATTCGTCTGTATTTTTTTTTTATGTTTGTTAGCTCATAACTTTGAACTGGGTGAACCGATTTTGATGATTCTTTTTTTATTTGAAAGGTAGTGCTTCCCATGTGGTCCCATTTTAATATTTTCCAGTTCTGACAATGGCATCCATGAGTAAACCATAAAAGTCTTAAATTTGCATTAAGTATTTGCGCGACAAATGGACGAATAACTCAATATCACGCCAACTGATTTCGATGATTCTTTTTTTAATGGAAAGGATATACTTCAAGGGTAGTTTGATGAGAGTTTGGTAAGGTTCTGATGATGGGATCCATGACAAAGTATCGGAACTCTTCAATTTTTAGGAGCAAATTAACGATGCTCGGCCGCATCTTTTATAGGCTATATGGATATTTGAGTCACGTACCTACTGTAACTGATGATGGAAGGTACAACTCCTCAACGGTTAGCAGTTTAAAGAAATTTTTTTCAATATAACGCAATACTGTACAATATATAATACGCAATTATGGACCGATGGTTGTATACTTTCAGGCTATAAGGTTTACCTCATAATAGAAGGTAAATTTTTATAGTCATTAACACAATACGTATCTACTTTCCGCAAAAAATTTTAAAATAAGTAAATTATTTTTAACAAAAAAACAAAAACCGACTTCCAAACTTAATTAATCTAAACTAAAAAGTAGAAAATAATACTTTTAAGGACTTTGTTAATTTTCAAGTCGGTGCCAGCCAAAGCAAAATAACCCTAAATAGATACATATTTGATTAATCTATCAATTTGTAAACATAATCAAAATACCTGACTGGCACCGACTCCGAAATTAACAAAGTCCTTTAAAGTATTATTTTCTACTTTTTAGTTTAGATTATGTCGTAGTGACTTTCTTCTTTCTCCTTAAAAGTCACCGAAGTTAAGCTACACAACATTTCAAGCGCGATCGATTTATATTTATTTTACGACTATGATACGATTTAGATTTAGCGTGAGCGAAGCCGCGGGTTCCGCTAATAAATAAAAAATAAATAAATGTATCCAAAACTTCAAAAATTATATACTAAAACCTTCCTCGAAAATCATTCTATCAATTGGTGAAAACAGCATGAAAATCGGCGCAATAGTTTTTGAGTTGATCGCGAACAGACAGACGTACAGACAGATAGACACGGTGGAGGACTTTGTTTTATAATATATTTATTACAGTGAAGGGCTGACGGACTTAGATACTCACCTATGAAGATTCGTAACGCTCAAAAAATTATAAAAAAGATTATCTATAGTATAGATATATCATGTATGAAAAACCTTTTTTATTAGCGTATCTGATTGCAATATGCCAAAAGTTTATCGGAAATACAAATGTAAGCATTCCTTCGTGTCTTTCACGTGATCATAAATTATTATTAATAAGGCCTTGTCCAACAAGAAAATCACCTCACGCGTGGACCTTGTGTTTGTGCCGTTATTATCATCATAAGGAACTGACCTGTGATAATTCTTTACTATATACATAATATTATGCATATAGTACATTATATATTTACGTATACAACCTAAACCTATTCAATATGCATAATGTTTGTAATATGTAACAATATTTATTTGGTATGTTGTAAGTTGTCACCAACTATCATTTACTTTTATTATTATTTAAGCAAACTTGTGATCGAAATGAGCTTTATGTATATTTATTATTATAATATTAAAGACAATTACTTTGAAAAAAGAAATTAAAATTACAATTTACTCCACTCTTAGAGGTATTTCTTTTTATTTAAGTTTTTTTGGGAATACTCAGTTGAGCTTTTCTACGGGAAATGTAAAGTAAAACGAGTCAGAAAAAATCATAGGTTCTTCAAAAAATATTAATTAAAATCACTATAATTGCTTACTAATATGCAACTATTATTAATTCCAATAAAAAGACCTACGTATAATAGGTAATAAATTGACCCCGTTACATTTTTATCATAATGAGATCGATTAAGCCAAATTTCGCGATATTATGATAAAATATTATAAATATTGACAAATGCTCATTTTATATGATAATCTTTTCAACTATATAGTAAGTTGTTGAGAAGTATTTCTGATGGTCTTAAAAAGGACCTTGCTAGACAAACAACGCAACAATTGTATTGTGTTGTATAGTAGTAGCCCTTTTTAAGATCCCACTGAGACGGGAGGGCCTCAGGCCGTGGTCCTTCCCTCCCGCCGCGCTGCTGGCCGAGTGAAGGGTTGTGTCAATACACGTGTCAATTAAAATCTTATTAACTTTTCTCAGACATGCAAGTTTCCTTACACTATTTATCGTCAACGTAAAACAAGTAGTAATAATGTTGAAGATGATTTGCCCATGAAATGTGAATATATTAGTAGTGCAAAACCCGGGATTTTAATTCTCTTCATTTGGTTTCCAAAGTACCTACCTACTAGGCTAAGCGCGTTACGGCGTTACTAGGCTACTGCTGGCTCCCACTGGGCTATCACTGTAAAAATATATTATTATTGATTAAATAGTATATAAATATGTATCTACCTATACTCGTATATCATTTCAAACTAAAGAATTATTAAGTAGGTATATAGACGGAGCCTCCCAAAATAAATGTCAAAGTCAAAGTTAGTGCTTTATTTCTATAAATTATGCTACTATGCTAGGTTTCATTGCATCATTCAGCTTTATGTTTAGGACTATGACACTCTGTCAATATTATTTCTTTGATAATATTCAATCATTTATCAAGAAATGTGTTTTTCATAACAACTGCTTTACAAAGGTCATTGATGTACAGACCTTATGTTGTATTTTTGAGGTAATTAGTCTCCCTCCTCCGTTCGATGTATGTATATAATCATAGGGTACATTATACGAGAGTACAAATTTTCCAGAAAGTAGATATTTTTTATCAGTAGAAAGTCTCCTATAACTGGATAACCAACTATCATCATCAATACCAAATTACCAATGATATTTTATAATACGTCATTGCAAATTACATAAAAATCTCTCTAGGGTTTACATGATGTGGTAACACAAGAGACAATCTTCTAAAAACTACTTATTAGATTCGTACTCTATATCGATTTATTTGTTACTAACTAATGCTTAAGCCATATTTGGGTGAAACTACAAGAAAAAGTTATTTATCCTATATAAAAAAATCTCGTGTCACAGTGTTTGTTATCGAACTCCTCCGAAACGGCTTGACCTATTATATTGTTATTGCGTTAAAAATACAAATATTTTCATCTATCTACTCTCCCTATTTTTAATAGTGATAAGAAGACACGGGTGGAGCCGCGAGAATTGCTAGTTTACCTATATATTTTGTTTACCTATATCATTGATATACTAGGAAAAAAGGGCCTACCTGAACATAGTCACGCGTTGACGACGCACTGTCGAGAATTATATTTGCCTCTTTTTCACTGGCGATACTTGAATCATGCCATCCTATTTTGACGACTAATCGTAATGTAGTGTGTTATTGCAATATTTTTAGTTATTCTGTATTCATGTGTGCGTTAGTGTGCCGTTTTTGAAGATAGAATGTCGTTTAGGTAACGTATCTACACCTTTTTACTTATAATATCATTGACCTATATATATTAAACTAGCGGTGCCCGCGGCTTCGCTCGCGCTAAGAGTGAATAAAATAAACATTTTTGCTTATATACTGTTACTTTTAATGTACCAAGGACTGATTCCCCATTTAAAGTTCTGGCCCTCTTTTCTGAAAACTACTGTGTAGCATCCTGCCGTGCCGCCACTGCTGCGCTTTCTAAAACTTATTTCCTACGCAAATTGTGCCACCCCCGTTAACCCCCATAGGGGTTGATTTTCAAAAAACGCTTAGATATGTATCTCATAATTTGTATTGCAGAGCATTATTTCAGTGTCACGCAAAATATTTCAATAGAATTAAATTTCCCATACAAACTTAGCCACCCCCTTTAACCCCCAATGGGGGTGAATTTCGAAAAACCCTGAAATATACGTGTTTCATCATTTGTACTAAAAAGCATTAATTCAAAGTTTCATGCAAAAATGTGCAATAAAAATATTTTTCTCATACAAACTTTGCCACCCCTTTTAACCCTTTTAGGGGTTGAATTTCCAAAAAATAATATGCCTATTTCCTTCTCATGAATGCAAACTATCTACATACCAAATTTCAGCAAAATCGGTTGGGTGGTTTAGGCGTGAAAAGGTAACAGACAGACAGAGTTACTTTCGCATTTATAATATTAGTATGGATTGACATATTTGGGATAGTGAGGTTTCTTATGAATATGTCCCATACTCATACTTACGACTAAAGCCACTTTAAGCTATGTACCGCAACTATACATGTTTATAAGAAAAAAAATAATTATTTTATTACTAAAACCGTACTAATATAAACATTTGCGAGAGTTATTATTTTACCTACATTGATAAGAACTAACAGAATAATATTTGCTTGATATGAGCCACGAATGAATATTCTCGCACTATTTACTTATAGTCTAGACTAGAACAAGACACAATATTCATTTCCTCAAATAGAGCATAGTAGTTAATACAAACAAACAAACCCAGTCTAACTTCGAGCTATCAGTCAGCGCTACGCTTCGAGTAATCGAGTTTTCGATCACCCAATAGCTAAAGAATCGAGATCCGCGGTAAGCACCAGGTGGCACAATCGATAGGCGACTCAAATTTTTATATTCCACGTGAAATTCGCTAAAAGAATAAAAAAAGAATTTTGGACTTTATAGCGAAGACACAACGCATATGTCAAGGATGTCAGGGTAAGTTGTCAGGGCAAAGGGCTCGTCTACGCGATGTGACATAAAACGTTATTTATATGTAGTCGGGAAGTTCGCGAGCCAGGACATGCGAGGACGACATGAACGAAGCAACAATAATTTTCTGAACAATTTCTATTCATGACAGTTTTATGAGGATTTCGACTTAAATATCGCGATGGAAGTATTGGATCCGCTGGCATTTCATTAAAGCTAGTATTATCCACTTTAAAGTTGAATATTTTAAGCTCACTTTCATTTTATTATTTTAAGAACTTTGTTATTGAAAACATTATCGTTGTTTTGAATAAGTAAAAGTCCATGTTATTTTCTTATTATCACATGGCGCTTATCGAACTATTGTTTTATAAATATGAGTAAATGAGTAAATGATATTTCATTTAAATATACAATAAGTGTATGTGGTAAGAGTTATCTTGTATTATGGTTCACTAGCGACATAATCTTGCTTTACTCTTGCTTTACTTCAGGTCCAAATTTCAAAAAAAAATACATTCTACACACACATACAAACCTCATCCCTGTCATTATTTGATAAATTTTATTATTTATATTTAGTATATATTATTCCAGATCATAGTCTATTTTTCCCAAATCCCATCAAAATCTACCACGTCATTTCAACTTGATGGAGTAATAAACATACACAAACGCAAACTTTCGCAGCATTAATAGTACGTAGTGTGATAAAATTAATATGTGATGCACAGTGACAGTAGGTTTATCAGAAAGTTGTTTTACTTAATAAATATTTTTCTCATTTAATCTTTTTCAACCGACTTCAAATAGGAGGTTCACAGTTGGGTAGTTTTTTTATGTTTAGTAGATAAGAAAAATAAAAATCCACATCAAAGCCTAGAAAATAAAGGTCTTTAGATGTTATAGAATTCTTTTTGTTTTGTAATAGATATAACTTTCCCAATTACGTTTCGAAGTCCTGAATGACAAATCTCTCCGACTCCAGATACCAGGGTCCATGATTGCTATGTAATGATATGCAGTCTTGAGTCTTCAACAACAACATGTCTATAAGTTTCATTAAAGTTTGCTTTTCCATTACAGCTATATATAGACTTGCAATTTTCAGGAAACGATAAAGTAGATACAGTGAAATACATTCCCTAATTTCTTTTCGCTGACTTCCTCATTTTCATAATTCGCCGTTTTATCATTTAATCGTAAATGATAAACCGTTTACTGCGACCCAGTTGGGAGTCGTCACGCAACGGGAACAAGTGAACAGTTTGAATTTGGGCGAACTAATCCAAAGTTTGTCGGCTGATGCGGAATGTGAACAGTATTAATCTATGCAATTAGATACAATGGCTGTGATTGTACGATAGCGATAAAACCGAAAACTTGTAATGTAGGCTACCTAAGGCTCTTAAGTTTTTATTGTTGATTGCATTTTGTTTTTTTTACTTCTGTTGCGATCCGAATTAAACTAATTATGGCCAGCTAAGGTTTTAATATCGTTTTGTTATCTATATAGATAAAAAAATTAATGGGTCTGTTTCAAAATCACGACTTTTTATTCAATGCCCTATTTGTAAAACACGATTCTTAAGGTTTTTCCTGTTCCGACTAATCTCTGAAACATGACAGATTTTGACGGGACTTTCATTGGCTGATGTTATAAGGAGTAATTTAGGCTACTTTTACTTCAGAAAAGGAATGAGGGTTCCGCTCTACAAATATAATTTAAAAAAATATATAAACATAAAAACAGTAAGTGCGTTTGCGACCATGTTCTTTGTTGGCTTAGGTGTTTCTGAAATCAATTGTGAAATAAATAAAGCTTCAGTAAGATGTAAAGGAATGAATAGAACTGTAAAATATAAAAGATTAAGGACTTTTTCAATTATTCACTGTTTTAGTATTGAAGGCAGTGGTGCAGCCCAGCGGTAACGTGCTCGCTTGGATAATCGAGTGACGCGGGTTCAAATCCGGGTCTCGCACCACTGATATTTTCATGTGCGAATCATTTCTATCATGATTACCACTTGCTTTATGGTGAAGGGAAATATCGTCAAAAAACCTGCATGTCTGAGAAAACCTAGCAAGTTTTCGAAAGACGTGTGAAGTCCGCCAACACGCACTAGGCCAGCTCGGTGGACTATGACCTGATCCCCACAGAACACTTTTACATCCCCCTTGTACTGAGGCAGGCCCGTGCCCAGCAGTGGAACGATAAAAAGGGCTGAAGACAGATTTTTTTTTTTCATTAACGCATAGTCTACTTTTATCTCGGTTAAGAGGTTCGTGAGATATTGAAGAGATCGAATTACGAAGTGAGGGCGTGTCACTTGTAAGTAAGTAAAGTAGCTGTTATAAAACAGATTGCAAAGAAATGTTATCATTAAGAATGTATTAAATCATGAAAAATATTGAGATAAAATTCTTTTTGTTTTAAAAACACATGTACGGTTTAAAATCGACAACAAAGATAAGATTACAGCTGTCAATGACCGCAAAATTTTAAGTATTTAAATGTCGATTTACGTCATTTTTTATTCTATATTTTAATTTAAAGAAAATGAGTAAGGGGCAATAAACGCAAGCAACAAATGCGTAGGCTCGTTATCTTTTCTCTACGCAAATTTTATTAACACTATTGCCTATTAATTTATATATTTTTATTTATTTATTTAGTTACCTACAGTTCTACACCAGGACAAGCGTTAAAATATGTATTGATGTATCACGTACCTATTCAGGCATTTTTAACGTCCCAAAGCTGGCCACAAAAAAAACACATCCTACAAGGATCTGGCCGAAGTTTTCCGCGGTATAATGGCGGTCTTCTCATGACAAAAAAACTCTAGATTCTGTCAGACTTGAAGTTTTCCTCAAGGTGTTTTGTTTTACCGTCACGTTTATCAACACAAGTGATACTCGTCTTGAAAATGTTTCGAACAGGAAATATTAGTGGTGTGAGACTTGGGATTTAAAAGCACTGCACTCGGTTTTCTAGACAATCGAGTTACCACTGGGGTAATGCCTTGCATTAATACATCGCAATATAAAAAATAATTATATTCCTATTATTTTTAGGAAGACGCAGAACAATTTTAAATATTTCCTATTTACTTATTACTTATTATGATTTATGGCGCATTGTTGAACAAGTTAATTTTATCTTACTAACACACTGAAGTTGATGTAAGAATTCGTTAGAACGTCTGAATTTCAACTGATTTTAGTTCAAAGCAAATGTTTTGCAATGATCATTTTAAAATGTATCAGGAAATACCTATGAAACCTAGATACTTGATAAAGAGATAGGAGTTGGAGTTGATATTTCAAAATCTAAACCTAAAACTACGCCTGTAAAGTATGCTACAAATATACTTACATTTAAATGCTATAGAAAAAAATAACATTAATCTACTATAGGAAAACCATGTGTGATATCGATTATCATGTAAATCGTGATATCGGTCAGTGACCTCACGCTTAAAGGCGTACGCATTGACGTAGTTAAGTCTCAACTGATTTGAATGTCATCTTTCTGTGTTTATCATAAATTATTGGGAATGGACAATTAATATAATAAACAATAAATAAAATACTGCTCATAGTGTATAGTACTGTACAATACTAATAATAGAATATTAAGAATTAGATAATAATTACTTTGAAAATTAATTAGGTATTTACATGTGATAAGAAGATCGCTAGGATATTTAAACTTATCCAATGTAAACAGTAAAGGTTTAAAAGGATGATGAAAATAGTACCTACGGGGGACATTGTTTTTCGGGTGTCAATTATGGCTCAGTAATACTCAACTTAAATTAGGAAATATAGAATTACAAATCAGCAGAAAGCAATCGTTATCAATAAAGTTGGGGCAGTCGCGGTACTTGTGTGTGTTGGGGGGTTCAACCACGCGGAACGATAAAGCAAACTTAAAAAATATGATAGTTTTAGTAGTCTCACCACCCTTCTCTAACATATCACACACAATGGTTGCGTAATTCAACATTTAAGACTTGGATTTTCATTTAAGTATAAGTTTTTTAATAAAAAGTTTTTTCTCAAACGTTATAGCTTTCCAATAAAAATACCAATGTGCACGCAAAAATGTGGATATTATATACTGATGACTAACACGTTTATATTGATTTAATACATCGTTGCTATCATAATATTGTTAGGCGCTTGAGTGTTACTTGGTGATATTATGTTATTTACTGTATATGGTACATATAACAGTGACAATATGATAATTCACGATTAAGTTATCCACGTAAGTATATTTTTTTTTCGAATAAAATCTATAAGGGTTAACATTTTAGGTATGTGGGTAAAAATATAATATTTTTAACATCTATTAATTTTTAAATAAGTAGCCTGCTTAATAAGTACGTAATATATAGTCCAAGTAATCAAGAAATTATAAGATTATTTTTTATTTTCACTATATAATGATTAAATAGGCATAGTACTTAAAATTTCTTTAACTTCAAGCGATTCTATACACTTATAATATATAAATAATATGTTATTAATAACTAGGTATACCCGTATACATATTTATTCACAAAACAACTATGTACAATGCATTACAGAATATTTAACGTAGATTAATAATGACATATATCGTATTATTCTTTTTACAATACAAACTTAGATTACCTACAAAGAGTTTAAAAAGTTAAAATAACTAATAGATTGTTTGGACGCTATCACGATTGCGTTGCTAGGATACAGACAGTAGGTACTTGCTGTGATAGGGATTAAAAGTTATTTAAAAAAATTAAACAATGTTATTTATATTATTATATTATATCATATTTGATAAATACATTAAATTTATAAATGATATAAAATAAAAATAGTAAAAGAGATAAATTTATTTAATTTTATTTCTAAACATAAATCAGGTAGCATAAATAAATATTATTTTTTGAATTCACGAAAAAAAAACTACGAGTTGGTATGTAAATATTTTATTTGCGTAAAGGTATTATTTAGACTTTAGAGGGTTCATTCACCCTCGTATTGCAATTAATGCGATGTGGGCGGTAATTAGATCTAGACCGATATCTAGAATGCCCCACCACCATGATACCACCCTACGGAAGTCTACTCCGTTAGTTTGTGGTTTTAGCTCGGCAAATTTTCATCGTTTTCTTGCAAAAAAATAATTAGCACCTCAGTCTGCCGTAACTTCCTTTTGTTTTCCAAGTTTTTTATTGAGTACAGATTATATCAAGATTCAAGAGATAAATATACAATTTAACTTTTAAATTCTGCTATGTCTTTTGAATACAAGTACTATCGCCATTCTTATTTTGAAGTTAAACATAAAAGGAAAACTAAAAAGAAAGTAACATTTGAGGTAATAGAAAAGTTTTGTTTTTTCTATAAAGAAGCTTGAATTCTATGTGATTTTTTTTCCAGTTGCCAGCAAGGGAAGGTTTGACTACGCCGAGGAGTGCTCGCACTCCCCTCGGTCGAAGGAATATTTTGCCTCATCAACGATTGAAAAAGGAGGTAAAAGAGGTAAAATACAGTATGTATGCTCATTTATTATAAGCTAATGATATTCTAACAAAGAATATGATTGTTATAAGCTTAATAAATAACAGATATAATTATCATTTTACACGTACGTATAAATATATAAAAACGGATTTTGAACTAAGTCAATAATATGTGAATTACGAGTTAATTCTTAAACATATTTATGTTATAGTTATGTTTTAAAGTGGTAGTGCCATGCTTGTTACCTTCGGGTAGCAGCCGAATGGGCCGGCACGCCCCGTATAGTACCACTCTCTCACAGAAGACCGGCGGCGTGAAGTGGCAGCTATGCTGTCGCGTTTCGTCCGGTAAGTGAGAGTTCAGGAGGCCCACTCCCCATCCCTCCTCCCGTCCTTCTCCCGCCTCCCTCCCTTCCTTTCCTGAAAGGCCGGCAACGCATCTGCAAGCCCTGTGGTATTGCAGATGTCCATGGGCGGCGGTGATCACTTACCATCAGGTGAGCCTCCTGCCCGTTTGCACCCTTTGTCCCATAAAAAAAAAACATATTTATGTCATGCTACTTAATTTTTATAGAAATCACCCGAGAGTCCACCAGAAATGGATTCCCCAGTAGGGAGCGTAAGTAGTGACTTACGACGGCAGAATGAAGAGCTCCGCGCTCGTCTTGCTGGCGAAAGCGCTGACCACAAGCGCCGACTTGACGCTTACCGCCGGGCACAACAGGGACAGGCGGCTTTAGTATCACGGCTTCAAGCTAAGGTTTTGTTACTAGTTAAAATATAAAAGGAAAAATATTTAAAATTCTTTAAAATCTTTTGTTTATTTTTTAATTTGTGCAGCAAAATCTATATATATTAAAAAATGTTTGTATAACTAGAATTGTTTCTAAACGGATCTGACTTATAGCGACTATCAAATGTCAATTGTCAAGTATATGTCAATAACATATGCTAACGCCTAACACTTAAAACAGCAAAATGCAAATAACAAATTGCAAGTGCCAACTTCAAATTTCAAAACGTTATGAAAAATAAAAGGTCTAAAAATTCATTCAATATGCTTAAACATTCTTGAAATATAAATACGAGAAAAGGTTGCGGTTTAGAATCGTTTGGCAGGACAATGGTGGTGGTAGGTGGGGGAGGTAAAGAGGGGATGCTCCCTATTATCCCTATATAACTCCCATTACAAGGTAATTCATAGTTCCTGAGAAAATAGATTTTGAAAATAGCACTCGCCGGCCGCTGCCGCGGCACGCTTCGCTCGGCTCGTGCGATGTGGTCATATATCTCACCTAACCTAACCCACCTAGAAATAACAAAAAATTCTTAAGATTAACCCGCAAAACCTATGTTATCCAAGTCGAAAGAAAGAAAGTCGGACTATGGCACTCGCCGGCCGCTGCCGCGGCACGCTTCGCTCGGCTCGTGCGTTGTGGTCATATATCTAACCTAACCTAATCCACCTAGAAAGAACAAAAAATTCTAAGGATTAACCTTCTGAACCTATGTTATCCAGATTGAAAGAAAAAAATCATCATACAACACTATTCATATCTTACAATAAAAACCAATGATATTTTAACTATAGATATGTTATACGCTCACTAAACAACCGAAAAAAGTGTTCCGCGCTGCACACATACACACTTTTCATTCAAGGTACATGTCAAAATGATAGAAAGGGGATAGTCGATAAAATCAATAAGAAAAAAAGAGACAGCTAATGTTGTCAATTGCGCGTCAATGTAAACAAACATTAGTCTAGCGACCGATGACATATCAGAATATTAGGCAAATAATTGAAATATATTAATAAATCGAAGTATTCTGCGTTCTTACATGTGGTATGAGATCCCTTGTGTTTTATTAACTTTGGTATCATAATTGGTGCATTTCCTAAATACACAGGATGGCATTTTTTTAAATTTTGTAGCAGCGTACCACTCGTCGCCATGCGGTGACACTGACTAAAGGCAATACGTCCTAATTAGGATGTTTTCGAGTTTTCACGATTGCGCGCTCATAACATATCTATAGTTAAAATATCATTGATAAAAACACATTCACACAAATCGAAAGAAAAGCGGAACTAAATTTGGCGCCATTTAACATAGATAAAACATTTTTTTTGACATAATAATCGTATGTCCTTGTCTAACATACGAAATCACATTTGTTATCCTACTCTAACAGTGATAATATTACGTTAATTTTCTCTAAAAATATAAATTACCTTCTGTTGTGATTATTATTATTGTGATCAGTGAATATACCTCTATCAAATATATAAATTTCAACCACCAACTCCTGCCAAACGATTCTAAACCCAACCCCGAGAAAATATCCTTAAATAAATCACTTTTGCATTGCATTGCTGATTAACGATAAGCTTTAACAAATTGTAATGAACTCGTATTATTATATTTTTTCTAATTTATTTACAATGATAATAGGTTCTGCAATACAAGCAGCGATGTGCCGAATTGGAGAACCAAATGCAGGAAACAACACCGCGCAGCGAAGCTACAGGATACAGACCTTCAGTTTGCAAAAGCATTGCACTCCCGGCCCCGGCGCCTTCTGCTCTTATTACTCCGTCGTCAGCTGATACACGCAGAGATGAACGTATTGGGGATCTTGAAACTGCGTTACGTCGACTCGATGAAGAAAAACGCAAGTAAGTCAATAGAAATATTTAAAAATGTGTTAAAAACTTTTTTAAAAACTGTTATATTATTATAATTTGCTTAGAAGACTAATTAAAAAGATGTTCAATATTAGGGATCTTTAATAATGTAACTTAAATGTAAATGAAAATGTTTTCACCAGGTGTGAAAAGCTTGTATCTCAAAATAATTTGTTGAGAGACCAACTAGAAGAATCTCACCAGCTTAATGAGGCCCTCACTAATGATCTTCAGAAGCTAACAAATGACTGGGAGGCTTTAAGAGATGAAATGTCCATCAAAGAAGATGAATGGAAGGATGAAGAGCAGGTAAATATTTATTTATACTGACTAGTGCGTAGTGATAGATTTTGTACATTATTTTATGACATATCCTTACTTTCTTTTTACATAATTAAAAATTTGATGCTATAATATAATATTTATCTTTGGCTCATGGACTTATATACTGTATATGTTTATTTATTTACAATTTCTGAATTCCAGGCTTTCAATGATTACTACTCCAATGAGCATAACCGTTTACTCAACCTGTGGAGAGAAGTAGTATCTGTCAAACGATTCTTCTCTGAATTGCAAACCAGTACAGAAAGAGATTTATACAAAGTAAAGAATGAAATTGATTCTGCGGCTAGAGACCTGGTGGGAACATTGAGTGGATATGCTATTAATGCATATGCTTCACAGGGTTCTCAGGATGTTAAGGTACATTTTAATGTCATATTATATTAATCATTAAGGTTCATTTTTGATTCGATTTCTGTTTTATTTAAATACACTACATAGTGTAACTTAACTTAACTATAACATAAAAATTATAGTAAGTTTATAGTGATGGAACTATTATATTTAAACTGCTTTATGTTATTATTCCTATCCCATAAAACTATTTTTGAAAAAATCATTCATCCATTTTATTTGAAAAATCTTTTATGGAATCAGCAATCTCCTTGCATTGCATGGAAGCTCAGGCCATATTCAAACACACTGGCTAACTGAAGATTGGTATATTTCAGATGTCTTTCAAAAACTCTTAGATGATCAGGTTTTACAAATACTTTTTCCTTCACATTATGAGAAGTGACAATAAGCTTGGGAATAATTTCCTCATTAATATGTTACAAGTATACCAGAAGTGAAAAACTCGAAATTTAACCATCTACTCAGCCTCCTAAGAAAGCTGTAACCACTGCTTTATATTTCAGACACTCGAGACAAAATGATGAACACAAAAAAGCTTACTAATTAAACATGTGAATAATTTTCCAGTCAGAACTTCAACAGCCTGCAGGACTAACTTCATCATCTGCAATAGAAAACCTGAGATCAGAATTGCATTCCATCACATCTCAACGTGACTCAGCCATAGCTGAGTTGCGAGAGAGAGACGCTCGTATACAACGTCTGCTAGGAGAGCTACAGGGATTGGTAACTATTTTTTTAAAATGATAACCTCATATAACATAGCTTTGAAAATAGTACATTTCAAAATGGTCGTCAAGCAAATATATTTTGTACAATGGTACGGTAGGGAACGGAACACACTTGGCATTTTGACATTGATTTTTATTGTTTAAATAAATGTATGGAATAGTCTAATAAGAGTATACAAAGATATAATGAGTGGTTGTGCGTTGTATTATCCTGTGGTAGAAATTAGGCCATTGCCTAGCCATCCACATAAAAATTATGTATTAAAAATAAATAAAAGTTCCCATTTTTTAATATTAACAAGCGATTCCCGCGGCTCCACCCACGTTCCAATTACTATTAAAATAGGGATTGGTGGTAGAAAGATGAAAATTTAGGGTTATAAATATTTTTTTATGCCAAATTATAAAAAAAAATATCAATTTGTTCTAAAAACAAAGAATTAAAAATCTGTAGAGGGCTACCCTTATCACCTAGGAGAATAAAAAATAGCTTACAATCTATTCTCAGACCTACTAAATATACACAAAAAAATTCATAAAAATTGGTCTAGCCGTTTCGAAGGAGTTCTATATAACAAATACTGTGACACAAGATTTTTATATATAAGATATGGATTTTTGTATATTTAACAGGAGGAGCGATGTGAATGTGCGGAGACGCTGTGCTCAGAAGCGGGCGTGATGCGCGCCGCGCTGGAGGAGGTGGCGCGCGCGCTCATACACGACTCGGAGGCGGACAACGGCACGCAGCACTGCCATCTGTCGGAGAGGTCACTTGGTTACTTATGTCTTGTATAAAATATTTTTTTATAAGCTAAATAAAATATTTTTTTTATTGTTATACAGCTATAATTATAAAAAAAAGTGTGTGTGTGTACTTATGTACACGCGTTAGAAGTTATACTTCTTTGGCTTAACAAGATAAAAATCTTTTTAAAAATTTTATCTTTTGCCTTATTCTACGTTTGTAGAACAAACGATACTGACAATATAAATATGTGAAAACAGTTATTATCACTTATAATCACACTAAATTATTATAATATTTTATAATATATTATAATATTATTTGAGAAAAAATATATTTATGTATATTTGTATATATTTTGTTCGGACTGATACAAAACACGTATGGTAGGTTCAGAAACACTTGAATAAATAAATATCGTGAATATAGTTGTCAATTCTCACGCAAACATACATAGATGTCCTTACTTTTACTTTGTTGGTAGCTTTTTTTGAAAAACTAAAATGTTGACTATAGCTAACTTCAGGGTGTCGGTTTTTCGTGACGGTGTGCGCGCGCATCGTATAAATTTACTTTCATGATATTTCCCTAACGCGTCAAAAGAAGTATAACTTCAAAAATATAATGTAATTTATAAAGGTAGTGGTAAACGTAGTGGTAACACGTTCGCTAAAATTACCAAGTGAAGCGGGTTCAAATTGGGTCTTGCACCTATGTTATTTTCATATGTGTGTCATTTCTAACATGATTATCATTTCTATGGCCTGATTCCCCTCGTACGAAGGAAGTCCCGTACCCAGCAGTGGGACGTTAAAATGGGCTGAATATATAATATAAGTAGGAAGTGGCATAAAGTAATATTTCAAATATTTGGTATGTTTTCATTTAAAAAAATGATTACAATAATAGTTAATAATAGTTAATGATCTATACGGCCAGGTCCCCCAAGCGCGCCCCGCACGGCAACGCCACGGCCTTCGCGGAGAGCACCATCTCGGCGGTGCAGGCCGCCCTACACAAGTACCAGATACAGATACACGAATTACAGGTAGTATAAGTATAGTGTTCTTTATTTATCGCCCTGGTGGTATAGTGGTGTGTACTGGGTTTGAATCCTGTGTGGATCAAGTTGATTTTTTCTCTTTAGAAATAAAGTCTCAGTAACAGTTTTATGCTGTGGTGTTTCCAGTAGTATAAATCAAAAAGCATAAGTTTGCGCACAAATACAAGTGTGATCTTTATAACTTGTCTTCGTGTTTGTTCTGTTTACTTGTGTTTGTTATTATGATAAGTATTTTTTGGTAAATATTGCTAAAGTTTTTTTCCTTGTATTGTTAAGCTATTGCATAGCTTCTATCGCGGGCCTTGAGCGTGGAGACCGAATCCAGAAATCCCGTAACGAAAATAACCTAACACATTTTGTGCTGATTGCGAAAATGAGGTCTATTTTCAAATCCAAGATGGCGGACATCCGGGTTTTTTTCAATAGATAATAAAAATATTTTGAACAGTATTAACTTCTCATTTATTTAATAAAAGAAAAAAAATGTTTTGTTATCGGTCCCACGCTCAAAAAGTGTAACTTGAATTAATATCGAAGAAAAAAAAAAAAGAAATACTTACTGCGTAAATAAAATAAATAAATAATTATAATTGCATAAGTTGATAAAACAGCTATGCAATAGCTTTACCGCGGCAGTCTGCGAGTGCCACACGTCTTTTTTTTACTTATATTATTGCATTACTGCCTTTAAACATAATATTATGTACATATTGTCATATTTATTATTAAAATTCAGTGTTGTGTATTATATTTTGAAGCTCAGTGCAACAGTTTATGGATGTCGTGGTTGCCTTTAATTACAGTTAGATGTAGCTTGGTATTTTATCTATGTATGTCAAATTATTGTATATTATGTTGGTGATCCTAAAATAAAATAAAAAAATAAATAAAAATACATACATCGGAACATATAACCTCCTCCTTTTTTGAAGTCGGTTAAAAATAAAAAATCCCTATGGAGATTGCAAACTTCATATTTGTCATGAACTGGGAAAGATCAGGACACTGGAAGCTCTCAAACTGAATATTGACATTTCAGAGAAAAAGAGCATTTCTTAAGAAAACTTAAGAACTAAATTTTACTCAAAACTGGATTCGAATCCATAATCAAAAATAATTGAAAGTTAAACAGCTTTCTTACTATGTAATGTAACATATTATTACATGCCGCATAAGATAATGGAAATTTAGTAGGTTTTTTTCACGGATTTAGGTGAAACTCCAAAATACTAGGGAACAACTATTGACGAGTCGAAAGCACAGTGAGGCGGCCGACGCCAACATCGCTTCCCTGGAGGGCAAGGTGCAGGACTTACAAGGTAAATGTTTGAAAATGTACTCTCTAGAAAATTATTATTATATTGTTTTTCTTTATATCCATAGAAGCTAGGCTCTTTCTACGCATATGTATATTGTAATGTTTCATACGTTTTAGCCAAATTGGACCAATCCAATGCAGATCTCAACCAAGCATTGCAAGAGAAGGATTCTTTACAGAAGACCGTTGAATCTTTGAGAATTGACAAGAACAATCTAGAAAGGAATAGAGTTGAGATTAATGCTATGGTGAGTTTTTGCCTACAGCTTTGAACATTAGTTTGATATTTTCGTACATTAGAAGTAGTACTAGAAGATTAATTTACAAATAGACAGTATTATAATTAATGTTATGTAGCGAGCGCGAGCGAAGCCGCGGGCTCCGCTAGTAAATGTATACAAAAACTTGACAAAATATACTCTACAACCTTCTTCGAGAACCACTCTATTCACTTACCACTCACTTATGCATTGGTGAAAACAGCATGATAATCGGTGCAGTAGTTTTTGAGTTTATCGCGAACAGACAGACAGACGCGGCTGAGGACTTTGTTTTATAATATGTAGTGATAAATATGTCAACGAATACTAAGTTTGTTCATAATGTATTGGTTGAAAACGTTTTAAATGATGTTTTGTGTCTGTTTGGCACTTACTTAATGTAGGTACAAAGATTCAATTACGTTATTGTCATCGACAGGTGGAATCCCTGACATCGGATTATGAGAAGTTGCAGAAGATCAACTCGCGTCTAGAAAAGAATATAGAGGCCCTTGAAGGAGAAAAGCGAGCTTTAAGCTCTGAAGTGGACCATTTAAGACACGAAGCTGCCAGCAGGGAATCTGTTTTACGGTAAATATATTGTTAATTGTCCCAACAGACTTGGTTATGCTTTTTATAGTTGCTTTCAATAATTCATTCATTCAGTAAAATATGTAAATGCACAAACTATTTTCAACAAGAGTCTCGTCCATTAGAAGAAAAACTATATATATGAATATATATAATTATATTTAAAAAATATATAAAAATATATAATATCTATAAACATGTCCTATATTTAAATGAATATAAAAATAAATTAATTATAAAATAATATTGTCTAAACATATAATAAAGTACTTAGTCGAATCTGTACATTGAATATTTTTTGGAAATTCTTATTAAATTAGTCATTATTATCGATACAGAGAGGCCGAATATATATAATATGTAAACGACGGGTGTATATATGAACATTCAAACTGTTATACACTAAATTATTCCAACTTTCTTATGTCGTTACACCACATATATCACTTTATCACGTTATACCATTAACAACGAATAACATTAATAACATTACTTAATTATATAACAATTCACTGCACGGCACTTTAATACTTTACGCACTGTCACTATAGCTAAAGCACTACAACGTAACTCTCACAGGAATAACCCGCTCTTAACGACAAACTTCGTATTTATGGAGAGTAATCAAGGTGGGGGATGACAGCTAAGTTGTCATGACACTGTTCAACTTCCCGGCTAAATATATTGCTGACATATAGTTTAAAAATTTTGGTCTGTCTGTGACCGTATCACGATAAAACCACTGGAAAGATTTTGATGAAATGTGGTGTGATGATAGCTGGGTATCCGGGTCAGGATATAGGATACTTTTTACTGCAGGAAAATATCTCATTTCTGAATAAAATCTTAGAATTTAGTTTCTGGTTTTAAAACGTGGGCGGAGCTGCGGGAAACGCTAGTTTCTTATATATTACTAGCAGCCTACACTTGGGTTCGTCTCTGCTTATATTTTGACGGGTAGTATAGATTTCGCACAGATTAAATATTTTCTCGTAGTAAAAATTAAAACACTTAATGTGCCCGCTGCCTAACGCCATCTTTCACATCCATGGGTTGACTGGAAGAAATCTCTTTTAGGGATAAGTCCACCCTTGCCTATGTCATCTATTATTATACATTGTCAATGTAATATTTCCAAAGTGCAATAAAATAAATAAAATAAAAATAAAAAATAAAAATAAAATAAAAATAAAAATATAATATAAAGTATGCTTCTTTGACCAAATTTCATCAAAATCCAGTCCAGGGTTTCTCGTGATGTGGTCACAGACTGACAGACAGTCAAGAAACTATAGATTAAACCTTTGTATCGATAAAAATAACTATTTCATTATTTCAATAGGATTTACCAACAAATATTTAATGTACAGATTGAACTAAGTTAGAATTTTATTATATGTATAGATAAGTAAGAATTATGTTATATCCACAGAGCTGAAGAAGAACGTTCTTCTCGACTGCGATCAGAGTTAGTGACATTAAGAGAGGAATTGAACAAAACAGCGCTGACTCGGGACCTGTTGGACCAACAGAAGCTGGAAGCTGACGCCTTGCTCTCGCAGATGGAGAAAAATAGAAGTATGTATAAAAAATATATGAGTTATTTTGTAAATATCTTAAATACTTTATAAAAACATGTATGCAAGCAATACTGCGGTCCAAGGCTAGTTATACAATATGTTATGGCTTTATGTTGAACTAGCGGTGCCCGCGGCTTCGCTCGCGCTAAGAGTGAATAAAATAAACATTTTTGCTTATATACTGTTACTTATATTGTACCAAGGACTGATTCCCCATTTAAAGTTCTGGCCCTCTTTTCTGAAAACTACTGTGTAGCATCCTGCCGTGCCGCCACTGCTGCGCTTTCTAAAACTTATTTCCTATTTTTAACCAATTTTGCTACTATGTGTATCATAATTTTTTTTTTCGTTAATGATAAACGTTAATGATGTACGTGGTTCATTGTTATGGACTTATGGTAAAAATTACTGTTAAATATTTCTCCTACGCAAATTGTGCCACCCCCGTTAACCCCCATAGGGGTTGATTTTCAAAAAACGCTTAGATATGTATCTCATAATTTGTATTGCAGAGCATTATTTCAGTTTCACGCAAAATATTTCAATAGAATTAAATTTCCCATACAAACTTAGCCCCCCCCCTTTAACCCCCAATGGGGGTGAATTTCGAAAAACCCTGAAATACGTGTTTCATCTTTTGTACTAAAAAGCATTAATTCAAAGTTTCATGCAAAAATGTGCAATAAAAATATTTTTCTCATACAAACTTTGCCACCCCTTTTAACCCTTTTAGGGGTTGAATTTCCAAAAAATAATATGCCTATTTCCTTCTCATGAATGCAAACTATCTACATACCAAATTTCAGCAAAATCGGTTGGGTGGTTTAGGCGTGAAAAGGTAACAGACAGACAGACAGACAGACAGACAGACAGACAGAGTTACTTTCGCATTTATAATATTAGTATGGATTTATAAAATAATAAATAAATATGTTAGGACATTATTACACATAGCACCATCTACTTCCGTGGTAAGCTACAAGGCTTGTGTTACGGATACCAGATAGTTGATATACTACACATATTAATTTTTATATACATTCATATTATAAATATAAACACCCATGACTGGAGTAGAAACATTCGTGTTCAACAAATGAATGCCCCCAGCGGGACTTGAACCCGCGACCGCTGGCGCAGAAAGTAGGGTCGTGTGTCGGTGTCGTATTTATAGAAAAAAAATGTTTTTGATTTGGACATAGTTATGCAGACCAGAACCAACCCACAATTGTGGCGAAATTGAGTTAAGTAAACAGATAAAAATATCTAAGCTATCTAACGATTTTGCAAAAGACACTGTCAACAAAGATACCAACCCACATTTGGTTATGAAAATCGATCATATCTCAAAGCAGTCATTCTGTGGGTTGGTTCTAGTATGGTCTGCATAACTATGTCCATTTATACAATATGCATTACAAATAGTTGCATGGGCTCCTATACTATGTGTAACTAGATACCTCACTGTTACCTATGTTACTAGATACCTCACTTATCCATTGAAACGATATTATATAAATCAAATAGTAGAGAAACAAAATTAAATCACACTAAACAATTTACAGCTTGTGTGTGTATGTAAGTTTTTGTGTATGTGTTGATTTGCGTGTGTGGTAGTGTTAGTTTTATATTGTGTTATCTGTATTCATAAATATTTTAAGGTGAACTAGAAATCGAACTGGAAAGGACTCTGCTAGAGCGCGGCGACTTACAAGATCTTGTTGATAAGTTACAGTCCCTTGTACGCAATTTGGAAATCGATAAGAAGAAATTGCAAGAAGATGTCAAGAATGTTAGTAGGATTTATATTTATTAAAAAGAGCAATTATATCTGCTTAAATATAAGTTAGTTTTTGTCGACGAAATATAATTTTGTATAATTTTGCAAATATTTTTTTAACTAGCGTGTAGCTTTATTTTATTTTTTTACTTTTTTATTACATAAGTGATTAAGGTTTTTTTAGTTCAATATTTTAATATTTGCATGTTGAGTTAATTATTAATATTTATTAAGTAAAAAAATATATTCTTAGTTGATAATGAAGATTCCTAATAAAAAATAATTAAATACAATGTTTTTATTTTTAATTGAAGTTGGAAGAAGAAAAGTCATCCCTTTCAAACCAGTCGTCAGAGCTACAAGGGGATTTGAACTCTCTTCGAAAGGAACTTCTCGCGGCTGAACAAAATCGTATGGAGTTGGAAGCGGATAAATCTTCTCTATATGAGAAGATTAAGTTTTTGGAAGGAGAGAGGGAGAAAGTTGAGTTGGAGTTGAGACAAGTTATGAGGTAAAGTATAGGTTTATTTTCTTTTTAACACAATAATTTTTGGTAAATAAGTTTTAAATTGTTGCTGTATGGGCTAGTACATTATATATTTTGTTTCATAAGCACTTTACGCCATACTGCGTAGAGGCCATATATATTTCGGCTTATGAGTACAAAAGCAGTCCTAGTTGTGAGTCGTGAGTCGGCGTACGCGCTCATTCTATCATTCTATCAACCTATCATTCTATCATATAAGTTCGGTTAATATATAATTAATTTAATCTTGGACTATCATTTATCTATCAATTATTTCTATCATAAATCACTATCAACAAAAGACTGTAGGGGTTTTCGTCTCAGCCCATACAGTAGTGTATGTTGTGCTGGGTGAATATAGTACCAGTAACAATGTTTTTTTTTTCCTATTTTTATGCAGTATTTATTTTTCTTCCACTAATATTTAATCCTCATGTTCCTAAAAACTCAAATCACCTTATATTTCATTTAAAATTAGAGATTTGCCATTCAAAACACAAAACATGTGTACAGGGAACGTGGAGAACTAAGCTCCCAACTTACAGCAATGGTGCGTAAGAAGGATGCTCTCAACGAGGAAATCATCCGTCTCCAACAGAGACTCGAACAAGCAAATGAGACTATCGGCAGGTTGAATAGAAGTCTGGACGATCATGTGAAGGATGCTGAGGAGAAGCAGGTGGGGATTTGCTTAAAATATTTAATTATTTTAGGTTCCGTAGTGAAGTACCTCAAATACTCCCAAAATTTCATCATGTCTGCTTGTTTATTTGTCTTTATCCAATGATCTTGCCAATTTACCGGCACTTTATTTAAAGCTGTATGAGGTACGTTTCTTTAAATTTGATACAGGTAATTTAAACGTTTTCTCAGTTCAACTCAATGTTTTCAGTAGTCCGGCTTTACGATTCTAAATTTCAAAAAATGACTACCGTATTTTTTTTTAAATTATTAATTGTATTCATTTGTTATTATCGAAATAACGGTTTTGTAACCAATCACTGTCATCTATTGGAAAATGTATTTTGCATATCACCTACATACAGGTGGTTATGTAGGACTCACTAGCTGTTTTCATCTGATGATGAACTCCGACCGATTTCGATCATGGCGACTGCTTCAATTTTACGGGATAGTTGTCGTTCATGTGCTCTCATATGACTTGAGCTCTCCAGTCCGAACGTACGGCTGCTTGCTCCTCCCATACCTTATATTCAATGCCGCACTTTTGCATATGACGCTTTATCACATCTTTATATCGAAGCATCTAACCACCCTGCTTGCGTTTACCCTCCTGCAGCTCGGAATAAAAGATTAGCCAGCCGTACCTCTGCCATGCGTGACACGTGACCGCACCATCGAAGCTGTCGTCACATTCTCATTTCTATCATCTATTCATCTATAAATACATGAATTAATGTAGTCCAACCAACCAACAGATAACAATCAGCAACCTGGACAAGGAGCGGCAGCACCTGCAGGAGGCGCTGGCGGGCGCGCGCGCGGACAAGGACGCGCTGGAGGCGGCGCTGTTCGACGCCGCCAGCCTGCACGAGGACGAGGCCGCGCGCCGCGCCGCGCGCGACGCCGAGCTGCAGGACGTCAAGCTGGCCTTGGAGAACTCCAAAGGTGCGTTGAATCACTATATATTATAAAACAAAGGCCGTCTGTCTTTGTGTTCGCGATAAAATCGACTACTGCACCATGAAAATTAGTGTTTTCAACAGTGAAAAGGTTTTAGTATATATATATATATATATAACTAGTGGAACTCGTGGCTTCGCTCGCAAGAAATTAAATATATAAACTTACAGCGCCATCTTGTTTCGTGGTAAGCTGCGAGACCTAGGGATACCAAATCGTTCATACACTGCACATAATTACTGTTAAATATATACCATGATATATATTATAAATATAAACACCCATGTATAGAGTACAAATTCGTGCTCAACAAATGAATGCCCTCAGCGGGACTCAAACCCGCGACCGCTGACGCAGAAAGTAGGGTCACTACAAACTGAGCCAAATGTATCGTCAAAATGTCTGAATGAGTGTCATAGGGAATTTATATTTTAATTTCTTGGGTTTAAACTTTATGGGGCTATAGAGTATATATTCTATGCCACTATGGATCAATGTTGAATTCTCCTAAATCTCGTGTATTGGAGGATGAAATGAAGCGTCGCGGCTAATTGGGGATCGAGGTTTAGGAGCCGAAGTTATCGTTGGATAAGTTGAAAGGTTAATTATATGGAGGTTAACTTTGAGTGACTGACTTTTTAACTAGAGCATTCTAACTACACTAAGTATATTCTGTATTGATTTATGTGTAATTCTCCTTGAAGGTTTTTATTACCTATGAAGTTAGAATGTTGCCCGCAAACTACTCGGTGCTTCGTAGTAAGTTAAACATCAATTCGTGGGTGGCATAGGCGCCTTTAGAGTCCTCGAAAATTGACTATGGAATATTGTAAAAAAAAAACAATATATTAATGATAATGTTTATATTTGTTTAGGCCAAATATCCCGTCTGACAAAAGATCTGGAAAATACTGAGAAAAAGCTTCGAGAAACAAGGACCAGTTTGTCACAGCAATCTGGTAAGAAGGAAGCGGAATATCAACAAGTTATAACTAATCTAAACCGAACCACTACTGAGAATATAACTAAGCTCAAAGAAGAGAAGGTATGTATCGTTGTAAATCATAATTTTAATCTATATATAAAAGTAGATATGGTCCGTCTGTTTTTTTTCAGGATAGAAAGTAACCTAACTTAAGTGCTTTTCCAGACTATAATGTGCCAAATTTCATTCGTTCATCGTTTCATTAGTTCAGCTGTTTTGACGTGATTGAGTTACAAATATCCATTCAAATTTTTGAATTTTTTTTAATAATAATAATTTAATTAATAAATTAAAATGATAAAAAAGTTTCGTGTTATTAATTATTTTTTTTTGGTTGTCTGATTAGCCAAAACATATGTTTGTTTATGAATGTTATGGAGAAAAATTATTAGAATTCTGACCAAAAAAATCATAAGTCATGACAGAAGTGTTACTACAAATATAGGAGTTTTAATTAAGTAAATTAGTACGTATAGTATGTATGTGTACATTACTCTTTCAAAGTATAACATCTCTATGCCAAACCACATAGATTAAATTAAAAAAAAAGTAAAACCGCGGGTAAAACTAACTGAGACAATCCACAGGAGCTACTCCGTCAGTCGCTAGAACAGAAGCTAAGCCAGACCATCGCGACCCTGACGAGCGAGAGGGAAGCTCTGGAGGCGGGCGCGAGGGAGCGAGAGAAGCGATTGCTGGCGGCGCGCGACCAGCTCGCGCTGCAGCACGACGAGGCACTGCTGCGTGCTGAGAATGATAAGCAGCAGGCGCTTTTGATGGGTAAGTTGTAGATTTTGGTCACGGGAGACCCTCCGCTATTGCTGTAAGTCATTTTTTCAATATCCTGGCTGAATTTAAGGATTTAAAATTTTTAGTCTGTCTGTTTGTCTGGAATAGTATCACAAAATATACAATAATACATATCACTGGGCGGATTTTGATAAAATTTGTTGTGACGATGCTGGTCTAGACTATATTTGGTTAAGATTTTTTTTGTATTGAAATTAACCATTAACCAATTGAATTAGCCATATAAAGGGATATCCATGCCCAGCAGTGAGACATTATAAAACTGAGTTGAGCGTTATATTAGGCTTATTTTAATCAACTTAATTTCCCACCAGCTCACCAAGAACACCAAGCCCTCATGGAGCGTCTAGAAGAAGCCAAGCGAGCGCTGCACTGTGAGCAGAACAAGCTGGAGCGCGCCAAGCGCGAGGCGGCGGCGCGCGCGGAACACGACAGGACCTGCATCAACCAGCTGAAGGACGACTTGGCGGCCATGAAGACTAGGCTGGAAGAGGCCAAGTTAGTACAACATTTGGTTTTGGAGTCTTAAAAAGGCTATTATTTCCATTATATATAGCCGTTAAATTAATATAAGTAATAAATTCTAAAAAGGTATATTTTGATGTAAATATTTGATACTTCAGGTGTTTTTAAAAAAATTAAGTCCGAAATCGAGAAGTTTTTGGCCTTTATAAGTAAAGTAAGGTTTCATGTGTTTGTAAAATTCTATTATACTAAACACTGATTCATTTGACTCATCGATGTAGATGATTAAACAGTCTATGTCCTGGTTATTGCAGAATATTAGCATATTTATACAATATTTAAGGGAATGTCATTTAAAAAACGCATAGAGTATTAGGTTTAAATTCATATTTCACACAATAAATGTGATTATTATCATATAATTCACCCGTATATTAATTGATTTTCTCCCCAAAGGGCAACGGCAGAAGATGAATGTGCCAGATATGAAAATCGTATAAAAGAACTGCATTTAGAAAAGGAAGCAGTTAACCGCGAATGTCAGGAGACTCGAGCGCAACTGTCCCTAGCTGAGGACAAGTACGACGCCGCCTACACTCAATTGCAAGATACTCTTAGAAAGCTGAAGGAGTGTAAGTATTTGAAGGTTGCACATTGATTAAATATTATTAATTTATAAGCCTTAAGAGTGGAGTTACAGGCAAAAACTAGTTAATAAATACTATAAGCTGTTTACTTCTATCTGTTTGTACTTTTGCTTTTTTCTAATCTGTGCAACAGTTTTTGATACTGTTTTGATTATAATTGTAATTCTGATTTTTATATGTATAAATGTATGTGTTATAATTTACCTAAGTAGATACGTATGTATTTTTTTTTATTTTTTTTTTTAAATTGCGGAAAACGACATGGGGTGTTTGCAAGCTAATGGGTGGTTAATCTCCGAATCGACTGGACTGATTTTGACGGGACATCAGACAGTTGATGTTACAAGGAGTAACAGTTAGTTTTAGTTTAAAAAGATAATTAGAGTTTTACTCAAAATACTTAATAAGGTAAAACATAAAAAGCAATGGGGTATTACATCAATTTTTGAAAAGCGTCTCAATTAGATTCTGTAGTCATAATACACCACTAGAAAAAATACCAAATTTTTATTCAATCGATAAGTGTTATAAAAATGCATTTAAATTTTTACATTTTCAAATGTCGCGCCTCATTGGTTGAAAACGCTGAACGCAGTGGACGCCATTATTACTCTGTGTGTCAGTACGTCAGTGGATTTTGTAAACAAATGCGCTGATGATTTGTATCAAATTGATAATTGTTTATAGTTTAAAAATGAGTTATTATTATACTTATAGTTGGTGTGCTGTTTCTGAATGCAAAAATACAAGTGTAAAATGCAAGAATACTAGTGTAAAAACACCGAACAAATTATTTATTTTTGTGTACGAGGCGGTATTACGTAATAAAATGGCGTCTACTATTTCGTGGTGTTTTTAAACAGATTAAAAAAACTGAAAACTTTGAATTTAATTTTAAAATTTATTTTATTATTTCATAAACTAAAACCTACATTTTCTACAAACTAAAACATATATTTTCAGATTGATTTTCATATGGAGTAAAATACCCTATTGTGTGTCAATGTGCAGTGGAGAACGAGTCGGACGGGCTGCGCAAGGAGCTGTCGGACGCGCGGCGCCAGCTGTCGGCCGCCAGCGCCGAGCGCGACAAGCTGGGCGCGGCGTGCCGCGACCTGCGCGACCACGTCAAGCGCGCCGAGCACGAGCGACGCGACGCCGCGCGCGCGCGCGACGACGCCTACCATAAGATCGCTGGTGAGTGCTTTGTGGCCCCCTCATGTGGAGGGTACAGGGGCAAAACAAGGAATGTCACATAAAATTTAAAAAAGTTAAAAAGTATGGGAACATTGACATTTTGCCACGTATTATAGAACGCAATGCTAATAAAAAAAAATTGTGACATTCCTTGTTTTGCCACTGTACCCTTCATGTGTGTTTACCATGTCATGATGGGTAATTCGTGATCATTAGAATCCGGCAATCCAGCCAGGAGAAGCTAAGAAACACTAAGTAATCGTCTACTTTGGTGGGCCACTTTTGTAGTGTGGGTTGCTCCAGGTACTTTTCTGATTGCAGAGTGATCTGAGGCAAACATTTGGTTATAATGCCAGATATTGTGGTTGAAAACGTAAACCAATCTGCTAAAAGTAGTACTAGTTTTTCAAGACAATGACGGTATCTTCGATTCTTTTTAAGTTTTACTGAAAACTTTCGATATCTCATGATTCAGATGGAAGTGAACCTATACATTTTTTCTCGCTAAATTTTCTTTATCATTTCAGGATTAGAAGAACACCGTACTTCCTTAGAATTGGAGATAACACGTCTACAAACAATGCTGAAGGAGAGCGAGAGCGGCGGCGAGCACACGGAGCGCGCACTGCGGGCCGCTGAGGCACAGCTGAAGCGGGAGCGGGCTGCGTTGGAGCAAGCCCAACATGACATCAAGGAATTGCAGTCCAGGTGAGTGGAATGGAATGTTCTAGAAGGTTTTGTTATATGAATAGTGTGGTTGAAACTTTCTGGTTTCTGGCAAGCACCTGTAGTGCGCACTGCAGGGCGCTGAGTCAGCGGACCGCGGATCGAGCAGGCGCAGCATAATATCAAGGAACTACAGGCTAGGTTATTGTGTTCCCTCATTAACTTACATCCTATCTATCTTATTTCCACAATAAATAAATATGTTGGACATTAACACAGCGCCATCTAGTTCAAACATTCGTGCTAAGTAAATGAATGCGCCCAGCGGCACTCGAACCCGAGACCGCTGACACAACAAGACCCTACAAACTGAGCCAAACGAGTCGTAAAATAAGATAAAAATATGTGAATAACTTCTCTCGCAGGCTACAAAACGAGAGCGAGGAGCGCGAGCGCAGCGCGGCGGAGGCGGCGGCGGCGCGGCGGCACGGCGCCGAGCTGGACGCGCTGCTGGCGGCCGCGCGCGCCGACCTGGCCGCCGCGCGTGCGCGCGCCGCCGACCTGGACGACGCCTGCCGCGCGCGCGACCAGGTACACCTGCAGACATACAGACATTGCTACCTGACACTACTTTGGCTATATATACTTTAAACGTCACTATGAGTATTATTAAATACAAAATTGTATTACCTGTAAATTATTATTTAACAGATGATAAATATTTAATATACATATAATAATATGATATTTTATTCTTCAATAATATTGAGAGGGAATAAACCAAGACTTAATTGCGTTTCTCTGTAAGACAAAAGATTTGTTTACAATAGTTACATATTTTACAAATTTACTTAATTAACAAATTACATTAACTAATTATTTACGAAAGATTCACTAACCTGTAAGATAAAAGAAACAACATTTAAAGTCTATTTCAGGTATTATGTTTACAAATAATTAGAAAAGAAAATCATTGAAAAATTCTCTCACACTATAACATACACATACATATACATACTATACATAATATAGTATCAAATCATATAATATAACCTTATTAGAGAAATGCAGTGAAATGCATCTCTTTACATACATATGAACTTATTTTTTTATTTTTAAATACTTAAAAAAAGGTTTTAGGAGAAAACGAGTATTTGTATCAATAATTTGTTTCTTTACAGGAATTGGTGGTGCGTTTGGAAGACTGCAGATCTAAAGAGCGTCGCCTGGAAGAGCTGAAACACAACTTAGAGGTGTGTCTCGCTGACGCCACGCAGCAGATACAGGAGTTGAAGGTTAGAAATACTATCCCTATCCTAGCATTTATGTAATAGAACTACTACTACGCCTCAGTAGTCTAGTGGCGAACTGAGTTTTTCTGTCAATTTCTCTCAGATGTTTGGAAACCGTCCATCTTGCACTTAATCGTCTACTAATCGCGTCGAGTTGTCGACTTATCGAATGATGACAGTGACAGGAACAGAGGATGCACATGTCAGCGTGCTCATTTATATTATTGTTGCTGCTGTTGGTGAAATCGTTCCCTCCTGATCTATTATTATTACTTTATATACATATAATATTGTTCGCTAACTTGTATTTAGTTTTGGCCTGATCCCCTTAGTATTGAAGGGAGGCTCGTGCCAAGTAGTATAAGACGTTAAAAAATATACAGAGGAACATATAACATAAGTCGGTTAATAAGGGCTGAAAGCATTTTATTATGTACATTATATGACGACACGTTTGGCTCGGTCGCAGGTTCGAGTCCCGCTGGGGGCATTCATTTGTTGAGCACAAATGTTTGTACTCCAGTCATGGGTGTTAATATTTATAATATGTATGTATTTAAAATGTATATGTGTAGTATATCAACTATCTGGTATCCGTAACACAAGCACGTAACGTAGCTTACCACGGAACTAGATGGCGCTTTTGTAACAATGTCCCAACATATTAAAATATTAAACGATTATATTTAGATATTATACTGTTATGACAATGTCGTGCAGACGCGGCTGGGCGGCAGCGAGGGGCGCGCGCGCGCGCTGGAGGCGGCGCTGGCGCAGTGCGAGGGCGCGCGGCGCGAGGCGGAGGCGCGGCTGGCGGCGCTGGCGCGCGCGCTGCGCCGCGTGGCCGGCGTGCAGCCCGACGGCAGCGTCAGCGCCGCCGCGCGCCGCCGCCTCGCCAGCCCCGCGCGCCGCTACTCGCCGCACAGAGGTATTGACCACCCTACCCGAATGCTTGTGCTCCAGTCATGGGTGTTTATATTTATATTACGTATGTATTTTTTCAAGTCGTAGTGCCATGCTTATTACCTTCGGGTAGCAGCCGAATGGGCCGGCACGCCCCGTATAATACCACTCTCTCACAGGAGACCGGCGTGAAGTGGCAGCTATGCTGTAGCGTTTCGTCCGGTAAGTGAGAGTCCGGGAGGCCCACTCCCCATCCCTCCTCCCGTCCTTCTCCCTCCTCCCTCCCTCCCTTTCCTGAAAGGCCGGCAACGCATCTGCAAGCCCTGTGGTGTTGCAGATGTCCATGGGCGGAGGTGATCACTTACCATCAGGTGAGCCTCCTGCCCGTTTGCCCCCTTTGTCCCATAAAAAAAAACGTATGTATTTAAAGTATTATATACACATAATATCTTCTTCTTCTTCTTTGCACGGCTGGTTTCCGCACTTAGGCAGTAAATGCCCGTTGTGCGTGAGCTTGTGCTGAAAGCGTTAGTCTGTCCACCCCAGGGCGTCCCAGTAGTCAAGCAGGCTGCCGGTGTCCTGAATGATTTCCTGAAGCGTCCTGCTGGGGCCTAGTTTTTCTTTACGCAGGCGTTCGAGCTCGCAGCATTCTAGTAGAATGTGGGCCGGTGTTTCTTCCCCTTGTAGACATGCTCTACACAGGGGGCTGTCGGTGATACCTATATTAAACAAATGTTTATTTAGTTGGCAGTGTCCTGTTATTAGTCCCACCACCGTTTTGAGTCTTGTTCTACTTAATCGTATTAGTTTTGTTGTTAGTTGTTTGTTTGTTTTTGGGAGGGCCAATTTACTCTGACGACAGTCGCTATTGGCTTCCCACAGTGAGTTCATTTTTTTAATAGTTAGTTCGTGTAACCATGTTTTGTATTCACTAAATGGTATTGTTGTTAGTGGAGTAGGGCCTTGTATGGTTAGTTTTGAGGCACTCTTGGCTAGTTCATCTGCTGTTGTGTTACCTTTATTGTTAGCGTGGCCTTTAACCCAGGAAAGGGTAAGTTTGTTAGTTTTTGAAAGACGTTTAAGTGTTTTGTGACATTCCAGAATGTATTTGGATTTTGTCGTGTTTTTGGTTAGTGCCTGTAAGAGTGTCTTACTATCTGTTTTAATGTGTATGGTTGTGTTCTTGAGGTTTTTGGTTAGGAGTTCTTGGGCACTTACTGTGACCCCTGCACATTCTGCCTGAAGCACAGAATTATGTGCATCTAGATGGTGACTGATTTCGATGTTTAGTGTATGACTGAAGATACCTACTCCAGCTCCGTATTTGTTCTTAGATCCGTCCGTATATACGGTGTGTGTGGAACTTGTACTTGGTTTGTCCGAGTTGACCTCTACGTTATCGCTGTGTATTATTTTGTAGTTTTTATCTATAATGTGTGTTTTGTTTGTCTTGTCGTTTGGCCAATTTAGTTTTGGGCAATCTGCTGCGTAAAGTTCTATGATTTTTGTGTGTCTGCCTTGGTTTCCGCTCCATTGGTTAGTAGATCGAAGTCGTAGAGCAGCCATGGCAGCTTCTTGTTTTATGAAGACATGAAGTGGAGGTATGCCCAGGATTATCTCCAGTGCTGCTGATGGGGTTGTTCTCATGCTGCTTGTAATTGCAAGTAAAGCGGTTCTTTGGAACTTCTGGAGTTCTTTTTGGGTTGTGCTCAGGTCGGTTCTAGGCCACCAGACGAGACATGCGTACGAGAACGCTGTTCTAACTACTGCGGTGTATAGCCATAACATTATCTTTGGTTTGATGCCCCATTGTTTCCCAACCATGCGTCTGCACTGATTTAGGATTTTGTGGCATGAGGTTAGTTTCTTGTTTATGTGATTGTTCCAGCTGAGTTTGTTATCTAGTGTTATTCCTAGATATTTCACTTCGCTGGATAGTTTCAGCGTTTCATTAAATAAAAGAGGCATTCTCGTTAATGAGATCTTACGTTTGTCTGTAAACAGCATTAATTCTGTTTTGGCGGGATTTATCGATAGGTCATTCCTTATGCACCATTCTTCTGCTATGAGAAGTGCACTTTGCATAAGTTCTCCCAAGATTGGTTCGAATTTGCCACTGATTAGGATGGTAATGTCATCTGCATATCCAATGGCGTGTATGTCGTTCGCTTTGAATTCCTCCAAGAGGTTGTTGACCACAAGGTTCCATAACAGTGGTGATAGGACTCCTCCTTGTGGGCAGCCTCTTGAGACCGTTCCCGTTATGTAGTCATTGTTACCTGTTGTTATTAATCTTCTGCTTAACATTTCATTTACCCAGTCAATAAGAAGGTTGGGGGTGTTGTGTTTTTGTAAAGCTGTGTTGATGCTTTTATATGTTGTTTTGTCAAAGGCTCCTTCTATGTCAATGAAGGCCCCTAATGTGCTGGTTTTGTTGATCAGATTGTTTTCTATGGTGCTGATTACTTGATGTAGGGCTGTCTCTGTTGATTTACCTACGGTGTATGCGTGTTGATTGTCGTTTAGTGGCGTTACAGTTAGGATTGTGTCTCGTATGTAGCGTTCACATAGTCTTTCCAGGGATTTGAGTAGAAACGATGTGAGGCTAATTGGTCTGAAGGCTTTGGGTTGTGAGTAATCGTCTTTACCTGGCTTAGGTAGAAAGACGACTTTCACCGTTCTCCAAATTTCTGGTATGTAGCTCAGTGTAAGGCTGTTTTTAAAGATATTTAACAGCCATGGTTCTATTATCTCATAGCTTATCTGTAATAGGTGTGGTGTGATTTTATCCACACCTGGTGTTTTGTGTGGTTTGAAGCTGAAAATAGCCCATTTAAGTTTATCTGCGGTGATTATTTGGTCCACCAGTGAGTTGTTGTCCTTTATTAGAGATTTAGTTGGTTGTGTTTGTGATATATTGTATCTAACATGTTCTCCGAGTTTGCAGCCCGGGAAGTGTGTTTCTAGTAAGATCATATTTGTTTCTTTTTCAGAGTTTGTGTAGGTGCCATCTGGTTTTTTGATAGTGCCTAGTGCACAGTTTTTGTCTTTTGATATTATTTTTCTTACCCTGTTTGCGGTACTGTCTGATTCAACGTTACTGCAGAAATTCTGCCATGATTGATTTTCTTTTCGTCGTATCGTCTTTTTGTAGTTTGACTGGGTCTCTTTAAATTTGGCCCAGTCTTCATCTTTCCTTGTGTTTTTTGCTCTGTTAAAGCGGTGTCTTAGTTGTTGTCTTATTCTCTCTAGTTCTTTGTCCCACCATTCGTTTATGGGGGTATGTTTTGTGTTGCGCTTACGGGTACATGCATTTTCGTAACTAGATGTGATTGCTGTGGTTAGATTGTTGACATTTATTTCTATGTCGTTGTTGCTTCTTACCCTTAGAAGTGCGTCCTCTGGCAGGTTTCTTCGTAGTAATTTTAGGAATTTACCTTTGTTTAGTTTTCTGGTGTTTATGAAATCTGAAGCCGTTGTTTTTGATTTTGCTATATCTATGTTGAATTTTATGTGTCTGTGATCCGAAAGTGTAGGTTCATCCGACACCTTCCAATCATATATGCGGTCAGTAAGGTGTAGGTTTGATATTGTAAGGTCTATAATTGTTTGAAATCTGCTTGTTATAAAAGTTGGTTCAGTACCTTTGTTTATAATTGTTAAGTTTGTGGTGTTAAGGAAGGACAGTAGATTCTCACCTCTTTTATTGTTGGATAAGTTCCCCCAAAGGGTGTGGTGGGCGTTTGTATCCGCACCAATTAATATGTCCAGTTTATTTGTATCGCAGTACTCTATGAGGTCTGCCGTGATAGTATGTGGTATTTCGTCTTCGATTGGTAGGTACAGTGACACCATGATCAAGGGTGCCAATGGCACATCATTTTGACTATTTCCGTCCTTTTGTATTCTTATAGCTGTTTGATCTCTGGAACAGAATTGTGTTAAAAGTGTCGCATTAATAGTTTTGGGGCAGTAGATGCCTGTTCTAGGTTTTTCGTTAGGTGCGTGATAGAGTATCTTACCGTCACTGAGTGTCAGACCACAGATGTTAAAGCCTCTAATCCACGGCTCTTGAATTAGGGCTATGGTCTCCCTCTCTCCAACCTCCAGTTGCCTGCGTAGTACAGCCGTGGCGTGATGACTATGCTGGAGGTTGGCTTGAGTGACGGCGATAAGCCGTCGGTTGGGTGTCATCGTTTAAAAGTCCACCTCGGCCAGTGCTTCCCAGGACACCGGCGATGTGGACACCTGCGAGGAAGGCGTCAGCAACTCGCTGAGGTCTTGGGGCACTGGGGACTGTTCATTTTGGTCCGTTTCCATGTGGAAGTTCTTGCTGTCCGCCGGTCCGTCTGGTCTGTCAGTAGATGTCTGGGGATTGGTTTGTGAAAGAGGGGAGAGTAAAGCTCTGTTGTGTCTTTCATCGTCGGAGGGGATCTGAAAATCATTCGGAGAGGGCTTCTTCTGTTTGTCCGTCTGTCCGTCTGTCTGTCCGTCAGTCTGTCTGTCTGTCTGTCCGTCTGTCTGTTCGTGAGTGGCCGTGCTAGAGCTAGGGGTGGGTCTGTCGTTTGGACGGCTCACGGGGGCCTCCTGGTTTCCGTCACTGGGTGGTACATCACTCAGTCCTTCAGGAGTGAAGAACCGGATGTAGATATTACCGTGGGAGAAATTTATTCGGCGGCCTTCCTTTAAGATTTTGGGGATCTCGTCGCTGGGTATTCCTAGGTACAGGAACATCCCAGGACGATCTCCCTTACTAATGTCGTAGTGAGTGAGCTGCCATGAGCCAATGTTGAAATATTTCCTATTCTGCCATATTAAGAGTTTGTGTAGGAAATCCGCGTCACCTTGATAGTCAGGGACGTACAGTGCTGCTTTGATCTTGGGCCTGATCTGACGTTGTTCGATGAGGGTTAGACCGTAGCCTTCCCTCGGAGCCTTCATCGTGGCTACGACTCCTTTCAGCCAGGCCAGTGTTTCATCGTCCGCAACCCTCAGCTTTACCACTCCGTCTTGAAGGAAGGTTCGGCCTCGGAATTCCGGAGCGAAGTGTGTTTCGGTGGGTGAGGCAAGTTGCGTCTTCATTGCTTCAAAGATAGCCTTTTGCAGTTGGTCCTTTATGGCGGTGGATTCGATTTCCGTAAGGTCTATCCTAGGGTTGGTTGCAATAGCTAAGTTCAGGCGCGGGTTAAGCGCCTGTGCGTAACTAGTTTCACCTTCCCTTGTGGGGCGGTCTGTTCGGGGGCGTTTTGACACCACCTTTGGGGAGATGGAGTCATCCAGCCTGTCCCTTTTGGTTTGTTTGGGGCGGCCTCCTTCCAGGGTTTCCCCCTCACTTGTGCCGCTGTTCACACGCGGGCGTGTGAGCCTCGACTGGCTTGGGTTTGCCTTGGAAGTGGTCGCCTTTGTGTGTTGTGGTTTGCGGGGGTCTAAAGTGCCCGAGGAGCTTTTTCCGCTAGAGCTCGTTGGGCGGGCAGTCCCGTGGCTGGAACCACTTGGACCGCCCTTAGCTCCCTGAGCGCGTACTCCTGGCATCCTCTTGCCCTTAGACCCCTCCGTCTGTTTTTGGTTGTCGGTAAGGGTAGCAGAGCGCCCTCCCACCTTGGAGTGTCCACTACCGCCGCCACTCGAGGAGCCCGCGAGTCCCGTGCTGGATTTCGCCGGCGCAGTGTCACCTTGTTCAGGCTTCACCGCGCGCTGGTTTCCTCCAGTCGGTAACCCGGTACCTCCAGGAGCGGCCGCGGATGAACTCTCCTCGGTGGTGTACCGCCTGCCACCCTGAGTCTCAGGTTCACTGTCATCAGTTCCCCTTGCGTTTTGTCTGTCTACGGTCCTTGACCTGCGTTGCCTGTCTCTTCTGTTTTTGCGGTTTTTCTTCTTACGGGGAACCGCTAGGCTCCAGGAGCTCGTGGTCGTTGTTGGTTGTGGCATTGCTGAGAACAAAGAGGTCATGTTAATAGAGGCGGTTTGAGCCGCTTCTATGTTGGTAGTTGTTTGATTGTTGGTGTTGTCGTTATTTGGTTGGATAGTATTATTTTTGTTATCCATGAATTTGGTACGAAGATTCATCTCAGTAGCGTCCCACCCTCCAGGGAGCCCTCACATTTGGGGATGTCCCGGCACAAGCTGCAGCAGGACCATCAGGACCTACCACTGAGATATAGCTGGCAAGGGACCCGTTACAGAACGAGCCGGGTCGCAGCCAAGGCGGGGGCAGTCCAACCAGACCACCCACAGCACCCGAGCCACGTCGACTGCCTGTCCCATGGTCCTCGCCAACTCGCCGCATCGGCCTAGGCCAATGCGCTGCGCCGAATACACCAAGGTGGCTAGTCTTGGTGCTGCCTTGTAGCCTGAATCCAGGACCAAAGAGGGCGTGTTGCCTTTCACCGATAACTAACTCCGACCAGTGATCAGCTCAGCCCCCCAGGACTCCTTTCTCCCTGCCTTCGGCTCTCGCTGCACACGGCGTTGTGCAGGAGTGTACCCTAGACTGACATAAGGGTTCCATGCAGTCTAGTCACACCCTTTTGAAGTGTAACTGTGTGTTTAGTGTGTTGTTGGTGAATGTGTGACCTGGTGAGTGTTTGTGTGTTGTGTAGTGGGGAAGTGTTTGTATAATTGTGTGCAGGATTGTATGAAAGGAAAAGGTTTGTTGGTATAATTATAGGTTTATATTTGGATCACAGGATGTTGGGGTATGTGGAAACAACTCTTAGGGTTGGTTTGCTCCCAAAAAGTCGCCCTCTTGTCCGGGATCCCAAAAGGGACACCCCTCCCGCGAACGGGAGAGATTGGGCTATCCGCAACCTGCCCACCCGTCTGGTTGCATGAGGGTATGCCTTGCAGGTACGTCCTGAGATGAAAAGCTGTTCCCCACAGACATCTCATCTCAGATCGACCGCACCAGATACACATAATATATGTATCAAATATACTATAACTAACTATTATTTAATTAATATAATATAAAACTAACTATACCTTATCGTCTATGACGGTACTGCCTGCATGAAATGTGTATACACTGTGTGCGTGCGTGTGCGTGTCAGGTGTGCGCCACTTACCGAACGAAGAATTATCCTCACTATAATGTCGTCCACAGTTCGTTCTCGATCTGGTAAAATCATATTATACATCATACAATCGGTTCAATTCTTGTGTGTGTAAATATGTGTTCGATACTTAATTCTTGACCAAACTTGTATAACAGAATTTTGTTCTGATGAGATGCTTAAGATATTGAGAGATTAAATTAAAACAACAAGAGCAATTTAAACGTACCGTGGCTTTATTAATAATAATAATAACAAACTCTACTTTGACAGAGCCATCCTCACAGATCGAACCGTTCACCATAATAGACCAGACATAACCCTTGTAGACAAGACTCACAAAACAGCCCAATTAATAGACATCGCCATTCCCAACACTCACAATATACAAAACACTATTGCAGAAAAATTGTCAAAATACATAGACCTTAAAGACGAAATAGCCCGAATGTGGAAGCTAAACAAAGTAACAATAGTCCCGATAGTCCTCTCCACCACAGGTGTTATACCCAACCAACTCCACCAGTCCTTAGAAACCCTACAGTTACCAAAATATACGTACTGTTATATCCCAAATATGTAAGGGATAATGCTTATTGTACAACCTTCCACTAGTGCTGTCAGCAATATGCTCTTGGTAGTAATTCTCATCCCGTCCATCACCCAGTCTGCTTCTAACATCTGAACAGAGCGGTTGCCATTATAATTAAGTCTTTAAATATGTGTTTTAAATTAAATAAATAAACATTTTCTTTTTTTTAAAAAGCCCTTTTGATTTCCCGGGCTAACATTTGGTGGCAGCGGTGGGATAACGGAAACTTCCAGTGCTCGGTACCGCTCTGCAGACTCGCTCCGCGTCCCACAATTCTTATAATTTCAGTATTCTTATAAACTATAAAATCTAAACTTCTATCTAAAACTAAAGTATAAAATCTAAACCTATAAATCATATCCGCGCAATTGTGTCCAGTGTGATAAAAGTGTATCAAGTGTATTTCGTGATATTAAGTGATTTGGGTGATTTCGTGTGCACATCCTCAAGAGCCTGCAAGGTCCTGGAAAGGACCTCTAAGAAGTCATCTAAGGGAAACGTTGTCTTCAATCTCATCGAGCCCGGAGTCCTACGTGGCTGTAGAAAAAAATATTATTCAATAATATTTGTCAACGAGACGTCGCTAAATCAAGACGATTCATTCATATCGCTTCGGAATGTTCCTGCCCGTCGCCGTCGCGTTGTTATCGGCCGCCCACGCGTTAATACTGTAAGTCTTTGGTCATTGTTTTATCTAAAGAATTAGGGTTCATTGCATTAAGTAAACCATTTGAAACAATTAAATTAATCCTATTATATTATTAAATAATTAAATTAATTCTATCTATTATATTTTATGATCTCGTAACTCGCAACTTGTTCTTAAATTCTTTAATTTGGGATATTTAATTATGCCAAAAGTGCCTAAGCTTGAGGACAGCAAACTTTATATCGATATCCCCGAACCTGAACAAGGTGCGAGTGACGCAACGAGTAAATCGCCTGTAAACTCACCCCGCATCACGAGGAGAACTGCTGCTACACTCGCGATGGCTGAATTAGAACTAAATATCTTATTCAAATTTGTCAAACCTTATGATGGCAAAAGAGAAACTCTGAATTCATTCCTTGTAAATTGCGATAATGCATTTGAATTAGCATCCGACACTCAGAAACCTATTTTATTTAAATTTATTCTGTCTCAACTTAACGGTAAAGCCGAAATTGCATGCTCAATAAAAGAATTCTCCTCGTGGGATCAGTTAAAAGAATTTTTAAAGAATCAATTTAGTGAACGGAAGCACTACTCCCATCTTCTCACGGAACTGCAAGAGAGCAGACAGGGACTGCAGGAAAATGTTAATCAATACGCTCTTCGCATGGAGACTTATCTCTCCCAACTGCTTACCGAAATATCACTCTCTAACACTAAAGCCAAAGAGCTTCCGGGCCGTACAGCCGCCATGGAGGACCTCGCCCTCCATCATTTCCTGATGGGACTCCAACCCCGTATTTCAAATATTGTGAGGTGTAAATCACCTAAAACATTAAACGAGGCTATCAATTATGCTATATCAGAAGAACGCATCCAACAGACATTATATAGACGTCCACAAGTCGATCAAAGACCAAACAATAATAATAACCAATTCAGAACAACTTCCTCAAGGGTAACTTCTAATTCTAATTTCCATTCGTCATCCGGCCAAAGACCTTTTAATCCTACTCTTCAAAGGCCGCCTAACAATAACCAACCGTTCTGCCGCTATTGCAAAATGACTGGTCACGACATATCACAATGCAAAAGACGCGAATATAATAACCAAATGAGATCTCAACAAAATCAATCCTCATATAGGGTTCCTCCACGTGTAAATTTAATCGAACAGGCCAGCGAAGATGTCGGTCATGATGAGGTGGATCAATCTCCTGAACCTTTAAACGAATAGGTGTCTCGTCCCGGTGTCGCTCGAGACCAAATACAAAAGTCGACACCCTAAAGTATTCACAATCTTCTAATCATAGGGACCACACGGGTAACCAGCCCCAAATAAGCGCCCTCTCTTTAACACAAAATGCTCACGAACAGGGTAACCAGCCCCAAACTCTCAGCATTTCGCAATATTTTAATCATAGGGACCACACGGGTAACCAGCCCCAAATAAGCGCCCTTTCTTCAATACAAAATGCTCACGAACAGGGTAACCAGCCCCAAACTCTCAGCATTCCTAGTAAACAACACCAAATCAAACCTCAATATTCTAAATCATTGCCCAAAGAAATCAATAAAAGTGTATACGAGGTGATTATTGACACTACCAAACGACTTTTACCACACGTTTTACTTGAAACAAAATGCTCAGACGTCCCTCTCTCTCTCTTAGTAGACTCAGGTTCCGCCATATGCTTACTAAAAAAATCAACCATCCGAAATCATCAAAAACTAATCAACGAATCCATTAAAATCAAAGGTATAGACCCTGGTGATGAACCAACCGCGACCATGGGTCATTTTGACTTAAAACTTAAAATAAAAAATAGTAAATTTCTGTCTTTCAAATTCCATGTTGTTCAAAATATTAACTTGCCCTACGATGGCATTATAGGCACAGATTTTTTAACCGCATTTGGCTGCAAAATAGACTATACTCACGACACCCTTAAGATAGGAGAAGACGAAATAAAATTATGGTTCTCTGAGCCTTTCTACGTCATTCCGCCTCGTACTGAAACAGTAATAGAATGTTCAGTTCAAAAAACAAATCTTAAGGAGGGACTAATTTTAGATCAGCATATCTCCGAAAACCTTCTTATATCTAACTGCATCGTTAAATTAAAAGATAACAACCGTATTAATGTAACTGTTGCTAATATATCAGAATCTTACGCTAATGTTAAAACTAATTTAACTCTTAATATCGAACCTTTGTCTTCCATCGCGTATCCAGTTAATGTATCAAATAGGGAAGCATTTAAACGAACTGATGAGGTTATTAACTCATTGCGAATGTCTCATCTGAACCAAGAGGAAAAGAATGCTCTCGTAGAACTTTGTTCTCAATTTTCAGATATATTCTATCTTCCCAATGATCAACTTACTTACACCTCCGCAATCGAACATCACATTAAAACTAATAGCGATATCCCTATTCATGTTAAGTCGTACAGATTTCCAGAATGTCATAAGAAAGAAGTAGAAACACAAATTAACCAGATGCTTGACCAGAATATCATAGAATCTTCTTCTTCTCCCTGGAGTTCCCCAATATGGGTAGTGCCCAAAAAATCAAGTTCACAAGGCCAACGTAAATGGCGTATTGTCATTGATTACAGAAAATTGAACGATATCACTATAGGTGAAACTTACCCCATTCCACAAATTTCAGAAATTCTTGACCAATTAGGAAAAAGTAAATATTTCACAACATTAGATCTCACCTCTGGTTTCCATCAAATACTTATCTCTCCTGAGGATGCTCCTAAAACCGCGTTCTCTGTACCTCAGGGACATTATCAATTTAACCGGATGCCTTTTGGACTTAAGAACGCCCCTTCTACCTTTCAAAAACTCATGAATAACTGCCTTTCTGGGCTGCAAGGCACGCGTTGTTTCGTCTATCTCGACGATATTGTTATTTACTCCTTTGATCTCACTTCTCACATTGACAATCTCAACGCCGTTTTTAGCAGAATTCGTAATTTTAATTTAAAACTCCAACCAGAAAAATGTGAATTTCTTCGTAAGGAAGTAGCCTATTTAGGTCACGTTATAAATGAGAATGGCGTAAAACCAAATCCGGAGAAAACGAAAGCTGTATCCGAATTTCCAACACCCAAGACTCCAAAAGATGTCAAATCCTTTCTGGGTTTAGTATCCTATTATAGAAGGTTCATACCCGAATTCGCGAAACTCGCCAAACCCCTCACGTCTCTCCTGAAAAAGGACATCCCTTTCAATTGGCATAACGAACAACAGCTTGCTTTCGAGTCTTTAAAAAGTAGACTTACCTCCGCTCCGATCTTAGCATATCCTGATTTTACACAACCATTCCTTCTAACTTGCGATGCTTCGCAGTTTGCAATATCTGCAATTTTATCGCAAGGTCTAGTAGGACAAGATCGTCCTATCGCCTTCGCATCTCGCACGCTCAATCGTGCTGAGTGCAATTATAGCGTCACAGAGAAAGAGTGCCTAGCCGTTATTTTCGGCACCAAAGTATTCAGGCCCTATTTATACGGGCATCGGTTCACGGTCCTAACGGACCATAAACCATTAGAGTGGTTATTCAAATGTAAAGATCCAGGATCACGCCTTATTCGGTGGCGTTTGAAACTAGAAGAGTTTGAATATGATATTAAATATAAAAAGGGAAAAATTAACACGAATGCTGATGCACTATCTCGATTCCCAGTGAATCCGATTCAGCCTGAAAATCCCACAGAGACTAATCCAAATATAGAGGGTGTGTCCATTCAAGAACCGGATAGAGATTTGATGGATCTACTTATATCACCACCTTCTTTCAATCCTGATGACTTAATCGTTCAATCTCCAGATCCTCTCCAACCTAACGATGATGTTGCAATACTACCTGAAATCAACTCACCTTTTCCAAATCCTAGTCCTGATAAAGATATAACGTCAGCTGACTCAACCCTACCTACCAATGTTCCCGACACGTCGAGAGAAAACGAATCTGAAACAATGAACTTACCTGAATCGGTACAACCGTCTGATGATCACGTTATCGCAGATTCTATTCCGTCTCCAAATGCCTCTCCAAATTTAAACTTGCCTGATGATGATTACTCTACATTCCTGAAAATAATGGCTAAAAATGAAAAAAGCTTTAACACTAAAATCTTGGAATGTAACGATGACATAACAAAATCAAAATGTAGAATCGTTATCTTACCAACCTCCATCGATCTAGATGAATCCAATCCATTTGTCCAGAGTATTCTTGATAGCATACCTGATAACACAGATATCATAAATAAAGAAAGAACATTAAATTCATTCATATCATTCAGTCATAATAATATAACTTACTATCTATTGTTTTTCAAAGTCTATCATTTCGATAAGTCCTCATATGTAGATATATATAAAAGTCTTAAATCTCTTAGGAACGAATTAGTCGTAAATCTTAATGATAACACTATCACGGATATAGCTATAACTGAATTTAAAAACCCATTTGATTCTCATCAGTTTGTTAAGATTTATAATATGCTCCTCTTTCTATTCGATAACACGGGAATCACCATACATATCCATAAGGACAAAATTATATACCCATCTCTCTCCGAAATTTCTAAAATACTAAGAGATAATCATGACATCCCAATAGCCGGACATCTCGGTACTAGTCGAATGTTAAAACGGATCCAAGAAATGTTTTATTGGAAAAACATGCGCAGTGATGTCGAAAATTTTGTTAAGAAATGCCCACAATGTCAAACGAATAAAGCTCTTAGACAAATAAACCGTGCCCCAATGCAGATTACTAGTACTTCAACTGAACCTTGCCAGAGAATATCTTTAGATATCGTCGGACCCCTGCCCGAAGCAGGGCCAGCAAAACTTAAATATATATTAACAATACAGGATGATCTTACTAAATTCTCTTCCGCGTATCCAATCCGCAGTACGACGGCCGAGGAAACAAGTGAATGTTTACTCCACTATATTTCTATATTCGGTATCCCCAAAACCATTTTAACTGATCAGGGTACTAATTTCACATCAGAGCTTTTCAAGGAAACATGTAAATTTTTAAAAATTAAGAACTTATGGTCGTCTCCATATCACCCTCAAACCCAGGGTGCTCTGGAACGGAGCCATTCAACTCTTAAGGAGTACCTAAGGTCTTTCGTGGATCCGGAGCAATCGAACTGGCCCCGTTACGTTTATACCGCTATGTTCACCTATAATACGTCAATCCATTCAACAACAAATTACTCGCCTTTTGAGCTAATGTTCGGAAACAAACCCGTAATTCCCAGTTCTATCTATGAGGAAGCCCCAGGAGCTACCTATCCAGATTATGTGCGCATGCTTCAAAACCGCTTAAAACATTCAAGAGATAAAGCATTAGAGTCAATTATGAAATCTAAACAATATTCAAAAACCTATTACGACACTCGCACTCGTCCAACAAAATATAGTGCTGGAGATTATGTTTATCTCAAAAATCACCTAAGAATGCGCAAAGCACTCTCGCCCCTGTGGAAGGGCCCCTATAAGGTCGTTAAAATTAACGGTAATAATACACTTACCTTACTAATCAATAGGCGTCACGTTACGCACCATTTCGACCAAGTAAAACCGGCCGAAGTTGTCGGAAATAATATATAAATGTAATATATATATATATTTACCTTAAATGATCCAAGAATCGTCAGTACCAAACCGACAATCGACGAATCAATAACATAAGATAGGTAATAGGAAATTAGTAATAATATATAATAGGTAGTTAGTAATAATAGCACATAAAATAGATTAATAATAATAAATAAGTCTTAGTATAAAATAGATTATATTATAAGATAAGGTATAATTTACTTACTTTAGTTTTATCGGAAACTATTACTTTACAGTGCAGCTCGGGGACAACCCCAACCGGATTTTATCCAGCCAATAACCTCAAGTTCAGGCATCTATTACGACTATCTAGGGAAACTTAAAATTAACAATGTCCAACTACAAATCTTGATACCGGTAGATATTTCATATTTTAAACCACATATACAAAATATCGACGACACCTTCGGTATTACAAGGCGTCTATGCAGTGAGACTCGAATCGTGGAAGTTAAGACAGAATGTCACAACTCATTGCAACCACTTGTAGCGCGATTCCAAGACATGAATAAAGAGTTCTCCGCCATTTCACATTTAATTGACAATAGAAGCAAGCGTAGCGCTTGGGTAGGAGGTATAGGAACAATTTTGAAACAGATATTTGGTTCCCTAGATGAAAGTGATGGCATAAGATATGAAGCAGCAATAACATCCTTACAACAGGATGAGAAACAGTTAGTTTCACTCATGAAACAGAATATATTAGTTACTAAGTCTACTTTAAGATATTATAATGATACTTTATATAAGATAAGACAAAACGAGGATAACCTCAATGTAGCTGTCGGCGAGCTCTCATTAAGTGTTAAAACCATTAGTGAAAAAACAAATGGGTTGCAAATACTTGCAAATGTTAATGAAATACTAAATACCTTAGAAACCTCTATACTTACCTTATCATTTCAATTAAAAGATTTAACCAACGCCATCTTGTTCAGCAGTCAGAATATTCTTCACCCTGCCATAATGACACCTAAACAGTTATACGAAGAGCTTGCAGATAGTTACAGGCATTTGTCGAATGACCTAGAATTGCCAGTAATCTTAGATATTAACTCTATTCATATAATTTTAAGTATATCTAATTTAGTTTGCTACTATATTAATAATAAGATTGTGTTTGTTTTGCAAGTGCCGTTGGTAAATACTAAAGAATACGTTCTGTTCCATAATTTAGCCCTTCCGACACCATATAAGTTAAAAGAACCTGATTCGTTTTCCCTGATTATTCCTGATAATAGATATATAGCAATGACCATCGACAAATCTCATTACTGTGTTTTTGATGATTTGAAAATCTGTAAACGCGTCAGCTCCGGAAACCTAATTTGTGACATTGAGAATGTCTACTCTACGGAGGCAAAACCTACATGTGAAAGTGAGTTACTAGCAAAAGTAATAAACAAAAAGCCACATCAGTGTAAAGATAAAATAATATTAGGGAAAATTGACACTTGGAAACCTCTGTTAAATAATAATTGGATTTTTGTACAATCGGACCCTCAGAGAATATCAATAGATTGTCGTGGCTCTAAATTGTTCGAAACAAATATTTTAGGAACCGGAATACTGCATATTCCTAAGGATTGTATTGGATATTGCAAAAGTACTACACTTATACCTAAGTACAATGTATTAAATATTTCTTCACCTATCAATCATTTTCCAGAGTTTAGTCTTATAAACGATACTTGCTGTAACTTAGCTAAGCTAAACAATGTCAAGAATAATGTGTCCCCTATTCATTTACGCAATATAGATTTAGATGATTTCCACTCCGGTAATAAAAATAAATTCAATACAATTTTAAATGATTTGGAGAAAATTGAGTCCCGAAAACAGCCTCATATTGTTGAATATGGAACACATTACTCAGCTCTTGTAATTATAATGTTTATTTTAATAGTTTCATTTTTGTTTTGTTTAGTGATTAAGAAATTTTGTAAGCCGACGAGCAACCGCCCTTTTCAATTCAAGTTTAATATTAATAAACCTCTAGCAAAACCTATTCCTAAAAACACAGAAGTGACAGACAGACAAGACCCCGAAATTGAACTTAGTAATACAGTAGCTCCACTCAGAACTAGAATCTAATAGAGGCTTTGAATTTAACCCCAAAGCCTCTACTTAAAGGGGGAGGTGTTATATCCCAAATATGTAAGGGATAATGCTTATTGTACAACCTTCCACTAGTGCTGTCAGCAATATGCTCTTGGTAGTAATTCTCATCCCGTCCATCACCCAGTCTGCTTCTAACATCTGAACAGAGCGGTTGCCATTATAATTAAGTCTTTAAATATGTGTTTTAAATTAAATAAATAAACATTTTCTTTTTTTTAAAAAGCCCTTTTGATTTCCCGGGCTAACATTTTATTATTATATATATATTGTTACCCTCCAAAAAGCTACAATTTTAAACACCTGTAGAATAGTTCGAAAATTTCTAAAATCAGACCAATCCCAAACGTCCGCTGAACAACATCATTCCCTCGATCTTACATGATCCACACTTGGCTTTGGCCCGTGTGGATTATTTAATCACCGGTTTTTCTTAAACCGAGACTCAATAAGGGGAAAAAAATAATAATAATCATTTATTGCCAAAAAAAAAAAAAAAACAGTACTAGTTTACATATTCAATTAAAAAAAAATGGCAAAAGGTAGTAACTCAGCTATTGCTGCTGAGGCCAAAACCTCAGACAGCGCTGTTTTTCAGTTATACCCATAAACAATACATAATAATATTAACTATTCTAAAGTCAGTAAAAAAAAGAAAAAGAATAACTAATTTTGAACAAAAAATAATAATAATAATAATAATAATAATAAACAAATTAAACAAAAATAAGACTTAAAATTTTAAAACTTACAATTTAAAAACTGTTTATTACAAGTTACAAGAGGAATTCAACAGAGTCACACAGAGTATATATATACTTACTAGGGATGTACCAATGCATTAGTGTTGTCACTTAATTTAAGTAGATAAAAATTAACCGGTAACCAGTAAAGTAAAATTTTATTATTACAACATGTTCAGATATAGTATAAATTCTTAGATGTCTTTCACTACTCTGAAATAAATGAGGAGAAGAATTTAGGCAAAAGAATTTTAGAGGAAAAAACCTATTTTAGCGGCACTAAATATTTTTAAACTATATGTAGGTAATTATTATAATATTTAATTAATTTCGGGTTAATCGTTACAGGCCGTGATCATTCTGAAGAACGTAACGAAGTAATCGACGTAGATCCGGAGCTATTCAAGAAGGGCCTCCGCAACTTGATGCATGAAGTGTGCCAGATTGAAAGGGAAAAAGTAAACAAATAAAATTAATATAAGAACTTGTGTTCGTTGATAAGTTCATATTGAGATGCATTGGACCCATTAGCATTTTTTATAGTGTCTCTAATAGTTCGGATAAGGTTTTTATATAATAATTGGGAAACGTTTTCTGAAAATGGGAGAATTTGGGAAAACTGACTGTAGTTTTGTAAAATTTTAATTGTAACTTCGAGGATACTGTTATATTTATAAATTATTGCCATATTTATGAGTATAATAATCAAATGAGAAATAATAGATATTTGGAATCACTTGACTTCATTTTAAACGGCAATACAATTTTTTATTATATATAATGATAAATAAAAATAACGCGCTTGATTTGAACTTCATATATTATTTTATTTGAATAATGTTTCTTTCTTGTATCAGGATGACTTTAAATCTCAAGTAACCGTGCTAAAGAAACAATTGAAGGAGGCCACAGAGCAGCACGGCAAAGGGGAAGGGCGGCTTCAATCCCTCAACACTAACCTTCGCAGCCTGCAAGAGGAGAAGTCTCGTCTGCAAGCCACCGTGGGACAAAAGGAAGTTCAGCTGAACGCTTTGGTTAGTACTTCTATTTTTATTTTTAATCTGTGATTCATATTAGGATCTAATGTCTTGTTACTCTGATAATTTTTTGTATTATATATGAAATGGTGACCACTTGTCTTTCGATTTCGAAGGACATGTGAAGTCCACCAGCACGGCAGGCTATGGCCTGATCCTACACATATAAAATTTAGGCCCGTGCCCAGCAGTGGGACGTTAAAAAGGGCTAAATATATATGTAAAGATGTTTTCTATTTGGGGTTTTGTATATACATGATTAACAGTTAATTTTGATAAGATATAACATATACGTGCTTAAAAATAAAGTTTTTAGAAAATATGTTTGCTTTGTACGGAAATCATACCGCATAATGAGTAATAATATGTAAATACAATACAATGTTATATGAAGTACCTTCAAATATAACGTTCGTTAAAAATTTGGACTTGGAATTATTAAACTATTGAACAGTAGAATCAGATGAGTTGAATACATAATATTTTTATAACTTTTAGAAATTCAATATATAGTGGTATTTTTATGCTTCTTATATTTCAGAACGAGTCAGTTCAAGCAAAGACTGTGGAGATCAGCAATTTGAGGGACAAGATCACAAGTCTGGAAGCTACATTGAGTTCTATTACTGAAGATAAAGTGCAGAATGAGGTAAATGGTGTATTTTCATTAAATTATAACAGTAGTAGTTCATTGCAGACGATAGTAGCCCGATGCTCGCTTGAAAAACCGAGTGAAGCAGGTTCAAAACCAGGTATCTCGTACCTTTGATATTTTCATATGAGAATCATTCCCCATAGTGGTTTTATTACCACTTTTTTTTTTTTTTTTTATGGGACAAAGGAGGCAAACGGGCAGGAAGCTCACCTGATGGTAAGTGATCACCTCCGCCCATGGACATCTGCAACACCACAGGGCTTGCAGATGCGTTGCCGGCCTTTCAGGAAAGGGAGGGATGGAGGAGGGAGAAGGACGGGAGGAGGGATGGGGAGTGGGCCTCCCGGACTCTCACTTACCGGACGAAACGCGACAGCATAGCTGCCACTTCACGCCGGTCTCCTGTGAGAGAGTGGTACTATACGGGGCGTGCCGGCCCATTCGGCTGCTACCCGAAGGTAACAAGCATGGCACTACCACTTGAAAAACCACTGTTCTACGATGGGTAATATCGAATGAAAATTTGCTTATCTGAGAGAATCTGGCCTTCGAAAGATATGTTAAGTCCACCAACCCGCTCTCAGTCAGCGTGGTGGACTATGAACTTATCCCCATCGTATTCAAGCAACTTCCGTGCCCGTGCCCGTGGGCCGTGCCCAGCAATAGGGTGTTAAAAATACTGAATGCAATGCAAATTGCAATTAATTACTTATTGTTATAAAAAGTACCTATGCTAATGCTAACCACTACACCACCGAGGAAGTTAACTAAAATACTATGTTATTATTGTTAATATTTCTAGAACAAATCTGAGAGTCTTCGAGCTCAATTGGCAGAGCGCGTTCAAGAAGTTGGGCAGTTGCGTGAAGCTCTTGCAGCTGCTGAAGGTTAGAAATTTTAATTTGTATTCTACATCATGTCAAATATATACGTTTAATACAAATTGTGAGTAAATTTGTTTGTATCGTATCATCTCAACGGATTTGATATGAAGCTGGAAGTTTAAGTATTTATTCAACATCAAAAAATCGTTAGCTCCTAACAGCAATTAAAAAATCTTAACAGAAATCGAATCTTTGCTTAGGTTTAACTCAGTACAATAAAATCTGTATTTGTAAAATGTACATGTTAGTTTAAGTAATCAGGGGACTGTTAAATAAATAACCAGGGGACTGTCCCATCAGGTCGTGCGGCGCGTTTAGACGTGCGGCGCGCGCAGCTGGAGGGCGACGTGCAGCGCGCGGCCGTGGCGGCCCGCGACCGGGATGCTGCTATGAAGGCGAGATTTATATTCGTGTTGTATTTCTTTTGATGTTTTGAACTATTATGGGATCATAAGCTTTTTTATAGGAACTTATCACGGGTCCCTGTCAGTCATTAACGAGTAGGGGACTGTTTATTACATATTATAATTGAGTAATTTTCATGTATAAGGAGTTTAACGAAGCTATAAAATATATTTTTAACGAATAAATAAAAATTATAACCAATTATCTATTAAACAGAAAATTTTATTGGAATAGTCATCATTAGTGATACAGAAGCAGAATCTAGTCTTTACAATTTTTGCTTGTCTGTCTGTGACCGCATCACGAGAAACCACTGGACAGATGTTGATGAAATTTGATTTGACGATTCGACTCAACATATATGTTACATTTTACTGCTGGACCGACATCTAATTTCTAGTTAAAGTGTATCCAGATTCAATTGTGAGCGTATAATAATATAAAGCAATAACCAACAGAAAATGCAAGAGCGCTGCGAAGGGCACGCGCGTGCCATCGCGTCCCTGGAGGAGCGCTGCACGTCGCTGAAGGGCACGGTGGAGCAGCTGTCGGCAGCGCTGCAGAAGGCTGCGGCGGCGGAGGCCGATCTGCGCGCAGAGCTCGCCCGAACTCAACGCCTGCTGAACGACGCGCGTGCGCTCGAGGCCGCCGCCGCGGACAAACTGCGGCACACGCAGAAGACTCTGAGTGAGTAGCGTACACCTGTGTGCCATCCTTGTCACACACTCAGTGTTAAGCGGTATTTACATGGGTCGATTTTCGCCGTGCGGCCAGTCGCTTCAAAAATTGCCTCACCAAGCCGCATCGCTAGCCCATTTACACAGAACACTAAAATCGCATGCGGCTCGGTCATTTCCATCAAAAATGTTGAGCAGAATAGCCGTTCGTGCCGGAATTTAAATAATTAATTATTCAATTATTTAACAATTGCTTAAAGAACTCATCGCCTGCAACTGATCGTTTACACGGTCGATTTTAGTCACCAGTCGCATGTGGCCGGTCGCCGCGCGGCCAAAGTCGGATGCTACCCAACTTTGGGGCTTGCGGCTTTAGTCACTTGCGACTTAGCCGAATTGCCATTTAGATGGTCGATTTACGTCGCGCGGCAAAAATCGTGCGGCTTTAGTCACCCGTGTAAACTCCGCATTAGTAAAGCAGCCTCAAACTACGACATAGAAGGCTACAAGTTGCATGTGCCGTCCTTGTCTAACAGTCTATGTTAGTAAAGGAGCCACAAGCTGCGATAGTCGTAGAAGGCTATGAGTGAGTTGCATACACCTTTCATATGCCGTCCTTGTCTAACAGTCTTTGTTAGTAAGGGAGCCCAAGAGCGGATTTTTCGCCTACCTTGAGTCTTACCTGTTTTTTTTCTCTTTCTTAAAAATTACTTCTTATAACTGCAGCCAGTAAAAGTTCCGTCAAAATCATTCATTTCAAATTATTTTACATATATTTAGTAAAAAGCTATTATTTTGACATTACAAACAGATATTTCAGTTTTGTTTTTGTTTATCTGTATACTTAAAAATTATTATTATTGTTTTTTTTGTATAAAAATTACTAAGATTGTTTTATTGTTTTTTCTCTCTCAAGCCAATTATGAGAACGAGCGTCGCGTACTATCAGAGAAGTTGGAGAGCGCTAAAGTGTCAATAAGTGAGCTGAAACGGCAGAATAACACTTTAGAAGATCAAGTGCACCGTCTCACTAACCAACTGGCCAATGTGGAAGCGCAGAGGTTTGTTTAATCATATCTTTTTAATATTTATTAATTACCCGACTACGGCAACGCCGAAAGGAAGGGTAATGATTTTGGCAGTCTATGTATGTATGTATGTATGTTTTCTATGTGCCACCGTAGCGCCTGCACTATTTAGTGCGACCACGGTTCTCTCGACAATTTTTGTACCTATGTATTTCTTTGAATTTCTATTTGAATAATTTTCTTGTTTTGACCTTTTTTAAAAGTAAATTAAATCCACAAAATTATCGAAAAAATTGTTATTTAAATCAAGTTCCAGATGACCTCTAATAATATATCTTATAATAAATATGATTAAAAAACTAACGCTTAAATCAAAATGTAACAAAATCACAGGACGGACTTGGAATCTCAACTCCGTATGACGACGTGGGACGGCAAAGAGAGTAATGATAGCAGTGAGTTAGAGAGAGAACTTCACAATCTGCAAAGAGAACGGTCAGAACTGAAGGCCAAGAACGACGCCCTGCAGGACACCGTGAGGAAGATCGAGGCGGAGAGACGGATGAGACCGGCTGTGCTGAGAAGCAAGAGTCACGATAGAGGAGACAAGAACGTCTATTATTCTTCGGATTTGGATTCTGGTATCTATGATTTTCTTCTTAAGTTATTGAATTTGTCCAAAAAATTATTTTTATTTCGGTCAAGTTAATAGGTTATTTTTGAGCAAAAGTACCGTTAGCAAGACATTAGCTTGCAATTTGGTTGAAAATTGGGTCTCATATATCTTTGTTATTTTATCTTGAGAAACGGTCAAAAAATGTGACAAAATCTAAATATCGGCAAACCTTTCTAGTTAACGAAAATTGTGTTAAGTCCGTCCATCTGTATTTGGTGAACTTGCTTTAATATGGCCTTCTTTTCATCATATTGAGAGTACTCCAGTGACTAGGAGTAGGACGTTAAAATTCCTTAAATATTTGAAGTTTTCACGTGGTATTTTTTAACACAGGTAAAGAATAGGTACTATAGTAATGTTTTTTTTTAAATTTCATTTAAAATCTTTTAAAACCTAGTGAAAACTTCTTTTCGTGCATCCCTAAAACTATAGTAATTTATTTAAAAAATCATTTCAACCATTTTTATCCTGGATTTGGATAAAAATGAATGTAAGCACATTCATTTTTATCCAAAACCAGAGAGCACATAGACTATTAAAAATTGTATTGTGATGCTATATTAAACCTCAATCGGTATTGTTTTTACATTCTACACATAGTTATTGTTGTTTAGGGGCAGATTCGACAAAAGATTTGCGCTACAAGGACTACAAAGAAGTGCCGTGTAAAGAAAAGCCATACGGCACTGAGTTTAGTCTGCTTGAACTCGAGAATCGAGAGCTTAAAATGAAGATACGTAGATTGGAGAAGGAACTTGCTGATAAGGTTAGTTCATTGAGAAACTGTTCTAAATGATTTTGTTAAGGTATTTCATTAACGTTCCTAGAAACGTTACCTTAGTGTTTAAAATTTAGTGTAAGTACTAATAATACTATTTTTTATGTACAACAAATCATTACTAGAGAGACACACTCGCTCATATCAGGTTCGTCCCTAATTTTCAGAGTTGAGGTATTTTAATACAGTTAAGTGTTCTATATACATTTAACTGCGAAAAAATACTTCATTATCATAACTAATACCAGCTATCATCATACTAAATTTCATCAAAATCTGTTCAGTCAATTTTCTCCTGATGTGTTCAGACAGACAGAACAAAATTCTAAAAACTATAGATGACGCCTTTGTATAATAATGAAGATTTAATAAGATTTTCAGAAAATATTTAAGGTACAGTCCTCCCAGTGGTAACGCACTCGCTTGGATAACCGAGTGATGCGGGTTCAAATCCGGGTCTCGCACCTCTGATATTTTCATGTGCGAATCATTTTCTAACATAATTACCACTTGTTTTACGGTGAAGGAAAACATCGTGAAGAAACCTCCATGTCTTTGACTTAGTACTAGGCCAGGCGCGGTAGACTATGGCCTGATCCCCCTCGTATTGAGGTTGCCCGTGCCCAGCAGTTGGACGTTAAAAATGGGGTAATAACACTCCCACAAATAATATTCCCAGGAGTCGGAGTTATCGATGGCCCGCAACCGGTACTTCAGCGAGCTGTCGGGCGGCGGCCGCCAGGACGCGGAGCAGTTCCGCCAGGCCGCGCTGCAGGCGGAGCGCCTGCTGGAGGCGCGCGAGGCCAGCCACCGTCAGCAGATCATGCGGCTGGAGAATCAGGTACCATCTAACTCCTAGCAAAAATTTGGTCCACGAACACTGTTAAAATTGAATAGGCTTTCTTCGATGTTCTACATTTTGGTGCGTGATCAAATTGATGGGTTAGTAAATTTCGGTCACGACTGTTAAAACTAAATAGATTTTTCTTTGATGTTTGGTTCGTTTGGTCCGCTTTTGAATAACTTGAATACTATACTTTATTAATATCAATGTACATTTACAAAACAGTTTATACGACTATTCACTTTTTTCTTACATATGTTTAAATCAGTACGGAACTGCTTATATTTAATCTATGGTTTTTGCAAAGATTCTACAGATTAAATAATGCGTTGCGGCAATAGGAACATAAGCTATTTTAATATATAAGACCATTTCCTAATGAAGACAGAATATACACACATACATGTCTATACTAATAAATGACAAGACGGGTTTTTCTCATTCAAACTGCAAACACGACAAACACCTGGAACTTATTTCATAGGATGCAGCTTAAGAGTTCAATATGATATGTAAATTAAAAGAACCTTGTTTCCGGTCCTTAGAACGCTTACGATTGCTAGTACATATATCATACGTAGCACTTATATAGTCTGTGTAGAATATAGTTTTGTCTATGCTTTCGTTAAGTTTGATTTGTCTATGGTCAGTTGTATGTTTTGTTGAAGTTTTCTAAACTGCTAAATAAAGTATCATATATTCCATTATTATGTATTTTTATTAAAGTATACAACATATATTGAAATAGTACATCATAATATGTGATATACATGTACATGTGTGATCCACAGCTGAGCCAGCTCCGCACGCAGCTGGCGGCGGAGATCCGGCGGCGCCAGGCGTACGTCGCGCGCAGCGGCCGCGCCGCGCGCGACGTGCAGCGCCTGCGCTCGGCGCTCGGCGACTCCTTGCGCACCGTCTCCCAGGTACTAACACACTACTTTTTGAAGTGAAACTTCTTATGCGACTTCCAACAAGGTTGCGTTAAACGTTTAACGCATAAGTATCAAAAATTATAAAACGCCAAACCGTTAATAATTAAACAAAGAACAAAAGGCATAGGCGCATAATGCCTGTGGAATATTTCATTAATAAAAAAAAAGTTTAACGCAACCATGGAGGGGGAATGAAAGCACTGTTCGTTAAACGTACACGTAGATCAAGTACCAGGCACACAGAGACGGGGGCGCTACCTTCTCCTTGCTTGCGCCACCATTCCTCAGACGGTCAAGATGCGCAGGTCGGGGGTCTCGCCCACCGCAAGTCGGTGATTTTTAATGTGACGTTATGTGTAGCAAAAGTATTACAATATACAGCCTCACTTATGACGTGGCTGCTCATGCTGGTAATCGTGAGGAATTGTTTTTGAAGTGAAATTACAATATCATTAGTATTAGTGTATACAGTGAGTTAAATTTAAAAAACAAAGAAGTTTCACTTCTGACGTGTGTACTTTGTACGCACGGACTATTTTTCTCCCCTCCAGAAAAGCCATTACTACCCACATTTGGCTCATCGACTAAAAACAGTACTACCCGATAGAACCCTCTATCTTATTAATGGGGCGTCGCGGGATCGCTTAAGCATTAAATGAAGCTACCCTAGAGCTGGCATAAAGCTGAAAGCTTTGGTAAACCTATCGTGTGGTGTATGATTTTAGTGGCTTTGCCGGTGTTGACTTTTTATTGGTGTTGACATGTCATTTTAGATACCACAATAATTTTAGTTCATTCTGTTAGGATAAAACTAAATAATTCAATTATTTTCTAATTGCAGGATCCTGCCCTGGATTCTTACACATTGGAGCATGAAGCACGAAAACTGGACAGTACTCTTACACAAAGTCTGCCGCCGCTCAATGATAGCTTTGATTCATCTAAATAAAATGTCTAAATCCTCACTATAAATAAGTAATGTTTGATTATTTGGAGAAATAACTTTATAAAATGTATGGTCTCAGTCATGTTGCTGGAACATGCTCTATAGAAAAAAAAAACAAAAAATGTTTCGCAATTTTCGAAGATATTGTGTACCACACAACAAAAGTTCTCCATGTTTTGAAGTCGGTCAAATATGCCTTTGAAAATATATGTATGTTTATTAGACATTTATGTGTATCTAGATGTTTGTCTTTCCACAAATGCAGTGTAATGAACACTTTTTATCCATCAAAGTAAGCTGGTACTACCAGCTATAATGGTACGAAATACTTTCAACCATGTTGGTACTGAGTTATGTACCAACATGCTTAAACAATGTTGGTACATAAATTAAATATCTATATGGATATTCCCAATTTATTAAAAAAATAATCACTTATTATTGGAAGCCATTATTCGGCGTATAACCATGTAATTCTTTAGAGAATAGTATTTTTCCTTGTATTTTAAATAAATACAGACAAGGAGTCCAATGTCCAAGGTTTCATTAATGAGAAATCCGCCCGCAAACATTTTTATTATTTAGTTATAATTCTAGAAACTGCCATGATTTGTGCTGATTTACGTAGTTACTAGAAGAATTTAGCTGTATGTGTGTCAGTAACACAAAGTAATAAAGGTGATAAACAAAAGTGTGAATTTTCCTCTCACTTAGGACATAATGTCCATTTTCAATTTTTTTTTTTTTTTTGGGATACCTTTATACACAGAGATTGGACTCCCTGTCTATACTTCAAAGTGTTTTAGTAAGATATTCCTATTTTAGTCGTATTTACGCGAATTCGTATTATGTCTGTAAAAGGCTCAACTTACCCTTCAAAATCATATACTTTATAGGTTTATTATTAAAGGCCATTTTTGCCTAAGTCATATCATCTAGTCATTCAACTGAAAATTTAGTATTTAAAAGATTTTTATTTTATTTGTATAACTAAATTTTAAAAATTAATTTTTCAAATTGCTAATATACTTACAATATAATATAAGCTATGTATCTGTAACCAGATTGTATTGAAATATTATCACAGATTAAATAATATTTACAAAATGTCTACTATGAATGATTTAAATATAAACAGCATTGGTGAAGTAACTAGTTTAGTAACACTAAAAAAATACACTTTCGTACTATATTTTTTAATCTGTGGTAATATTTTTTGCGTCTCCAGTATGAGACTTGACTTTGTACCAATTAATCTAAGGACCACTTTTGCACTAGTGTTTAGTATGTACCTACAGGTTTACTATTTATTAGAAATAAAATTTTAATACTTTTAAAATTTCACTTTATATATTTAAAATGTGCAAATTTATTGAATGTTGCATTTAAGATTAAATATCTACTAAAACAGTGTTGCCAATATAAAAACTTTTTACAGTTTGTGGCAAATTTTCAGAAACACGTTGTAGATGCACCAAATGTAGTTTGTAGACCTGAAATATGAAATTATTCAAAAATATGTATTTAATAATATTATTAGTAGATAAAGCTTAGATTGCTAGTTTTTTCCAAAGATTTTTATCGATCTCAAAATTCGTAATTATGCAAATGTACTGAAAAATCTAGTCAATGTTTTGTTTTTTTATATATTTTTTTTTGTACTTCAATTTTATTAAAACGAATTCGTCTATCAAGCCTTATATGTTCTATTGTATATAGAATGGCTTTGAATATGACAATAATAAATATATAATAAGTATCAAATTTAATATTGTTTGAACAATAATTGCTTAGTGCCTTTTAAAACTGGATATAAAATATTTTGTTTTAAATTACACAGATACACATTTTGTATGAAACCAGAAACAATTTTTTAGTTAATTTTTGCCACCATTGTTTCTTTGAATTTAATAGATTATTCAATATTTATTAAAATGAATTTGTATATTAGCATAACAGGCATCTTTGTTTAAAATGGAAGTAGATCTTTATCTAACACTGAGAATTCAAGTATTTTCTCATAATTTGCTAAATGATAATTGCTGTTTTTAGCCAATTTAAAGGGTTCTGACTTATTTAGTCATAACTTAGTTATTGATATAGAGATAGGGTGTGGTTCGGGAGTAGTTTTATTAACATTTAAATACAAGAGATTCTTGTTAATACTATTATATATGCTAATGTAATGTGAAGGTTTGTTTTTTTACGTCAAAACGGCGATAGTTAAAAAAATAAAATAAAAAAGTTTATTTGCTCAAGAAAAAACACAGTATTACATAGACTGTGGCGTACCTTAAGTGAATATTTTGAACATATATGGGAGCTCCACCCTTCCTAAATTAATATACCGAATTATTCCTTGTCAGGTACAAAAAAAAATAGTTTGATTAGATTTTTTGTGCGCAATTAGTTGGAGCACTGGAAATTCATATTATTACAAATTATTCATATATGTATATTATTAAAATGCAGTCACGAATTACATTTAAACAATTGAATCTAGTCTTATCATATACTAAAATATATTTTAATCTCTATTATTTATTTAGCTTTATATTTAAAATAAGCTTTACATTATCAGTGTTATCATATCAGTTACATATTCTGGTTGAACTGACATTTAAGTTATCAAAATTTTGTCTTATCTGTTTTAAATGTATGGATTCTTTTTGTGCGCTTTTTTTAGTTCTTTATTTCGTGTGAAATGCACTTTCATTATAGTGTACTAGTCACTTGCCCTAGCTCTGCTCGGGTTCGCTCCCAGTTGACCCAGATCATACGAAATTTCATTAAAATCTGATCAGTGGTTTTCTCGTGATGCGGTCACAGACAAACAAAAAACTATTTAAAATAAATTCTAAAAACTAGATTTGGCCTCTATTGATAATAATTACCTACTATTTCAATGAGAAATTTCAAAAAATATTTAATGCACATGTAGTTTTGCTATAGATAACTATAGGGCAAAAAGTATGCTTTACTTTATCAACGCTTTTTACATATTTTCAATTCTAAATATAAAATTAACATAAGCTTTTAATCCAAAATGCAGATGTGGGTCGTTTCAGTTAAAAAGTTATTTTATGCAAATTACGACCCCCAAGAGTAGGTCAGTATTGCACACGGCCTCATTTGTTTACTGGCCCGTTGTTATTCATTTAACACGTTAAAGTTTGGCAACTGTAAGGAATTGAAATAGAGTGCTTGTTAAAAATGCGAAGTGTTCATCGAGATTTAAAATGTATGCAATATTCAGTTAATGTTTTATTATACTACATAGAGTACAAACATTGTTTTTAATCAGTGCCTAATTAAATTAAAACTGCCTCAACAACAACAAGCCTCAGTAACAGCCCGGAGTTGGAAGTTGGCGGTGTTTCACCCCCGTGCCTCGGAGAGCACGTAAAGCCGTCGGTCCTGCGCCTTTACTCTCACTGGTCGTGTCGAGCAGTCGTCCCACCGGAATATGAGAGTGATGAGGAACAGAGAGTGCACTTGTGTCTGCGCATACACTCGTGCACTATAATATGTCCCGCGCCGTTGGCTAGTCTCAATGAGATTGGCCGCCGTGGCCGAAATCGGCTGAGAGGACATTATTATTAAATTAAAACATTTAAAATACAAGATAGCGATTCCTCCTCGATTCTCTCGGGTTGTCCATAGATACCTTTTGCCTTGTGTTCCCTAAGCTTTATGATTTTCCAGTTGTTTTGTTTTCGGATTTCCCTTTAAGGGGAGGTCCCCTGACACATACGGCATACCCCAAAAAAACAAAAATACCAATCGGGCAGCTTTTTTTAGTTTGAGCGAGACTAACGAACGGCTATTCATTAACACGACTTTTACATGTAAAGATTTGAATTTTAGTAAAGTCAATCTTTTGTTAATTGGAAGTAGGTACAGTCGTAAGCAATGAAATGTATACAACTTGACAAGTTGACAAGTTTTCAAATATATGTGAACATCAAACGTTGCAAAAGAAAGTATACAAGCTTTGTGTCAAAATAAAGTATCCGTTAGTTGTTTCATACTTAAGTATACATTTTTTTACTATTTATTGTGAAAACTATAAAACGAATATTTGGATGCTCGTTTCGCGTCATAAGTATTATTTAGCCTTTAGTCTACGAACTACGAATAAATCATAAAATAATATTTTCATATTTAACAAAGTTTTCTAATACAAATACGGTGACTCTTCCATTAATATGTGAACACTTTTAACCTGGACGTTAGAAGTTTAATTTTTTTATAAGAAGAGTGGGTATTTTCGTAAGCTTCTGCGTATCGTAAGCAGTAGTAATTTTATTATGAACTGATTTTCTACCTTGAATTGACTTCAAGCAGAGTTTTCCTACACAGCTTTTGTACAGACACACATATATATATATATATATATATATATATATATATATATATATATATATATATATATATATATATATATATATATATATATATATATATATTATAAATTCAATTATCAAAGGTCGCTGTAAAGTCTACCATAGTTTTGGTGATGAGTCCATGGTTGGGTCCTAATAAGAGATCTCCTCAGTAGTCAACAACACAGGCACAAAATTTTGTATTACTGTTTACTAATTATAGCCCGTTCTTAGATCTATCATGATTTAAATGCTGCATTCACGATTGGCTTCTAACAAAACGTCTCCTCCAGAGTTCAACAGCATAATTACGATTTTTAGACAAATACGCTATATAATTGTAATAGCTTATCTGAAAGTTCACCGTGGCCTGCCTGCCGGCACAGACACGATTTTTAAAAATATTGTACTAACTATGCTGTGTACTGAGTACTATGCACTCATATTTTTAAACACCATGATATGCAAACTAAATAATTAGATAAATAACTGTAAAAATATTTTTTAAAAACATTTTAGGGTTATTGCATAGGAAAATTAAATAAAATTAAAAAGAAGGAGAACGAATAAAAGTGTGTTTTTAAAAATGTATTTAAATTCAATTCATAATGATACATTTTAAATAATACAAGGATCATAAATATAATCGCGTAATAGAGTGCGTACCGTCATAAGAACACGTTAACAACATCGCATTATGACAGTTTTTAACTTTTGACAATTAGAGGACAAGATCTGTTTATTGCAAATTTTAAATGTGTAACAAAGCATTTTCAGAAAAGGATTCGAAATTACTAGAATTGCTGTTAAATCTCTAAATTTTCTTATTTAAAAAAGATAGATTTTTTAGTGTTCTTATAAAATATGATTTAATCGTAATGTGATCATAAATAATTATAATATATCAGAATACATATACAAAATTGAAGAGCCTGTATTTAATTTATAAATTAATAGCTTTTCACTAAATGCATATGAAAGTATATACTGTACTTAAATAAACATCAATTTTAAAAATTAAAAAAAAAGTCAAATTAAAAAGTCAAAGTTAAATTTAAAGTTAAAGTTTATTTAAGTAAAGCTCGACTAAAGCTGACCGATTTTGACGGGACTTTCACTACTTTAATTTAAAACCGTTTAATTTATTTTAACCTAAACCCAGCGAAGTGCGCCGGGTTTGCTAGTGGTAAATATTTATAGGTTTGTGTTCCAAATTTATTTGCGTAAAATAGACACGCAGATGAACTTTTGTTTTGTTTGCTTATTTTGTGTTAATCGCGTTTTACTTAGCTTAAGAGATAGAGAAAGAGAGAGAGAGATTTGATATTTTAGTCTTTTCTGTAGGCTCTTTTCTTTTTATTCTTTTTATGCATTAAAAAATATCCATAGTCATGACCCGTCGAGTAATGTTATCACTATCACACACAACATTTGGTTAAATTTTAGTTATACTTGTAAGTCCAGTACTTTTTATGTTAAGCGATGACTTACAAACAGACACATTTAAATAAAATTTATTGTTTTGGAGTCTATATTCAATACACAATTCGTTAGTTACTGTTTAAAAAATAATAATATTTAAAGTATAAATGTTTAAGTTACTATTTTATTATAATCTTTCTAATATATAAAAAAATCTCGTGTTTTTTATCGAACTCATCCGAAACGACTTTACCGATTTTATGAATATTTTGTGTATATTTGGTAGGTCTGAGAAGAAGAAGGTCTTGTAGGCTATTTTTACTCACGTAAGTGATAACACGTAGGTAGGGCAGCCCTTGCCAGATATTTTATTTTTTATTTTTTAATCAAATTTTTATTTTTCATTTTTTTCTCTCAATCGATATTATATAATATAATGTGTAAGTTAAAAGATATCTACACGAAACTAACAAAAATGAAAAAGAAGTCTATCGCGCGTGGGATTTGAACTCGCATCGCAAGCCCATAAAGATTAAGCTACAGCCATACTGACTAGGCTATTAGAAGTTGACATTACGAAGTGAATTTACAAAACATTATATTTCTCATAACAAAGCAAACTAAAGAATAATGAAATTTGACTTTTAGAAATAGATTTTAAGTTGACGTCTTTGTATCGATACGCAAAAAAGCGACGTTGCCGTTCCGTCAAAGATATTTCGTATGTATATTTGACGGAACGGCAACGTTAACATATTAATTTATCTGGACAGTAGTAGCAAAGCCTATGAAACATATTCAGTCAGCCAATGGACGTGACAGCTCAAGCTGCCACCATACACTAATGTCCCAAGCGAGTGTATTGCAGCTTGGGCTGGCTGCTGGCTGTCACGTCCGTTGGACGACTATATGTTTCATAGACTCTGGTACTGGTACGGCAGTAGCCCAGTGGTAACGTGCTCGCTTGGATATTATATTGTAGCAGGTTCAAATCTGGTTCCGAGTTAAAAAGGGCTGAATACATATAAATTTATTTGCCAGTTAGTTTATTAGGAAGTTTTATGTTGAAACTGAAAAAATATATCAGCTACCACTATCGCTAATCGACGTGCGCGTTCACACAAAAAGTATTGAACCGATTTTTAACTTTGTGTAGTGATAGATTATTACCTAGTATAGTGTATTTTAAGCGCGAGGGAAGCCGCGGATTCCGCTAGTATGAGATAAGAATTAAATGTTATAAAATAGAAAATAAAAAATGTTAATGGATGATACAGTATATTATATGTATTAGAAAACTTTGTTTCAAATACAAAAACATTATTTTATGCTTCTTGAACACAAAACTGTGCACATTTTTGTGCACAGACTAATGGCTACATACTTAGGTATAGCACGAATCGTGTATACAAATATTCATTTTAAGTTATTTACAATGAATTGATAAAGTTGTATACTTAAATATGAAACAACTAACGTATACTTTATTTTGACACAAAGCTTGTATACTTTCTTTTGCAACGTTTGATGTTCACATATATTTGAAAACTTGTAACTTGTCAACTTGTATACATTTCATTGCTTACGACTGTACATCATTCGCAATTAGCATAACTAATAAGTAACGATTTCCAGTACATAATTAAATGATTTCAAACAAAGGCGTTTGTCATCAAAAATCTCGAGAACTTCTTACTCTGATCTTTGGCCGTGTTATGATTCAAATGATGAGTCATGAGTCAATGTTAAGGTCACTTCGCTTAGCCGGAAGTTGTACGGAAACGATTTTTTTATCAATGACTCAACTAACCAGTTCAGTCCGCTAGAATCGTTTGTTTTTTATATATTATGTCAAAAGTCAACTATTTTGTATATTATTTTGGCTACGACCTAAAGATAAAATTCCGCGGTGAATACTTCGCTATATTTAGGACGACTTTCTTTTCTGCATATTACGTCATACCTATTACCATATCGGAATTCGTTTTATAAAATGTTGCTCTTTTTATCTCCATTTTTTTGAAGCATCCCACTTGGCCCCTCTCATGTAGGCGGCCTTCGATGACCCTAGACTCAGTCAACACCCTTCCAATAAAAACTAATAAGGCAAATTGAACATGTGGGTTGTTGAGTTAATACTATCTCGCATATTTGTTGTCTCACGCCCAAAAACCAGCTTTGTTCCAAAAATGTTTTGGCAACTAAATGTAGAGCACTTTAAAAGTTCATTAGCTTGTAAGTCAAAACAACTTTTCCGAGTCTCAAACTTGCTTCCATTATTAATTATAGTTATCATTATGAAGCGACGTCATGTTGAGGGCAACCGATGAGGATAATTATATTATTACACCGTTAATGAACGTACGATTTTTGGAATTATTGTTGTTCATTGTATTCGTAAACAACTTAGAACTTGCGTAAAGCGAATCTAACTGGAAAAACCTATTTACGAGTCATTATTATGAACAATTTGAATAAGATATACTTATAGTATATTGCATAATGATACATTTTTCTTCAAGTTTTTGACGTTAATTTAGTTCATTAAAATTATCAAGTCTAGGCTATAACGATTATACTATCGTTATGGACTTAGCCTGCCCGATTTCATGTTATTAACGAAAAATATGCAACATTTGGATGAACGGCCCCAATACACTGTTCTTGATAAGTGTCAGTAACAGTGGGTGTGGTGATAAGAGACACAAAAATTATTCATTACACTATCGTATCGTAGAGCATGGAATTTTTAGAGCGATTGTGTGTAGATGTAGCTCCCACGCTTCGTATAATATAATATTAATTATTAATATAACGTGTTTTTAAGTGATGCGTGTCCCGTGGTGAACTGGATCTATGCACGAGACCTTGTTACACGTATGGGATGCGGCGTAGCTTGCAGCGTAACCGAATACTTGATTTGTAATCTTATAATTAGACGCTTGGTTTATAGGTCATAGTCGAGGAAGGCGTATTGTGTTCGTTTCCATTGGACTGTGTCAATTCTTATGTTACTAGAATGTCGACATACGCCCGCCACGTCACACTGCCATTACTTTAAATGTAGTTTTAGTTTACTGTGTACACGATTTATGAAACTTTTTTACACATGTCAATAAAATAGTAGTGGTAGAGTACTGTTGTTTTATTTAATTAAATTCCATTAAAATTCCTCGTCAATTGCCGTTGCCGGCGTGACTCACCGCTTCGAGAACAAATCGACACTCGCGAGCGAGCGAAGAATACACAACCCAAAACATGAATATTTAAAATTGGTTTTATTCATAAATTTGCAAAAAAAAAGAGAAATTAATTGTACATGTCGATTATTGATTGAAAAGATAAAAATATACAAGTTCTTAATTCGCACGATATATATATAAAAATATAATTGAACTCAGATAAGTCAATACCAATATCCTTGTGCAGTAATCTTAATTAACAGAAATTACAATTGAGGAAACATCTAAACCGTAACAATATTTGAACACCTATTATAATTATTATTTTAACAAAGTTTTTCATAGTAGCAACACATTTGCTGGTAATTCACATTGAAATGAGCCAGTAATCATAAAACTTTATTCCATTTACAATAACGATAATTTTTTTTTTACACTTTTTATTCTCATATCAAGGAAGTCTCGGACAGGACACTACATGGTGGGGTGCACTCACCTAAGGCTCACTAAAATTTCAAAAGTTATAAGAGTCCTATACAGTGTTGCACGTTAACTTTTCCGATACATTTGTATTATATAACAAGACAATAATATATCTGAAAAAATTTAATTGTAATCTTAATAATTAAACATTATTAACTGGTTAAGGCCCACTGGCACAAATTTGGGACCCGTTTCGGTCCCAGATAACCTCACATTCTGGCCACTCAGAAGTTTTAAATCAAATCATAATAATAAATGCTATAACTATCTGCTTAGTTCAGACAGGAAAGTTAAATAAGTTGGCAAAATCATGAAAATGTTATAGAAAAAATCAAAATGAACAAAAGCATTAACTTCACAGCTCTACATCTTACAGCTATGCTTTAAGTCTGCGCCATTAAATTCTTTTGTCCCTATAATGGCAGGGTATACTACCAAGACACTTATCTCTAGTTCATATGAACTAATTTTGTAGAAATATTGCTTTCAATTTGTTTTAGAACCTCAATCAAATAGTCTAACGCTTCGATATCTAAAAATTATTGTTTCTAAAAAATTTGCTACAAGGCTTCCCTTGTATAACTCTATATAATACAGATGTTACATTCCTGCACCAAAGATAACTCACAAACAATGTATCAACTATGTAACCTACAGCTTACTCATACTATAATTTGTTTTACAAAAACAAATCAATATAACAAAGATGGTTTTAACAAACTAATTTTGTAACTAAAACAAAATTGTGCAAAATGTTTAAAGCTATCTTGGGACAAGGCTTAGTTTAGACTTTAGAACCTCGGTGATGCAGATTTACTTTAATTGTTACTCATCATTTATAGAATCAAATAATTAATTTAATTACGCTGTTCTTCACTATAATTACTCATTGTCTGAACTAAGCAAAAATTTCAACAATAATGACAATTTATTATCTCTCTCACAAAACTGGTTAGATTGTAATATTCAGTAAAAGTACAAGAGCGAAGACTTTTAGGCATTTATATTTAATTCTATCATTTTTATTATAACCATCTATGTAGATAGAAATCACAAAGTTTATAGGACTTTCAAGTTGTAACTTCTGAACATGGCATCATTCACACTATACAAAATGGAATATTGAGAGTAAAACACACACAGAACTTTGTATGTATCCTCAAATAAAACACTAATATAAATATACAGATCGGGAAGTTGACATCTACTTTATACACAGGTTGGAATTGGGACATCGAGGGAGAAGATCTGTGATGCATTTTTCACTCATTTATAGCACTTGATCACATCAGCTCAACAAATGCATATTTGCAAAATGCTTTGGGTAATAACCAACCATGCTCACCTGACCTAATTACTAACTTTTGGAACTGAGAGCAAAATCTGGGTACATAGAAGTCTTTCAAATTATTAAATATTTAATACCTAGTGCGTCGGAAGCGCCGCCGTCCTTACAGCAGTCGACACGATATGGGCTTTTTGTTTTTCTTTTTGGTGTCTTCCTTGGGAGATTTTTTGTTGATTTGTCGCACTAGATCGTAGAAAACTTCGTTCACACTGATTTTAGCCTTCGCGGAGGTCTCCATAAAAACGCAGTTGAAGTGATTTGCAAGATTCGCGCCTTGCTGCTTACCGACCACGCGCTCCGCCTCCAGGTCGCACTTGTTGCCGACCAAAACCATCGGAACATCGTCTTTGTCTTTCACTCGCAGGATCTGCTCTCGTAAATCCTGCAAGTCGTTGAATGTCGACTGCGCTGTGATCGAGTATACTAACACAAACCCTTGCCCGTTCTTCATGTATAAATCTCTCATAGCAGTAAACTGTTCCGTGCCAGCTGTGTCAAGAATTTCGAGCATGCATTGTTGACCGTCAACTTCCACTTGTTTTCGATAGCTGTCTTCGATGGTGGGGTCGTATTTCTCCACAAAGATGCCTTGTACGAATTGTACTGTCAGGGCGGATTTTCCCACGCCTCCGCTACCTAGCACGACTATTTTGTATTCGCGCATTATTAACTATTTTGATATATTGATATAATAAACTGAAATCAAAGATCACACTGCTAAAAAGCACATTAACTAGTAAATTATTGCAAAAAAACCCTTCAACAAGTCAAACCGCCATGACACCGTTAACAGGGCGATGGCTCACTTTATGTGTATTGCCATGTAATGTTTCCTATATAAGAATCATATCAAAAAAAATGTTTGAATTTATAATAATAAACATAATAAACTATTATCATTATAATTGACTGTTATTATAAATAATTTAAGAAGTTTGTTATATATATATTTAAATTAAAGACCTACATTTATGTTAATATAATTAAGAATAAATTAATGCTTAAAAATAAGTCTAGCATTAAAATATTTATAAAACTATTGATATTCATGCAATGTTCATTTCTATTAATTACAGTTGTTACAAATTGTGAACTATTTTATAATCATATAATTTTTTATCAATAGCAACACTGTATACGTTTCTTCTTAATAATATCCTTACTTCATACTAGATGGCTCTGAGAATAAGCTCTAGGCGCAGTACTTATTGAGTATACCATAGTACTTGGCAGTAGGTTCATTTATTCGCAGATGTATAATAAAAGTTATTTTTTTACATCTATAAAATGTATTATGTACATGGTTTTTGGTGGGGATTAGATTTTTGTGGGAGCTGTTTAGAAAGCTTACGAAACATATTTATAGTTATCACAGCTATTTGCATTACTATGTAAATGTTTTTCAATTCTTGATTCAATAGTAATACTTAGAGGAAAATGTTTGCATAATTTTTATAACTATGATATCGTCGGCGTTACGGAAACAGCTAGTTCCCTGTTCCCGCTCCGCTTCGCTTTGCTCGGGTTTGTTCCTGAAGATAGAATTTTCAGAAATGTGATTCTAGTAGTAAACGGACAATAGATACGGCACCTATATCGATAAAAACCCAAAAATATTTAATGTACGGATTTGCTGTTACAATTTTATTATATCTACTTATGTGTTTGCGAAAGTAGCATTTTGGATTTTTATCCTATAAACACATCATGTAATGTCATCATGTAATGTACTTAGTAGTAGTGTAGTACTTGCTGGGCCACATTCACGGGTTTGATCCCGCTGTAAGCATTTATTTGTGTGATCAGCACGAATGTTTTTACTCCAGTCATTGATATAATTATATACATGACTAGCGGAACCCGCGGCTTCGCTTGCGCTTAAAATTATAAAAAATATTTTTGGCATCATGCTGTTACTTATAGAATCAGTTATTAATTAATTATTAAAAAAAGCAATTTGGTGCAAATACAAACAAATGAAATATAAAGGTATTTAAAATATTTTATATTACTTATAATTTATTTTTCACCACATAATTTTAATTCTTCGACGTTGTAATAAATAAGAAAAGTTGTTGACATTGAACTTTGTGCCGTTGCATCTGAAAAGAAGAACACGCCACGCTGAGGTGAATGTAAATTTACATTGGTTAGATACTTTTTTAATGAGAATTTTTTTTTCTGTTGCAGATTTTACATTGCTAACTTATAAAATTCTTACAAAACTAAAGCTTTGTTTATATTTCTTTTGTCTATTGTGCTTCTTTTTATCCGGTGAATCCGAATTGTAAAATCAGTTTTTTATCCTTGGGAAACGCATTTGCGCATTCCCCTTGTACAAAACAGGTGGCTGTGGGGCTCACCGGCAGGCTATTAATACCCACTAAAACCCAAGCCCCCATTTTCCGTCATAATGGCGCTCGCAGAGTCGCTTACGGATTCAACCACGACATGCCGACAGCAGGTCTGCCAAGACTGATCACACGGTCAACGTGTTGCTCCACAGTCTACTCTGCCACCAGAGAAGTACCTAGAGCAACATGAAATACTGTTTACCGAAATGGGTCACCTCTATGTGCGCGAACACCCACCGAAAACCACCTACTAACTTATACCAGGGGCGTATTTACCCTAGGGCCAAGGGAGCCATGGCCCGGGGCGGCAGGTTCCGAGGGGCGGCAAAGCCCACACTATTTTGTTATTTTGAATGACATTGAAACGAAAAAAATTAAATTAAAAAAAAAACGAAAGCTTCAAAGCCAACAAATTGTTTACGTACCATCCATACTATCAATCATGGATCAGCCTATCGCCGTCCACTGCTGAACAAAGGCCTTTTTTATTTATTTTTGAGATTTTAGCATTAACGTATACACAAGTGGTTATGTGAGACTCATTAACCAGAAAAGGCAATACTACCCACTAAAATCCAATAGACGTCAACCGTCATAATGGGGCGGCGCAGGATTGCTTGCGCAGTTAACCACGACACCCCGACGGCGCAGTAGGTCTGCCGAAGCAGACCACTCTGCCCAAGGTGATGACAAAATGCTCGGACCCCAATGAGCGCCAACCAGTCTTTGCAGTCCGCATCCATCCACTGCCCGTCACTTTTCTTAAGTCATCAGTCCATCGTGCTACAGGGCGTCCTACACTACGCTTGCCAACACGCGGTCTTCACTCTTACATGTTTCGGCTGCATCGACTATCAGTGCGCACACATGACCGGAACACGTCCACTACAGAGAGCTAATTTTGTACGCAATATCGGTTACATTAGTTCTATGGCGAATAACTTCATTTCGAATTCTGTCTGCCGGACCATTGCTCGCTAAATCTTGAATTTGTGGACCAGTCCTACGTTTCGGCTCCTTATGTCATTACTGGTAGCATGCACTGGTTAAATAGAAAATGATGTAGCTTCTCCAAAAGCTGCCCAGTCCAAGCTTATTCTTTTGTTAGTCTCTTTCTCAAAGTTGTGCCGGCCGAGTTGTATAGTTTGACCAAGTATATTTATTTCTGCAAAACTTTAAGAACAGCGCCATTCACAATCACTGGTCTCAAGGATACACGACAATTCAACATGATTTTGGTCGTCGTCAGCAGAGTATCTGCCATAATGACTATGACATTGGCAAATCGCAGGTGTGTTATACTTACTCTCCATTAATGCTGATGCCGCGTCCGTTCCAATCGAGCGTTTTAAAGACGTCCTCTAATGCACAGGTAAAGTTTCGGGTTGATAACATCCTCCTTTCTTACCCCCCGGTGTAATCGGATTGGCCTTGTACTCTAACTTTGTACTTGTATGGTCGTCGTTGCGGACTAGCATAAACACCGTAGTACTTGGATATACCTCTGTATGGATTGTAGAATCTTAAGAAGCGCATTTAGTTTTACAAATTTTTTTTTGTTTTTAATATTAGTTATCATTTAAGTGGAACGAATGTATGTAACTAACTTTGTATACTTAGTATGTACGTTACTTAAAATCATGTTTTTTTTTTAAGTTTTAGTTACTACTTTTGTGTATAATAAAAATAAGAATATTTCTCGTAGTCCACAAACGCTAGGCATAGATGCTAATTATGAAAGTCATCGAATTTTTGGGCGAGACGATTCGTCATAACATAACCCTTGAAATCAACTTATAAATATGGTTCAGAAGAGTCAAAGGTGAGTAGTTCTTCAAATGGCTCTACTCCTTGCCTCCGGTTTAGTGCCATTGTGAAGAACAGAATTAAAGAAGTTTTAGAGCTCTGATAGAACCTTTGTTCCTGCCGCTCTTTGGAACTCTGCAGTAATTTCGTCCTCACCCGGGGTTTTTGTTGTTTCTTTGGTGTCCAAGAGCTATCCTAATCTCGCCTACGTAGATGTCGGGAAGCTTAACTGTTCAATGGCGTCTTGCTCGGAGACCAGTCCGGCTCCTCCACTTGGTGGGACTCAGGAAATATATGTGAGGAGTAAAGATCTCCATAGAATTTTTCGATTTCGGGGAAAATGTCTGATTTCGCGGTGACGGTTGACTGTGAGAATTGGCAAAAATCTTTTGAGTTCATATTTTGTTCTATAGCATCCTCAATACTTTGGCTATTCGCTAGTATTAGATTACGACTTATTAGGTTTCTCACATTCCTGTCAAGTACCTGACGCTTAGACTGTGTGGTATTTACAATCGCGCGTCCCTTCGCCATTCTCGTTCAAAATCTTACTTGAGAGCTTCAACTTTTGTCCATCTCTTAATCGTGTTTTTAATTCTTGTTCTGTAGCCCTAACTGAAAACTTTCGCGGCCAGCTTGCTTCTACATCACTATGCTAGTCTAAGAGTAGACTTTATTAGCCGCGCACGTTCAATTTTGATGTTCATATTCAAAGATCGCCTCACAAGTCGGTGATCACTGCCGATTTTAACCCTGTTAATTACTGAGACATAACTGAATATGTGGAGATTGTTCGATATGATGATGTCGATTTTGTTGTTTGTAGTATTATCGGGGTATTTATCAGGTCCAATTCATATAAGGCCTTTTCTGGAAAAATTAGTTCATCGTAAAAGCCAGGTCCAATTCATATGAGGCTTTTCCTGGAAAAATTAGTTCATCGTAAAAACCAGGGGCTTTTTTCAGGTGCCTCGAGGAAGCTTACTAACATATCATAACATCCATACTAACAAGTACCTAAATAACATTTGCGTTCAAGACTTATTATATTTTTTAAATAAGTACTTTATCGTCACTTAATGGGGCGGCAGAGCTAATTGGCCCGGGGCGCGAAATCTGTAAATACGCCTCTGACTTATACCACTTACTTATACTTATGTACCTAAATACTAGTACTTACTTATACTAATGTACCTAAAGACTAACTTAGTAGTATAATAAAAAAGTCTATAATAAAGAAGTAGTTAATTCTGAAAATATATTTTTTATATATTTTCCAGGCTAGTTGTTCATAGGCAAAAATGATTTTATCTAGCTAGTTGTGTATACACAACTAGCGTCCGACCCTGTCTTTGTTGGGCTGCTTTTTGTTTTAAGCTGCCATCCAAAAATACTGTTTTTGCTTTTCCGCTTCAGTTCTTTACAGTTTAAATTTTAATAAAAAAAATATTCTAGAAATATAGTTGCCAACATTTTCAGCGGGTGCTCTAAGTTAATAATAAATAACTAGAACGTTATTAGTTCAAGCTTCTACTTTCTGATCACAATTGTTACATCTAAGAAGCGATAATGGAGTAGCCTCCATTATTAAGAAGTAAAATTATTTAATACTTTCTTAGATTTACGCGAATATTCGACATTATAAATGAAACTACCTTTTCGGATTTTGTCGCGGATTTATTTTGATTTTTAGTTCCCGTCTCGTCTCGTCACGGGTCTCTCCCGTAACCATGATTGCTGTAAAGCATTCGAAACGTCGGGAACTAAAAATCAAAATAAATCCGCGACAAAATCCGAAAAGGTAGTTTCATTTATAAAGTAAAATTATTGTTGATAGAAACCTTTATATTTGGTATTTTTCAGCTCATGTATACATCATTTTAGGATACAGAGACCAAATCTATAGTTTTAAGAATTTTCGGCTGTCCGTCCTTCTGCTGGACAGATTTTGATGAATTTAATGGGATGAAACATCTTATCCCCTAGAAATATGTATATAACCGCTAAAACGTACCTACAACTCCTTTACATTTTCAAGTGGTAGTGCCATGGTTGTTACCTTCGGGTAGCAGCCGAATGGGCCGGCACGCCCCGTATAGTAAGTACCACTCTCTCACAGGAGACCGGCGTGAAGTGGCAGCTATGCTGTCGCGTTTCGTCCGGTAAGTGAGAGTCCGGGAGGCCCACTCCCCATCCCTACTCCCGTCCTTTTCCCTCCTCCCTCCCTCCTTTTCCTGAAAGGCCGGCAACGCATCTGCAAGCCCTGTGGTGTTGCAGACGTCCATGGGCGGAGGTGATCACTTACCATCAGGTGAGCCTCCTGCCCGTTTGCCCCCTTTGTCCCATAAAAAAAAATTCTCTTTGGTACCTACGGGTAAGCCCGTGCGGAGTGAGGGTCAGTCGCTAGTTTTATAGAATATTATACGGTATACCAAGGTATAAGTAAAACATGCCTTAGATAGCTCTGATAGGTTTAATTAAGTTTTGTAGGTATAGATTCATAATATAAATAAACAGTTTGATATTGATATAATAAACAAGGCGTGAAAAATATTTAAAAGAGCCCAAATATTTTTACAGACTATAAATCCACGGATTGCACGCGCGATGCACAGAATAAAAAGTATCATTCACAATAAAACCCAATGGCCGTGGGAAAGCCATATTTCAATAGTCGTCCAATAACTTTCAATAAATATATATTTTTATTTGGAGGACTGCTTTTGTAATAGAGAACAATACAAATTATTTTTAACTGTTAAAATTTAAATATGAAGTTTATAGATTAAAGACGTCCATGTTTTTATTATTGAGAAAGAAAATGCTTTGAGCATATAATTAATGTATTGTTGCAATGCAAAACCACACATAATCGCAGGCGAGATTCGCTTAATTATGCTTCATTGATATATTATATACCTACGTACATATACCTATTCTCAGACATTTGTCTTCAAAAATGTGGCATCACGAAATAGACCTTGGAGGTTAGAGACCAGGAGGACCATCGCCCTAGAATGTAGTGTCTCAGAAATATTGTCAAACTAAGGAGGCGCTGCGATCGCTATGTTGTCTCAATGCCTAACTTCACGTTGTCACAATAGTGACAATACTCATAAACAGCTAACTTCACAAATACTACTTACCAACGACAGCGCGTTGAAAATTCTACAAATTTTCAGGGACAGGTGGGTAATGCTTTAGTATGAAGCGATGGTCCTCCTGGTCTCTAATCTCCATGAAATAGACCTTCCGTGTGTGTGTGACGTTAAGTCAAACTTAAGAATAAAATTCAATAATAAAAAGTTTTAATTATCTAAAAATTAAACAAATTTAGGCACACCACAACACACAAGTACACCTACTTTTTTAAATAAAATGTACGTGTGTTTTTAACCGCCTTCCAAAGAGGTCAAAGGATGTAACGTCGTTCTTTTTTTAAATTTAAAATTAAACAAAAGATATTTATTTAGTTTAAAAAAAAAGAGAAACAGAAAATGTCAAGTTGTGTGCTTCTATTTCAATATAATTTTGATTTTTGAAATGCTAATTGTGTATCTTGAGATTTGTTACTTTTAGTAATAATCTAACACATATCATAATCTTCCTATCACTTACGACAGTTACAGTTGATAAAATTTGAGATTAATTTAAAAACAAAATTCTCGCAACTGAAAATTTAATTACACTTTCAAATGAAACGTGTGGTGAAGTTGAGTATCATATTAAATTTGTTACACCACAACATATAGGCCGTGTAGTAAAATTAATTAAAGACCGTTGCCTGAAAGCCGCTCTTGATCGCCCATTCATGCGAACATTGTTTATTGATTTTCTACGAGTGTATGTCTGGCGTAAAATAAACAAGTACTTTTTTATCTACGAGTTTACAATATACTTATAATTTTTAAATCGTAGATCAATTTGTCGTATTTAGAACGGGTTATTAACTGTTGAGGATTTTCGCGTCTAGAGCTCATTCAAGATGGCTAGGTTTGTAGTAACCTATTTTCGTAAATACTAATCTTAATGTAATATAGAATGTATTGATAATAGAACTGAACTAACGTGTAAAAACTGTAGAAAAAAAATTCTAAATAAAATAGCAAGCATTCACGTGATTAAGCCAGAGCCCTAATTACTAGATCATGCCACAGGTGCTTTATCTCTCTACTCGAATTTTTTAACCCCACTTAAAAGGTTTAATTAAAAATTATATATTTTTAATCTACATTCTTAGTTTTAATAAATCCTGCATACAGTAATTACTTTTCTTTTCTAGGATAAGAAATATACTCGAAAGTAGATATCGAATAATTATATAGAATATATCACCATCGTCCTAATCCTTTCATCCCATTTAAAGTCCTTAAAGTCGGTTTAGGCATAATATCTACTACAACGGGCAGCCTACATGTACTTTTTCCGTTTTATCAAAGTGATACAATAGAAGAACTATTGTTAGCTTACCTTTTTCAGAATACAGCCAGCTTTATTAGAACACAGGAATTTTTAAAACTTTTACTTTTTACCTCTTGAATGATTTTCAAAGAGCTTCATTTATAAAAAGGTTCTGTTTCTGCAGTACCAGTGTAATTTTTGCTGTAGATTCTTTTATTTTGAGCTGACTTTAAAACGAGGTTTATATTTTATCTGTATTAATTTATATTCCTTTACATATTTATTCTTGCAAAGTGATATTTTAAAGACTTTTCAGTAATATAATATTTAGGTTTTTAAATTTTAACTATAGTAATGGTATAATATATAAAATAGTATACATTTTCATGACTTTGAAAATTATTTTCTTTTCTTAAAATAAAAGAAGTTTTTCTAGAAATGAATCTTTTGCATTTTTCACAGTACATATCATTATCGTATAGAAGTGGCATCACTGACAAGAACTGTGGAACAGTGAAATCAAATGAAGCCGGTTCAAATTACATATTTGACATCTTTTAGATTTACATTTGTGTATGTAAATAATAAAAAAAAACACTGGGTTTTAAAAAACAAAGTGTAACTTAAGGGCTGCCAATTTGGTTTGATTGGCCAGCGTTACGAATTTTGGCCTATCTTCCTCACATTAGAAGGTCTACGGATAGCAATTAAATTATGAAAATGGATTCTAGAACTCTTCGCATTTATAGATTTTACACATATTCACACAAAATGCAATTATAAATAATGTACAATCAAAATTTCCAAATTACAACCAAAAATTCGAATATAATACCGCTGTGTAGTGTGAGCTTGCCATATTTTTTGATCTTGATTTATATTTGCTCGTACTGGTATTAGTTGTAGTGCTGGTAGACTGTGCATTATTATCCCAAACTAACTTTTTTAAAGTAATTCCTTATTCGATCGAATAATGTTTTAATTTCCGTGTCTTTTTTATGGGGGACTTGCAAAACTCATGTCTGTGATTGGTAGGGATTTACGTTTGCTGCATAGCTAGTCTAAATTTTTATGTTACGCATGCTACCAATAAGTATGTCACCCCGGTGGCTCCCCAACCTCAGATCAGTGATCGCAGCAACCAAGTAGTGGTATGTTATCAAAGAAGAAGCTGCATGATACACCACCGCGCTGGGCCACTTTCAACAGACAAGAAAGTTTCTTAGCTGAGGTCTGAGGCCAGGTGGAGTGAGCTCCACTTGTATTTTCGGATGGAGTCAATCCCGTAGCCTTATCTAAAATAACCAAAGTTATAAAACAAATCTCACAGGTATAATGTACGGCATACTATAAAGGTAAAGCACAAAACAAAATTAATAAAAATATATATGCTAAAAATATACAGATATTAGTGAAGAAAGGCACGGATTTAAAAATAAATATAATACCTATATAATTATTGTATGTATTTAGTACGCAAATAGTAGTTACAATAAAACATAAGATGGGTACAACTTATAGATTTTTATGTCAGAAAAATAATCACAAAAATCATTATTCCACAGGAAAGCCTCTAGTAAAATAACTAAATAAACCTCAGCAAATCTGTTTTAGGTTTCATGTTATAAAAAGCTCCGTAAGCAAAGTTTTTTGCAAATTTCATAGAGCTTTTCTAAATATTTCCAGCGTGTATGAAGCTTATTAGCATATTAATTGCCGCGACGTGTCGTGATTTCAAACCTTACTGAGCCTAACCCACTTTACGTGAGCACTTTTACAAAAACATGGGAATTGTTTACTGTCATGTACAAATCGGGCCTACGTGTCCACTGAAAATATGATCTATTCACGTTATATGATTAAAGTTCCAGTTGTCGCACCTAGGGGTGTCAGATGGGCTACTGACATAAGCTGAAAACAGAGTATTCGTTTATTTTGAGCGGAGTCCTAATTGTTTTTCTACTTTAAAAATTGCCTAAGTTACTCTAAATGACATCAGCTCCTTGCCATTCAAAGTGTTATTAAAATTTGTCTAGCCTTTTCAGGGATTCGCTGGAACCAATAGATAACACAGAAAAATATGTAGTAGATAAATAATATGATAATTGCGTCACATTATATATGTAGCAATATACTCTATGGTCACATTAAAGCAAAACTACATGAATCGTTATTGAGGTTTTAACGGTTTTAGACAAAAAAAAGGAAGAATTGGTCGAAAGAACTAGGTACATCATTTGTACCTGTTCCTTGACGGTACCAACCCTAATTACCTGACACAGGTCCGATGACCTTTCCAAAATAATTAGGTTAGTGGTTATCGCGTGTTTGTAATTATATGATATTTTAATTACTCTTTTGTGTCTCCTCGCATATATAAAATAAAACAGTCAAATTTAATATTGCAAATATACTTTTTAAATTTTTTGCAAAACATATTATCTGTTTTAATAAAGATTTTTTAGGCTGAATATTGGTGGTACGTATCCATTTTAAATAAATTTCATAAAAAAATGAGCATTAGAATATTAAAATAATTTCTAAACTCAATAAGCTTATAATATTTCCGTTACGTTAATGTTAGTAAGAATTTTCATAAGGTGATGCCTTTATTATTAAGAAGTCGTAGAAATTACTGGTAAGTCCGAAATGTAACGAGTCCTAGACTCTTGAGATGAGGGCATTTGTAAAGTTCAACTCTAAACAAAAACAAAGTTAAACTTGTAAGAACTTTTTGGGTATTGTTTACTTCACAGCTTGGTAGTTTAAAGGTTATTTATTTGCTATCTTGTTTCTTAACTGCGCGGGAAGCGTCCGCTTTCTAGGTTCATTTCAAACAAAATATATAAAGTAAGTACAAAAAATATGTAACTTTTAAATTATATTGATTCTACTATGCTCAATACAGTGTTTAAAATATTATGAACCTAAGCATGACTGACATAAAAACCATCTACACAGACTATGTCTGTGCACAAAACTCGTCGATAACTTGAACATACATAAAAATAATTTAATAAAGTCATTTAAGAATATAATATTGTTCTATCCAACCGTTTCCGGCCATGGTGGCCAATCTCATTGAGACTAGCCAACTGCGCAGGAGATATTATAGTTCACAAGTGTGCGCGCAGACATACGAGCTCTGATACTCCGGTGGGATGATACTCGACACGACCAGTGAGAGCTAAGGCGCAGGACCGACGGCCTTACGTGCTCTCCAACTCTCAATGGAGTCATGTCTTCTCTCAAGTGAGAAAACTTTAAAAGAGAAAGAGAAAACTTAAAAATTCTCAACTCTCAAAAAGACTCAATAACTAAACTTGGCCCGACCCGGGACTCGAACCCAGGACCTCTCCATGTGTGGCCGTAAATGCTAGCCTCTACACAACCGAGGCAATAAGAATATAATATTAACTTTTAATACCTTTTAACACATTTCCCGTCAACGCCGTCTTATAATGCTCGTAAGGTTACAGTAATTTAGCTTCAAAGGTATGATGTAACACTGAAAGTTGTTCTGACGCTTAAAACTTCAAATATTTTAAAGCTAAGTTGCAACACATCAAAGGCTTGGATGCAACTTTTAATTGCAAAGCTCTATTCAATTTAAGCATCTCCCTTTTACGATACTGCGGCGTCTTGAATGGCTTTTGTTGTTTTAAGTCCTCAAGAAAATGACTTGGCTTAAAAGTTTTCAGTTTACGAGATATAATTTTATGTTAATATATAGTTTGTAAGAAACGAAATGGAAACAAAAAAAGTTAATATAACCTGAATTTTTTTATTTATTTAAATAGTTAATTTAGTATTTAAATATTATTGTCTTATTTAGTTTTTATTATAAAAATAGCCATTTAAAGGTACAACAACGGTCTATGATACTATAATGTATTCAGAGAAAACTGTAGTTTGAGAGATGTAATGGTATGACGCTGGTCATCAGCACGTTATAGCGGTTCATCCTCGCTTCGCTCTTTAGGCATGTATTATTTTTTTTGAGCGAAACTGTAATTAAAATTTGCCCTTCTTTCGACCACCTTAATCAGACCCTGTTGCAAAATTCGTTCTTAGCGGACGTCTACTAACTATAAACTATTACTCTGGAAAAATTCATCTTTATATATCAAGGGTTTTTGATATTTTGTCAAGAGTCAGTGACCTTTCGCTTTTATATATTTAGATTAGATAACTATCGACATTGTAGGTAAATTATATTTTTAAATAGATTATTCTTAAAGTTATAATTTTAATTCAATAATATTCTCACTCAAAGTACTTTACTTTGGAGAACAAATATTTGAAAGAGAATAAGGTTATTGCAACGCCTCAAAGGCGTAAGGAACTCGGGTGTAACTTTAAATTGCGAAGTTAATTCATTTTATGAGCATATCTTTCAATTTGCACAATGATGCCAACTTAATAGAAAAGAAAGTTAGTTTTAAAGCGATTTCATTTAAACTATAGAGTATTAATTGCTTTAGATATTGACCTAAAATAATAGAATGTAATATTTGTGAAGTATTTTAAATACAGTAAGTACAAAACCACTAAAGTATAATTTTTTTAATTTGTCTGTTTGTGTTCACGTATATAGTAGACCGAGGCTAATCAGATTAGGGGACGAATCGGATCAAAATGAGGAATTCGTTTACATCAATGATATTTTAACTAATATATTTTCGTTAAAATATCATTGGTTTACATTTAGAATAAAGCGTTGACACAGAATGCAAACGACTAGCGTCTGATGGCCTCATCCCTTCCTGCACCTCCCACCATCGGTACAGGAAGTAGTACATGAGTGTCACTGCTCTATTTTTTTGTGTCGTTCTAAGGATCTGTGTAAAAATTATGAATTATATAGCTTGCATTGATTGGGGAGGGGCCTATTAAAAAAAAACAATTTGGTTTAAAAGTACAATATTATATAGATTATTGTGTAGGATTTTGGCAGTAGTTTTGGGAGTAAATTAAAATACGTGTTCTCGATGCAGTTATAAATTATATTGTAAGAAAAATTAGAACATTATTATGTACATGTAAGTGGTGCGGTAGACATAAAAATTAAACGTTAAAAGTTGTTGCTCCAATAATAAATCAGGCGTTTGCCTGAACATATCCCCGGGCGTTGAAAGCTCAACCTCATGCTTTCAACCAGAAAACTCTTCCTCTTGGTAGACAGGTAGAGGGCAAATCTTGCTGAATGTTCTTCTTAAGATCCCGCTGGACGTTCTAACATCCGCAACTCGAATAATCCCATCTGGGCCGGGATGCACAGAAACAATTCGTCCCATCTTCCATTTCAAAGGGGGTAAGTTGTCTTCCTTTAGAAGTACCAGGGTGTTTAGCTTCAGTGCACCCTTGCATGACCGCCATTTGATTCTCACTTGAAGTTCTGAGATATATTCCTTACTCCATCTGGTCCAGAAATGTTGTCTCAACTGTTCAATTCGTTGAAAACGAGTTAAGGAATGCATGGAGTAGTCTTGATAATTGGGTGACGGCAATGATGTCATGGGACGACCAATTAAAAAATGTCCAGGTGTCAACGGCATCAAATCTTCAGGGTTGGAAGAGATCGGCGTCAATGGTCTGGAGTTTAAAATGGCCTCAATTTGTACTAACGTTGTATACAATTCTTCAAAAGTGAGATTACAAAGGCCCAACACTCTGACTAAATGATGTTTAGTTGACTTGACACCAGCCTCCGCAAGGCCAGCAAAATGAGGAGAACACGGTGGAATGAAATGGAATTTAATGCCTTCCTTTGCCATTTCCTCAGTAACTGGATCACAACACGATTTGAGAAATCTCGAGAGGTCATTGTACGCACCAACAAACGAAGTACCGTTATCAGAGTATATATTTTTTGGTTTACCCCTACGAGCGATAAATCTTCTCAATGCTAAGATAAAACTATTACTAGATAAATCACCAACTAATTCAAGGTGAATTGATTTTGTTGCAAAACAAACGAATATCGCAATATAAACTTTTACTAATTTGGAACCTCGTCCCTGTCGAACGACTGATTGAATAGGACCGGCATAATCTAATCCTATATTTTCAAAGGGAAAACTCGCTAGAAGCCGCTGCTGTGGTAAGTAGCCCATAGTCGGGGTAATAGTTTCTCCCCGCATTCGACAACAACGCGTACACTTTAAGTAACACTTCCTAGCTAAGTTTCGACCTCGGATTGGCCAATACGTATCTCTAATAGATGATAGTAACAGTTGAGGGCCAGCATGAAATAACCTTTTGTGTTCATATTCAAACAATAATACGGTAAACCGATGATTTGAATTAAGTAGAATAGGATGCTTCTTATCATAGTGGAAATCTGAATTTTGGAGCCGACCTCCAACACGCATAATATTTCGGTCATCTAAGAAAACCTTGAATTTACCTAGCGGGCTTTTCTTAGGTAACTCCCTTTTAAGAAGCAGTAATTTATATTCATCAAAAGATTCCTGTTGAGATGTGCGAATTATTACGTTTAATGCTCTTTGCAATTCATCGATACTTAAGGGACCAGAATTTACTATTTTCTTACATTTCCTGTCAATAAAACGTAAAACGAAAGCTAAAGCACGTTGAAGCCTTAAGAAATTTGAGAAATTGTTGAAATTTATCAATCCTTTAAATTCATCTTTACAACAAGTACTAATTAATGTGGAGACATTCGACTTCATTTCTGGCAAATTAATATCATCGTCTAATTGTAAGATCTTGGACGGCCAAGTTGACTCATGTTGCATTAAGAAACCTGGTCCGGACCACCATTCTGTCAATGAACCTATTGACGAAATGTCCACTCCACGCGAAATGTAATCTGCAGGATTTTGGTCAGTCGAGACATGTCTCCATTCGCAATTGCCAGTTTTATCTAAAATCTCTGCAACTCTGTTGCGAATAAAAGGTTGAAGTTTGTAAGGTAACATTTTCAACCAACCTAAAACGATTGTGGAATCGCTCCAAAAGAAGGTGCGCCTTGGTTGCACTCTTAGTGAGGCCTTAACCTTTTCGTAAATACGGACACCCACCAAAGCACCACAGAGCTCTAGTCTGGGAATGGTTGTCGGCTTAAGCGGGGCAACTCGACCTTTGGCTAATAATAATCGAACTAATACTTCGCCCTTATCATTAATGCTACGTACATACAGACACGCACCATATGCCTGTTCAGACGCATCGCAAAATATGTGAAACTCTATAAATTTATAAGAATCAATGATGACGCAACGTGGAATTTTAATATTATTTATTTCCGGCAAGTTATGAACTAATTCAGACCAAAGTTTTCTAATATCCTGCGGCAGTTGTTCATCCCAGGACAATTTGTGCAGCCATAATTTTTGAAGCAGTATTTTGAAAACCATAACACAAGGACCTAAAAGCCCTAAAGGGTCAAAGATCTGAGATATCACAGAGAGGATCTCACGTTTGCTATTACTATCTACAATGGGTTGATTACTCATGGGAAAGCATAAATGATCAGGCATCGCCTGCCAACCTAGCCCTAATGTTTTAGTTGACTCAAATCCTCCAACGTTAAGATCTAATGTAGATTGTGGAAAGTCAGATTCAATCATTAGCTGCATGTCATTTGACTTCCATTTTCTTAAATTCATTTTTGCTGAAGCAAGAGTGGATGTAATTTTATGACGTAAATCTATAACCTCATTTATATCAGATCCACCTGTGAGGAGATCATCGACATAAAAATCATGTAGAATAGCTTCAGAAGCATTCTTATCAGCGCACTCTAAGCCTAACTGATGGATGCATCTAGTTGCTAAGAACGGAGCGCTAGCTGTGCCGTAGGTTACTGTGTTAAGTTGATAAGTGTGTAATGGTGACGAAGGACTGTCACGCCAAACAATCTGTTGGAGATGTCTGTCGTCAGGATGAACAACTACAGTTCGATACATTTTTTCAATGTCACCAGCTAATATATATTTATGCTGTCTGAACCGTAATAAAATAGATAAAAGATCATCTTGAATTACAGGACCTATCATCTGTAAATTATTTAAAGATATACCAGAAGTTGTAGGACTACTAGCATTTAAAACAACTCTCAATTTTGTGGTGGTGCTACTTTCACGCATAACTCCATGATGCGGAATATAATGAGCAAATTGAGCTACAGAGTCGCACTTAGACATATGACCTAATTGCTCGTATTCTTGCATGAAAAGTTTATACATTTCACTAAATTGAGGCTTAACTTTAAATTTACGTTCTAATGAGGAATAACAATGTTTTGCTCGAGTTAAAGATTCACCAAGTAATTTAGGAGAATATTTTAAAGGAATTCTTACACAAAATTGACCGTTTTCCAAACGTGTTGTATTTTTTACAAAATGTTCTTCACACTGTTTTTCCTCAGAAGAATAATGTGATGTTGTACTAACATCTTCTAGTTGCCAAAAGCGCGTGAGTAATTGTTGTATATCATCATTTAACCTATTATTGTCACTATCTGATACAACCTTTGTAACATTGCATTTACTCCTTATAGAAATTAAGTCTATGGTATTACTAGTCGGGCCAGAAACAAGCCAACCAAGCTTCGTCTCACAGAGAATAGGCTGTCCTGGTCCTAGTTTTATTATTTGAGATCCTAAAAGGTCCCAAAAGAGGTCAGCACCGAGTAGTATATCTACTGAAGCTGGTGTATTAAAATTAGGATCGGCCAAGAAGATGTCTGAAGGAACTTTAAGGTTCAATAAATCTACATGCCTACTAGGAACGTTATCCGTAATTGAATTTAAAACGAAGCAATTAATCTTTGTCATAAAGTTATCATTTCTTGATGTTATAGACACAACGGCCATCTTATTAATTGATGATGTTGAATTATTAATTCCCATTATTGATTTATTAACAGTGTAACCAGACAAACCTAACTGATTATAAAACGCCTCAGTCATGAGACATGACGTGCTGCCACTGTCAAGGAGTGCGCGCGCGGTATGCACAGTGCGATTCCTTCCTAACACTTTTATCAACGCAGTCGAAAGTAAAATATCGCCCTGTTTAACATTGGCAGACAGCGATAAACTCGTGCCATGAGCTAAAGTAGTGGACGCACTCTTACAACTGTTAGTGTCTTCATTGTTGACGCCGCTGGGTTGAACGGTTGAAGCGTTCCTACCTTTTACATGCTCTGCTACATGTACCAGCGTGTTGTGCTTGTGCCGACATATTTTGCAGCCTGCCCTTTTACAGTTATTAGCATAATGACCTTGACACAAACAATTAAAACATACTTTATAGCTTGGCAAAACCTGCAAACGTGCTTCACTGGTCATAGCTAAAAATTGAGGACAAGCGCTTAATTTATGGTCACCGTTGCATTTTTGACATAACTTAGGTTTTAATAATATAGAATTTGATTGAATATTATTATCATTAACACTACCTTTATTATTGCAGTCTTGTATGCTCATTGTCTTGATTTTTATATTTTTTTGTATTTGTATGGTTAACTACACTAGAATTCGAAAGTTCTAAGGTTTCTATTAAATCAGCTCGATTTCTAATAAAATTTAAAAATGTTGAAAACATTATCTTAGAATTCTTATCAAGACGACCTTTGTATTCTTCCCATTCACGGTAAGTTTTGCTATCTAACTTATGTGTAATAATGTAAATGAGAAGAGTGTCCCATTGATCAACTGGTTCACCTAATGACTCCAAGGCACGTAAATTTTTGTTAATTTGATCAATTAAATTCTTTAAAACTACTGATGACTCTTTACGAATAGAATCTATATTAAATAATGTTGAAACGTGGTGTTGAATTAATAAATGTTTGTTGTCGAATCGATCACAAAGGAGATTCCATGCTACCGAATAATTATCCGCAGAAAATTGTACTGAATTAATTACCACAGCAGCGGATCCCTCAAGAGAGGATCTTAAATAATGAAATTTATTAATATTACTTATTTCATCATTACTGTGAATCAAGCTTTCATATGTGTCATGAAACTCTAGCCAGTTGGTATAAGATCCACTAAATTTAGGCAATTGAATAGTCGGTAGCTTGACACATTTAGTATTTGAATGTAAACTCACCTCGTTGTCTCGATCTCTTTTCTTGCAGTCAGCAAGTATTTTTTGTGCTAAAGATAGGGATTTGTAATAAAGAGATTCAAACTCACTACGTTCCGACATTTGATTATCCATATTATCAGTACTACATTCCAATAATAATTGCACTTCGTCATATTGCTCGTACATAGCCTCGAGTCTACTCAAACGCAATTGTAATTCATTTACTTCGGAAGGGCTTAAAGTTAAAGTTTCTAAAGAATTCAAATAATTAGAAAATACAGTTACTCTTCCCTTAAAACTAGCCCGCTTCCTTATGAGCTCCTTATCGTCTGGCATTGCGTAGACTAGTACAGTCAACCTGGAATGTATACAAAATTATAATTAATAATATGTAATAACTAATTACTTGTAATGAAATTAAAGTTAATGTGAAACGTTTTACAACAATATTTGAAATTAAAAGTACCTAAGTATTGTTATATAATTATATAATACTTAATACTTAAGATCTATTAAATTTACAATTAACACGTATTCTTTATGAAATAACTAAATTAGTATCAATATTAATCAGTAAAATAAACTATACGTTTTCCGTAACTGACTTTACAACAGAAGTTCACAAATAGATATTAATACACAAATATGTAGGTATAATATCCTTTAAAATTATGAAAACTTCAACTAAAATTAATGCAATAAAGTCGTACTACATAAATTACAATAAATAATTGTATGAACGCTAAGCTTAATGTAACATTAATAAAATATTTGATACTAACCTTTAAATACAATATTTTAACCATAAATACTACCTTTAGAGTGTTGGGGAAACTAATCATCAAAATTATAATAATTATAGTACGTATCCTGATATCCAGACCACAGAATCTTCCAGTTCTATTATCCAGAATGATGTGGCAAAATTGCACATCGAATCCCGACTATAATTCTTGATGTCCAACGACTATTCTTTATAAATCCTTTATTATAATCACAAAATTGCTGAATTCTTCGCATCCAGGCTCGAATAAGGACCATGTGTAGGATTTTGGCAGTATTTTTGGGAGTAAATTAAAATACGTGTTCTCGATGCAGTTATAAATTATATTGTAAGAAAAATTAGAACATTATTATGTACATGTAAGTGGTGCGGTAGACATAAAAATTAAACGTTAAAAGTTGTTGCTCCAATAATAAATCAGGCGTTTGCCTGAACAATTATTGTTAAATATATTTTCTAAATGTCTACTATAAAGTTAGGCAAAGAAGTTGGTAAATAATGATAATCTCTTTGTTCAGAAGGAATAACGAAAACAATACAATATTATGAATATTTCTATTGAATTAAAAAAAATGAAATAGAAATTGGATATTGAAAAGTTTTAAAAGGCGCTCTTACAAATAAAACACGTGTTAAAAGTGAGACCTTTCCAGCACGTGCTCGGAAATATTTTGTAGAGTGCATGATTGCACTAAAAGGGAAGTGGTTTTTTGTAGTTTGAACTGTTATATTGGTATTTTAGTTGTACGTAAAAAAACGTTCAAGATGTCATTATTCCAGGTTTACTATTGAAGCGACACGAAAATCCGGAACTGTATATATTATAATATAATATAGCCGACTTCCTAAACTATAGCCGATAATATACATATTGACTTATTACCATAAATATTAATATATCATCAATAAATAATATTGTATTATCACCTTGTTTGTTTCGATAACTTATTTAGACTATAGATAGTTAAATGGTTGGTTCAGCCGTTCCTTAGTTATTAATGGTGTAATTAACCTGACTTCTTTTTATATATACTGATAGAATTTAACAGTAAGTCCGCCATCGAAAGATAGTCTATATATACAGATAAATAAAATTGAAGCGTCTGTTTGTTACATTAATATAACAGCTTTTTACTAAATGCATATTAATATGTAATTATTAACGATTTTGTTTCTGAAACGGCTGGATGGATTTTGACGGGACTTGCACTGATAGATAGCTGGTGTTATAAATCAATAACTTAGGCTATGTTAGTTTTAGAAAAATATATAGGGTTCCACTAAAAAAAAATAGTTTCCGTATCTTTGGACGAACCCGAGCGAAGCATGGGTGAGTTGCTAGTCAAATATATAAAAATCGTGTGTCACAGTGTTTGTTATGGAACTCCTCCGAAACGGCTTTTTATGAAATGTTTTGTATACATTTTGTAGGTCGGAGAATAGGTCGTAGGCCAATTTTTATTTCCCTTAGTGATAAGGGTGACCCTCTCCAGATATTTTATTTTTTTTATAATTTGGCATCAAAAATGTCTTATAGCCCTAAATTTTTATCTTTCGAACGCGGGCAGATCGCTAGTATAAGTATAAAATGCTAGTATAGCAAAGTCACATTTTCCCGTTTACTTAGGACGTAAGGGTTTATGCTGACTTTTAGTCAAACGAATAAAGCGTCAGGTAAAAACAATCGGAGATTCAATCTGAAAATCCGCTACTGCTATCGAATTACTTGTTACGTTTTTGCTACATTTTTGTTTTCAGTTGTAAGTGTCAATTGCGAGAGTAAATTACGTGGAACGAAACAGAAATGACGTCCGATAGATGACACCATTAAAATTAAGTAACGTGACGATTTTTAAGCGGATGTTGGTTTTTTGAAAATTTAACTAATGTAAAACTGAATTAGTTTGCTAGTAGTATATATCCCAAAATTTTGGTCTCTCTCTCGCTCTTTCTCTCTCTCTCTCTCTCTCTCTTTCTCTCTCTCTCTCTATTTATTTATGATGTTGCTAGAATAATTTTGCAAACTTTTACAGAAATTGTTTGTTTATTTGATTTTGTTTATTTCATTTGTTTGTGTAAATGCTAATCTCTGGATTTTTTGTATTTGATGTTTAAGAGTCGAATAAACATTAGCATCTAAGATAATTCGAGCATAGAAGGACGAAAGTTATATTAAAATAACCAAAAAACATACATACAGACGAATTTGGAATTTCCTGTTTTTGGAAGTTAGTTATAAAGTCAACGCCTTCGAACATTTTCTTAATTTTCAAAAACTCTAATAAAAGTTTAAACATAATCCAATGGTTAAAAAATGTACATAGGTATATAAAAACACAACCTGAATTCTAGATTATTATAAGATATAATTATAACTAATACCTAATTAGGTTTCGCTAAGGTCTAGAATTCGGCTCTCAGTATGATATTAACAAAACAACAATTTTGGATGTAAACATGGAACATACTTGCAGAAAGTCGCAAATTAGTTTACAAAGTAATTATGCAGGCGGGTTTCTTAATTAAACGACTCGGGACGAATACTACTACATTAACGGAAGTGACACTGGGAAGCTAGAACCTAGATTGGTATTTTGATTTTATCCTGCGGTTAGCTTGTGATAGGATTTGAATGGAATGTTAAAATTGAAATGAATTTTTATACCATTTTCAATTATTTTGTATGACAGAACAATTCTACTTGCATATTATTGGTCAGGAAAAATAGAAGGATTTCATAGATTGGTTCGAGTTTCGATGAATTTGATATCACATTTGTTATTGTATGTTAGACAAGTTTTTGTTAAATTTACACGAGCAGAGTTGCGATGCTTGTATTACGACTAAATTATAAATGAGCAACTAAATTTTCTTTCATTTTAAGAAGACTTACCTATTTTTCATAGTTAATTCCTTCTTCCTTACTAATATTATAAATGCGAAAGTAACTCTGTCTGTCTCATGTCCGTCTGTCTGTCTGTCTGTCTGATTGTCTATCTATCTGTCTGACTGTCTGTCTGTCGCGCTTTCACACCAAAACTACTGAACCGATTTAAATTAAATTTGGTACACAGTAAGTTTAGAGTCTGAGAAAAAACATAGGCTACTTTTCAAGGCGAAAAAACGTTTAAACTCATAAACTTTTAACAAATTTTGATTGTACTCTTCGTCTTAAAACGAAAATTAACTATTATTTAAGTTTTTTTGTTATTGAATCTACCAACAATAAATTAGTTACAATAACAAACACTTCATTTATTTTGAATTAAAACAATATCTATAAAATGCAGTGTAGGTACTAATGTTCATCAGTCGGAATGAAAAGTAATTTAATTCTACTCCGTACCTTACTACTGTGTTTTCAATGTTTTATTTAATATTTAAATTAGTAGTTACTATTTATGATACTTTATGGTTATCAATAAAAAATACAGGTCAGTAAAAAGTTTACGGTTATCAAGGCAGGCCTCCCATTTTAGCCTCGAGCGACAATCGAACCTCGGACCTTTTGCTTGCGGTATATGTACATTTAATTTTAGGTATATGATATACCTATACATAGATACACATATATACATAATACATAGATATTTTGTTAATGGATCCTTACTAGTTTTGAATCGCTGTAAAGTTTTTAGTAACATTTGAACTAAAGCGATTTAGAGATTGCTCAATGAATTGAAGTTTTGAACTTTCAACTTTGGAGTTTCTGCAACATTTCTGTGCTTACAACTATTCTAATGTTATATTTTCTGAATATTCAGTGAATAATTATGAGTTTGTTTTTTAAACTTTTACACTAACATTTTTTTTAATGATCTGGTAGATATTTATCATTTGTCTTGTTTAAAAGAACTCTAAAATTGATCCGAATTATCGCATAATATACAGCAAAAGAGAACATTAACACAAAATAATTAAAACACGACCTTATAAATTTGATAAGTCATATCGTCCGTATGTTTCTGTATAGTTCCACAAATTGTACCAACCTATATCTTTATTTTATACTAATACTATCTACAGAGAAAGTTTCTTAGGTCGTATGCAGAGGATGCTCTCTGAAATTCTGAAAATTCTATCTAATAGGAAGCTACATTACCCTAATTGCTAAAGATTATTTTTTTGTTTTCTTGTAAAAAATAGATAACTTTAACTAAAATGATGCCATGCTTAGAACGTCGGGAAGTGGCTAACTACGAGTAAGTCGTCATCATCTCAGCCCAAACATCGTCCAGGTCCAAGTCCAGGATCCATCGTCCATACGCTAACCAACTAGCTATCTTACCCGTTTTTTAGAGAAGTACCAGGAGCAACCCGCATAAAACACTGCCCAGTGATAACGTTTTATCTAAATATTATATAGTCAACATTTATATGCATATAGTTAAGTTAAAACAGTTTCAGATTTCCCTCGATTTCAATTGAAAATTGGACTGCTTCTAAAAATATTTGAACTATTTGAATGTTAATTGAGCACCCAGCTCTTATTGAAATTCACAAAGACATCTTACTTTATGAAGACGGAAATAGGCTACTTTTTAATCTAGTTCGAAGGGTCTAGAAGTTATGCGTAAATTGAGTAATACTCAGAAACGAGTTAGTAATCTAATAAAATAAAATTGAAGTGTCTGTCTTTTAATTTCAAATTAACCACTTTTCACTAAATGCATATGAAAGTATACAATTTTTATAGTATTATGTGATCGGTGATTTTAAAAATTTTTGTCTGTCTGTCTGTTTGTTCGAGGTAATCTCTGAGACGGCTGGACCGATTTTGACGGGACTTTCACTTGCAGATAGCCAATGTTATAAGGAGTAACTTAGGCTACTTAAGATTTTATTTATTTTACACACGCTAAATCTAGGGACGAACCCGAGCGAAGCGTAAGTCGCTAGTTTTCATATAAATTGACATGACTACACGTATCGTTTTATCGTAATATTACTTCATATCCTAGAATATAGAATATTTTTAGTTAAAACATCTTATATTCTGCGAAAATGAAGTTATCAAGAAATATCAGTTGCGACTTTCTTTGAAATTCACCTTCGTAGGTAAATCTCACACTTCTCTTTTATATTAAGGCGACTTTTTACATTCCTTTCTGAGAAACAGAAAAGTCATAAATACTGTACAATAATTAATTAAAGATAACTTGGTAATTATTATAACTCAGTCGAATGAGTACATTAAACAATATGTAATATTATTATTTTTCGAAAATCATATTGCAATAGAACTATGAAATAGAGGCCGAATTTATAAATTTTAGAACTTTTGTCTTCTATTTGCGACCGCTAAACGAGAATACCACTGGACAGATTTTGGTGAAATCTGGTATGTTTAAAGCTGAGATTATCTAAGTCAAGATATAGGATACTTTTTATTGCAGCAAAATATATCACATCTCTAAGAAAGCTGTTTTAGCCGTTAAAAAGCATGTAGGTACTAACCCGAGTGGAGGAAGGGTGAGTCGCTAGTATTTTATAAGCATATTAAAGTGCTCCTTACTTTTAATAAGATTTAAAAAGGCTGAAGTATATCAGCATTTTTATTTTAAATAAAAATGTAATCTGTAATGTACTCTTTCTTTTAAATAATCGCATGTGGTTCTGACATCAATTCTCATGCCCCTTTTTCCGCCATCATTTTCCATTAAAACTTAATCAGAAAAGGCGTGCATTGTTTTGCTACCAAAGGCCAAAATGAAATTTAAATTATATATACATGCCTTTTTTATATTTCCTAGTTATGTATATCTAAAACTTACAAGCCTAAGATAATAAGTGACCTTTCAATCCTTACTTAATATTATAAATGCGAAAGTATCTCTGTCTGTCTGTCGCACTGTCACGCCAAAACTATTGAACCGATTTAAATGAAAGGTACACAAATAGTCTCGAGCCTGAGAAAGGACATAGGCTACTTTTCAAGGCTAAAAAAGGATTATAAGGGGTTGAAATAGGTGACGAAAGTTTGTATGGAAATCACGTCACTTTTAAAGCTAGAAGCATGAAATTTATTTTTTAGGCTTTTGATTATATATGAATAAAAAAAACATTCAAAGTTTGTAAAAATATGATCCTAAAGGAAGTTCCTAGAGACGAACGTAAGCGAAGCGGGGGTGAGTCGCTAGTATAGAACTAAAATAATATTTTTATGAGGTAAACTTCGTATTAAACATATTATCATACTAATGTTGTAAATATGAACGTTTGGATGAATCGGACGATAGATTCTTGAATGAATGTTGTTATTCAGCCACGCCAGAATAGCTGAACGAAGGCAGCAGGATGAAATTTGGCATACATATAGTTTATAGTCAAAATGTAAATAAAATATTGGTTATACCTCAGAAAAATGTACAGGTAGGTATATTATTATTAGAAATATTTCTTTTTTTTTCTAGGGATGAAGCCGAAGTGTAGTGAGGGTACGTTGACAGTAATAAAATAGAATGGTCATTGATAACCCTTACTTTTTCTTATTTCACGTCGATATAAGGGTAAGAAAACATATTTTTATTATAATTAGCACATTTAGAAAAAAAAATGAAACTAAGAATAGCTGATAAGCGAAGTTAAGGACGGGAGTATACAACGTTTTACTTTTTTAATAGCATCGCGTTTCTTTTATAGTGCTCCCACGTTATTTATGGGAGACGTTATATTAACTAAGTATCTAGTTGACGCTGAGAGCTAATAATGTAGCAGGCAGTTAACTATACAAGCACTCTCGTGATATTCTAGTTGATGCCACACCTGCGTTGTAGCGGAAAATTTGAAGCAAGATTAAGTATTGCGAGTAGGTACATATTATGCATATTTAATAGTGTTAGGTTTTGAGTTCTATTGCCTTCTTAAATCCTACTAATATTATAAATGTGAAGTTTGTGTGGATGTTTGTTACATTTTCACTGAATGGCTGAGATGGTTTGGATAAAATTTGGAAATTTGAAAAAATTGGAAAAACATCCCGTGGGATAAATGTGATTTTGTGTTTTACTGATGAACCCAAAGCAAAGGGAGGGTGCATTACTAGTAATTATATTGTTATTCAAATATTTCCTTTGCAGTAGCTATTAAGAATATTTCTCAAAGGTATTATTACCTTTACTTACCTTACCCTTGGATGGAAGTTTTATAATCATAATATAATATGTAGTAATTAATGGTTAAGCTAATTTAAATTCGATAAGTTCTGTTGTTTATAAGTCAACAAAAATAATATATTGCCACTTTTTTAGTAATACTGCTAAAATTAGTCTAAATATTTACAGTTTTACATAACAATCACCTTTTCAAGGATTCAATATATTCAAACAGCATGTTGCAACACTACTGAACTATCTTACTAGTATTGCTATTTGAGCTATTAGTAACGGGACGAATCACATCCTGAAGTAATGTCAAGTTTATTATTGGTTTCAGTGAAGAGTAAAGACATAACTTAACGTTCGGTATGTTGTAATATTAAATGAGCAAATCTCGTATATACTATATAATAAATCAAAATCTCGTGTCACAGTGTTTGTTGTTTGTTATCGAACTGCTCCGAAACGATTTTTATGAAATTTTGGTGTATATTTGGGAGATCTGAAAATAGGACGTAAGCTACTTCTTATTTTCCTATGTGATAAGGATGGCCCTCTACAGTTTTTTTTATGATTTGGTATTAAAAATACATATAACTCTAAATTTTCATCCTTCTACCTCAATTCCCTATTATTTAATAGAGATTAAAACACGGGCGGAACCGTGGGAATTACAAGTATGTATATTTAAATTTATTTCATGTATCAAACGATTTGGATAAAATTTTGTAAATAGATAGGCTTTGTTATTTACCGCAAAGAAAAAAAAACTAAAAAACAGTGAAAAGTAGTTTGACCCTAATAACTTTAGCACATGAGAGCAATCGTATATATAGAATAGAATAGAACTAGAATATTCTGTTGTTTATGTTTGTTTTAAATAACATTAAAAGTGGTCTATACTTTAAATTATAAATCCTATACACTCGGAAAGATCCTCATTCCATCCCCACAACAATACCAGCGTGATAATGTTACAAATAATTAAGAACAAAAGATCAAAAGAGCCGAAAGCTTTAATAGTCTAAACTACGCTTACTTTTGGCTTCGCTCGTCTTGAGCCGTCAATAGATTGACGATGTACGAGGAATACTACGACGAACTCGACCTATAAGTGTTCTATTGGACCTAAATTGTATAAACTCTTGGTTAGGAAAAAATATACTTAATTTAATTAGTTGTTTAAGTCTTAATGACATTCTTAAGTTAGAGCATGTAAGGAAAGTATGAATAATATGAATCATACATTCTTATACCTATTTAACAATCGTTTTCTCCGAACAATGTGAAATATAAAAGGAACTCTCTGAATTTTATAAGAATTTATAAAAATATGTTCAATATCGTATGAGTTGAACTGTAATATACGATTTTATCACTAAGTTTTGAACGAAGAGCGCAAAAGGTTAAAAATCTTTAAATATATTGTAAGTACATTCTATGTTAGAAACTACTGACAATAAGACTCGTACCAAAGTTTAATAATAGAATATTTTAGAATAAATAAATATTCGTAATAAATAGTCTGAAAAGTTTCTAAATTACTCGCACAAGATTTCTATTTTTTGGTTCTATTTTCTTTAAATAAAATGTAAATTTCGACATGAAGAAAGTTTTTAACATTTTTGGCTAATCATTTATAAACTTATATATATCCTTATTATATTAATACTTCTATAAAAATAGTAGCAATTCCCGCGGCTCTGCCCGCTTTCTAATCACTATTAAAAAGTAGGGATTGGTGGTAGATGGATGAAAATTTAGGGTTATAAGTACTTTTTGATGTCAAATTATAAAGAATAATAGATAATGGATAAAATTTCGGTTTAAAAATAAAAAAAATGAAATAACTGGAGAAGGCCACTCTTGTCACCTAGCGGAATATAAAATAGCCTACGACCTAATCTCAGTGCTATCAAATGTACACAAAAAATTCATAAAAATCGATCAAGCCGTTTCGGAGGAGTTCGATAACAAACAATATGACACTAGATTTTTTGTATTAGGATTAGTGCGATCGAAGCCGCGGGTTCCGCTAGTAAACATGAAAATGGGTGCAGTAGTTTTTGAGTTTATCGCGAACAGACAGACAAACGCGGCAGAGGACTTTGTTTTATAATATTATACTTTAATAGATATAATATAATATTATATTATATTCTTTACTGCATAATGAAGTTATCTATTATGTATATGCCTATTATGTATGTATAATGTATACATACGCGATTAGAACGTGGTAAGAATGTGTACACAACTTTTAACAACAAGGTTGTTATAAAGCCACGTTTTTGTTTTTAATAAGCTAGAGTTAATGTTGAGTAGCATATTTAAAATTCAGAAGTTGTTTTTTGCGTCAGTTATCCGACTTGAGTTGGAAAGAGACTGATAAGGCTATGGTTACTTTATAGTATAATAAATTTAATTGCTACAGGTTAAAATTAAAAGGATGACCTTTTGTTGATTATATTATATGATAATTTTTGTCATCTGCTCTTGTATAAAAAAAATGCGTACATACTTTATTCAAAGCCTATGAAATATATGAAATATACACTCGCTTGGGACATTAGTGTATGGCAGCTTGGGCTGTCACTTCCGTAGGCTCATTAAATGTTTCATAGCTTTGCTTTATGCAAGTCAGTGAGTTGGTTTTGCTATCGAAATTTGATCATAATTAAAAAGTATGAATCGATATTTACTACAATCGATCGATCGATAGGTTCTGAATAACTATTCAGGAAGTCGGTTAAGAAGAAACAGAAAAACAGAGGCGAATTAGGTACTCAGTATTAAAAATATTTTATTTTGCCTATTAAGTTTTTTTTTATTTTAACATATTTTCTTTCTTTTATAAATAAACAAAAAAGATATTTTACATAATAATATGCTTCATGTTCATGATCCTGTTATAATACACTCTATAGAAGATAATAAATCAGTAATTGCATTAGTGAGTAATTTTATTCAGCATATCATATGAATTCGAAATGCAAATAATTGGATTGAGCCGTGATATAATATCGCTAGTTTATACTCGCGGCTCAGCTCTCATATTTATATTTAAAAAAAGGTTTAGTATTCATAGTATAATAAAGGATTTAACGCCATCTTATTTTAGATTAAATTTTAGTCAATAAATACAGAGTTATAAGAAAAGGAAGTCCGAGTTGGATTCCCAAACGATGGGTTCCGTTCGATTATTGTTATAATATATAGGGTCCTGTTACCTATCCTTCGGGTACGGAATCCTAAAAAGATTATTAAAATCAGACAAGACCAAAAAGTTTCGATTAATAGTAACATAAGTATAAATAGGGAAGTTAGTGAGATCCCCTCATCAGCTAGAAAACAGCTGATGATCTTCAAACGGCTGAACAGATTTTCATGAAACATGGCAAAAAAATCATCTATGACAAAAAAAAATTGCCGAAAATCGGTTCATCCATTTGGGAGCTACGATATCACAGACAGAAACACAAATACACAAATAGACACGTTAAACTTGTAACACCCCTCTGTTTTTGCGTCGGGTGTTAATAAAATAAGTGTACTCCTTTTAAAACAAATAAGTAAGTACGTCTTACGAGTATATATTATTTAGGTGTCCAGCCCTTAATTTACCTAGTACGTTCATAGCCTCTCTGAATAAGCACCACAATTATACAGGATTAGAGAAAGCCGGGCCGAGATTACTTCGCAACGACAACTCAAAGCGTAGAGTAAATGAGCGAATTAGAAGACCTCGTGTAAATCATTCTTTGTGGCGTTATTAACGCTACAACGTTTTGTCATGGTTTTGTATATAGTGGTTTAATTTATGAAGAACTAGCGACTAATCCTAGCTTTGCTCGGGAGTATTGTTCACTTGCATTAATTATACACTAGTACCTTTTGGCTAAAGTTGATATTAATAGTCCGTGTATTACTAAAATTTATTCAAACCCGTTTAGTTTAGAATGAGTGACAAACTTTTGTATGCCTGTTATTATAAATTGCTAAGATGTAGATAAACTTAACTTAACTTGTATCCGCGTTCACATTACAATAATAAGTAATTGAAACATACTAGCCTATTACTTAAAACGTGGGACTTCTAAAAAACAGGATTTCGCGCACAAGCCTCTCTTGTATTCTCAACACGAGAGGGAACAGGCCATAGTCCACTGCTTACTTCACATGTATTTCGAAAACTAGGTTCTCTAGACATACACGTTTCCTCACGATGTTTTCCTTCGCCGTAAGGTAAGTGGTAATCGTGTTAGAAATTATTCGGACATCAGAGGTGCGAGACCCGGATTTGAACCCGCATCCTTCGGTTATCCAAGCGAGCGCGTTACGTCTAGGCTATTGCCTTTTTTGCATTCCACTCTTATATCTGGTTAAATTTCCAACGACTGCAAAGTGACGAATGAGTGAGATCTTGACTAAGTCCCCGAGTGCCACTAAAAAAGTTACAGTTCTAAAAGAGTTGACAACGTAATAAAATGATAATTTTCCCCTGAAGTAAGCTACAGTAAAATTTTTAAGATGAACTTATTAGTAGTCGAGTAAGTTTTAATCATCTGACTCCTTTGTGAGTTGTCCTGCTTATTCAAATAATTATTTTACAATACTTTTACTCTTTGTATGGAACAAGTTTAACCCAATCTTTAACTTTTGCTTAGTTCTATGATAGTTAATATTAACGACTAGGAGAAGTGGTGGTTTAAATGTCTATTGAGTTCTTTTACGATATTATAATATAAAATGTTCTCGCACTAGATAAAGGTTCTAAAATTTTTTATAATATACTTTTGCTCGTGTCACCGTTTATGTAATTTTTTAAGGTTTAGGTAATTGCTTCGTACGGACACTGGCCTCTCTTCAATACGAGGAGGATCAGGCCATAGTCCACACCGCTGGCCTAGTGCGATTGACGGACTTGACATGACTTCCGTAAACTTGCTAGGTTCTGTGAGATATGCAGGCTTCCTAACGATGTTTTCCTTCATCGTAAGACAAGTGGATTTTTTGGCGACATCCGGATTTGAACCCGCATCACTCGGTTATCCAAGCATGCGCCTTACCACTGGGCTACCACTGCTATACTTTCAATTATAGAAACAATAAAATGCTAGGATAGAGTTATTTAAATAATCCCATATAAAAAGGAAAACCCTGGATTTGAAGATTCACTTCACTGAAACCGTTTCCCATAAAATGGGCGGTTAAATTCGAGATTTGAGTTTTCATTCGGACCCTTAATTTTTGCAGATATTGTTTATTTTGATTGGTTAGTTGGAATGAAATGATTTTTTTCTAAAAATCATATTTACAACTGTTTTAATGGTTATATAGTAACTAGCAATTCCCGCGGCTCCACATTTAGGGTTATAGTTATTATTTGATGCCAAATTATAAATAAATAATTTTGGTCTAAAATAATAAAAAAAATATCTGGAGAGGGCCACCCTTATATTAGGGGAATAATAAATAGCCTACGACCTATTCTCAGACCTATCAAAACACCAAACATTTCATAAAAATCGGTCAAGCCGTTTCGGAGGAGTTCGATAACAAACACTGTGACACGAGATTTTTTGAAGTTAATTTCGAATCCACTGATTTCCCAACTCCGAGCTGTCACTTTTGGATTTTGGTTTTACTTGGCCTGACTCAGAACTCAAAACCAGGACCATCAGATATGCTGCTGTTTATATTCTGCATATCACGTGTTATTTTGTCTATTATACACCACTTTTCATAAATTTTTTTTGAGTATCTAAGGATATTTTCGATGATAAATGATGTGGTTTGATAGGTTTCTAAGTATCCATATATATTTCGATAAAAAATATTTCTACTTGTACACATATCTTAATGATTTTGAAGTAAGCACATTAAAAACAGACATTTCTTTAATACTTTCTTAGGTTTACGCGAATATTCGACATTATAAATGAAACTACCTTTTCGGATTTTGTCGCGTAGAGAGTCTCTCCCATGACCATGATTGCTGCAAAGCATTCGAAACGTCGGGAACTAAAAATCGGGAAAAGGTAGTTTCATTTGTAAGACATTTCTTTTTAATTTTATTATCATCGTTAAATAATATAAAGTTTATTTTAAAAGTCCAGCTAAAATCAACACATGTTTCCGAATCAGTAGTACGAAACGTATTCCACGTTAAATCGATAGATTTATCTAAAGTGCATTTTCCATTGAAACAAATACCAGCATATCGGTAAAGTCAAAAGGAAAAGAAGCTATCGACCGAGCGAAAAATGAAGTGAGCTGGAACGCTTACAATACTCGTATATCCCATTGATAGTTTTGTTAACAATGTATTTTCTAGAAAATTCTTTTGCTTTATGTTTAACGAATTTTTGAAAACTACTTGTTATTAATTCTATTGTAGAATATTCAGGTTTTTTATTGGCATGTGTTACTAACCTTTAGATATTTTTATTATGGTATTTTTAAATATTATGTTGATATAGCATCTTGTAAGCTTTGAGTTTCTCCTTTAAAATATGTAGATTTTTCGATGATATCTTTAGGTACAATTTATTTAAATAAAAACTAATTATGATAATTAATAAAGTTTTATAGTTTTATAGATAGCATTAATTTCGTGAAGATTAATATGTAGGATTTAGAGTAATTTTAAGACCTAAAAGCAACCTATTTGTCAAAATAGATCAAGTGCAAAGTCGAAAATTGAAGTGAAAGAATTTTACTATTCACCTTACCTGCATCATTGGATTCATTACCAATGATGCAGGTAAGGTGTAAATATTGATAATAATAAATCCGAATTCTAGACATATACTTGTATAAATACACGGTAATTGAAATAGACTAAGACAAGACAGTTCGGTGCTTTTTTCTACTCAGTCTGTCAACCAATTTAGTAGCTGTTGACAAATTTTGTACTTACTATCAAAAAAATTAAAAATTTTATGTAGATAGATTATAATTATAAATATTTTACTCAAATTTTAATTATTAATTATGTACATAATACTAGTAAAGTTGATTGTTTCGTGATACTTATTCTAACATAAGTTAACTTTACAGAGGTTTGACGACTCGTTTGGCTCAGTTGGTAGTGACCCTACTTTCTGCGTCAGCGGTCGCGGGTTTGAGTCCCGCTGGGGACATTCATTTGCTAATCACGAAAGTTTGTACTCCAGTCATGGGTGTTTATATTTATAATATGTATGTATTTAAAATTTATATGTGTAGTATATCAACTATCTGGTATCCGCAACACAAGCACGTAACGTAGCTTACTGCGGAACTAGATGGCGCTGTTGTAATAATGTCCCAACATATTTATTTATATATATATATGAACAAAGCCCTAAAATAAATAGTGATGTATCCAATCTGCAAGCCTGCCAACCTCTAATACACTTGCGATAATTGACCCGCGTAATTGTAATTAATGCATGCCATCCACCAATAATATTCATGAGACGAGATTATGTATGGAAGCGTTTATCGAGTCGTTTGAGCCGAGTTTCAGATGTTAGCTAGATTATTTTCGTTCGCTATTTTAAACGAAATGGAGTTTTTAGGCGATATCAATCAATACATAGGTATGTATGTAGTTATACTGTCTCTACAACTTATAAGATTTGTTAGTGTTGAAAAATTTTTTTTTATGAAAAGCCACAATTTTAAGAATTTTATTGAGTAATTTTAGGGTTTTTGTTATTGTTTTGGTATGGGTTTTATAGTAATTTTATCATAATATAATTTAAGTACACATAAATTTATTTAAAAATATCGCCATTTTTTGTTTAATTTTCATCATTATTCTAGTGTTTAAGTTAAAAAAGCCTGTACTATAAATAACGGTGTAACTAAAAGCAATAATTAGTCTACAACGTCATAGCAGAGTGATACTTAAATAATAAACCAATAAAATACCAACAATAATCTTTCGCGGTAAAATATATACTATGTCAGTCCCTCCAACAACGACGTGAAAGAAGGACAAACTCATTGTAACATTAATATGAAGTATTATAGATATTTCTCACAAGAATCCTTAGTACATGAAAACTCTATTCCTACACGTTCCAAACACGTTTACTTTATATGATTTAAAATATTACAGTAAAAGTCTTTTTGTGAAGACGACAAAGTTCTAGTAGCGCTCCAAGATGCTAACAAATTGACGCAAGTCGCGACGCGTAGAGCTGACAGTTGAAATGAGTTCGTAATTTGTAGCAGCAGACGTTTATACCGTGTCGTAGCTTTATGTAGAGCGTTAATAATAAGTATTTATTTATATTCAAATATACTATTCATGTGTAATAACTTAAGTTATATGGACATAGTTTGATATTATTGTTATAGGATATGTTATCGGTTAGAAGTTCATTTAATTTTGAAACATATTTTAATTATACTGAAGAAAGATAATTTTGTGAAAACACTTGGCAAAAAGGAGTTTAAGTAAGAAAAAGGTATACTAATTCTCGAAGAAATGTAAGACTCGCGTTATTAGAAAGACGACTGTAATGCACGAAAATAGCATTAGATTAGCATACAGGCCAAACCATTGCCATTGAATCTTGTGAGCTTCGTTGGACTAAGAAAACATATGACGAAAACGACCTGGAGTAATAAAACCCTGATTAATCTCGCCACTAAATTTGATAGTTTTATATTATTAGTACTTGTACTTCGTAGACATTTTCAAAATACGGCGATATTGGTAACTCTTAACCCGAATATTAACCATAGAGCAAAAATAATTTTATAAATTAAATATATGGTGTAGTTTTCTCTTGGATTTTACTTGGATATATTATGTTATTTAACTTTGTAACTGCCATGGTGGTCTAATGGTTAGCATCTGTCGTAACTACAGGGTTCAAGTCCCACTTCAGGAAAGCCCAGAGTTGAAAAAGTTGGCGGCGGAGCATCCCCATGAAAGAGGGCAGGTAACGTATTGATAATTAATTATTAATAAAATTTATTAATTTGATAAAACTATAATTCTAAATCAAACATGACAAGCAAAATATGATATTTAATTTTATTACCGTTACAAAATTTTTGAGAGCGTCAGAAGCTATATCAGCCCACGCTTTAAAAATACAAAATGTTCACTAAAAGTGTATAAAGGAAATGTGGGCGCGCGTTCAGATTGAAACTTTGAATACATACTTATTCTATTTATCTTACAAACTTTTATCGAAATTTTCTACGAAACATAGATATCAAAAATATACTTTTGAGTTTGATTTTTTAAACACATAGTTCTACAATTCAAAACCCAAAACCTCAAATTCCAACCATACCACCGGCGGTCTTTCACAACCGTTACGAACTAGCAACCTTCAAGAAGACAGCGTATTCTTTCAAGATGTCCTTGGGCGGCGGTGCCTTACCATTAGGTGAGCCTCTTGCCCGTTTTCCCCCTTTGTCGTATAAAAGAAAAAAAAGGTCTACAATACCTTAAAAGTTAAAACAAGTGATAAGCATGGTTAATTTCCTCATCACAATAACATAGTACTAGACTTAATAGCTCAAAAACATACTGATTAAAGCTAAACACATGTTAGTATTCAGATCGAAAGATAAAGCGCTCATTACGACTTAGTCCACAATCTGATATCATTACTACTACTCTGCCAGTATTCACCTACATTTTCGAAAAGGACTAACAAAATATTCATGTACCGAATTCAACACACTGGCGACCATCTCATTACGAGTCTAAAAGCAGGAAATACTACGGGGATTCTCTTTAACAGCTAGATTTGTTATGCAATTTTGTTGTTTGTAATTGAGGCGAAATCGTCAACAGCTTTTTTGAATAACTGAAAAAAACTAGCGTCACCCTTCTGGCTCTGCTAAGGTGTAAAATGTTGTATACAAGCGTTTACAAACACGCTGTCTGATTGCAAAATGCCGACGGCAATTCGAAAATTACTTCACAAATTATTTTTTTAAGGTCTTCGCCGAAATATGTGGTCGTATTTTTTTTTCATTTTACTACAGTTCTATTACGTAACGTGGCTTTACTACAGGTCAAACTTGGATTATACACGTAGCTTTTATATAAAAGATATTTGCAACAACAAATCAACTTTAATCTATGCTTAAACTACAAGTAACTAGTGAAATCATTAAATATACTACAAATGGTTTTGTTTTATGACTTTACATAAAGAAATATTCACATATCGTTACGAAGCAAATGAAACAGTCATGTGTCGGGTGCAGCTCTCCGTGACCATCTCATTACGAGACTGACAGCGAAGGAACGGACGGTGCGCTGAAATAGGATGTTTCAATGTATACTGAATTACAGCCAAATCCTATTTTATATGCCTTAATAAAATACACTTAATATAAAAGGTCATACAATGAAGTATTTGAGTGTTTTAGGACAAAGGTCATGGGTTCAATATTTTGGAATTTTGGAATATTTATGAGTTTAAATGTAGCATGTAGAGTCCGGAAAAGACATTAGTGGTTAGGGACGATATTGGGATTCTAGTTTTAATGTCAAATTTTATTTTCCTAATAGATAAAAAATACGTAATTTACAAATAACAAAGATACTAAAAACATTGTAAAAACACTATCTTTTTTGCCAATTATTCTAGAATATTGTTTAAATGAATATTTTCGTAAAAATCTTCAATACATTGTGTACAATATATGACAGCATTACTGCTCAGTATAAATATTAGAGGGTACATTTCAATCATTCATATTTGTTTCTGCTTCATAAAGTTATATGAAGGGAATAAAATAAAAACAATCTCAATTATATCTTCAAATTATACTTCGTATCGATACAATTTCTGATATAGCAGTTTTGGAAGACCCAAGCATTTATTTGCTATATTTTATTACGATTTTTACAAGCTTTATTTTATTACAATTAGTTACATTGTATATATAGGTATTTATAAAATAAGTAGTGCTAATAATTTTTAATAATACGAATAGCATTTATCTTTTCGGTTCTTTTTTGAGGATTTATTTATGTTGGGATATGTTGGGACGTTATTACAACAGCGCCATCTAGTTCCGTGCTAAGCTACGAAGCTTGTGTTACGGATACCAGATAGTTGATATACTACACAAGTAATTTTTAAATACATAAATATTATAAATATAAATACCCATGACTGGAGTACACACATTTGTGTTCAACAAATGCATGTCCCCAGCGGGACTCGAACCCACGACCGCTGGCGCAGAAAGTAGGGTCACTACCAACTGAGCCAAACGTGTCGTCAAATTTAGATTTTTTGTTTTATTCAAAATGTGAAATATTCGCGTAAATGTTAATAAGTTAGATAGACGCTTTACATATTTGTGGTATTATATTATAGTAAGTGGTACCTATAATACATACAGGATTGGAAAAAAAATTCAAAGAATATTCCGGTTTAGATTATTGTCACAAAAATCATATAAAAATTAGTATTTAAAAGAGATAGAAAATTATTATAAAAAAAAAAACTGATACCACCACAGATGTGAACTGTGTTTAAGGTCTAAGAGTACTTAACATAGTAAATTATGGCACGTCTACGTTAGACTACATAAAGTTGTCATATTTATTTTAACGTCAAATTTCAATTTCCATTATAAAAAAACTTTCTTTTATATAATTTTCTGAATATATTTCTTAATTGCTCTTCATTTGTATTTTATTTTATATTTGAAGTGTAAAAATATTGGACTTGTTTTTTATTTTGCGTATTTTTAGGCATCTATATTTAATTGATTATATGAAACGTTTTGTCTAATGGATGGCCTATTTACATAATAAATTATTATTAAAAATCAAGAAACAGCAATTTTGAGAGCCTCAGTCAAACAAGAAGACTAATCAAAGCGAAATTTATCAAAAGAAATAAGGGATGTATTTTACCGTGAAAATTGTTATCGAAATCCTACCCCACTAATGACTTAAAAACGGCAAGAATTTTGACTACATAAGGGTTATATTTCTGTAAAAACATCAGTATTTTTGATACTTAAAAGTATATATATATATATATATATATATATATATGTATATATATATATATATATATATATATATATATATATATATATATATATATATATATATATATATATATATATATATATATATATATATATATATAAAAGAATAACTAGCTATGTAAGATCAAAAATTAAAAAAAGTACTAATCATAAAATATACGAGTAACATGTCGAAGTAGATTTTTTGCTGTTTGAAATATCTTTTAGATTATCTATTTATACTGAAAAACAAAAACAAATCTATCCCACGGAAACCGCACATTTTTCAGAATAAAAGGATATTACAGTATGCAATCTATATCTATGCTAAAATTCATCCACATCCGTTCAGTCGTTCTGACGTAAAATAGTAATTCGTCCATCCTCACGAATTTTCAGATGTATAATATCGGTAGAATTAACAATGACATTGCTTCGCTTAACATTTTAACTTACATTTTAGGTAAATAATTAAAATTACAGGAGGTGCAAAATTGTCCGTGCACCAAAATTATTTTGCCAACCAATCCCTTATTTGCCAGCAGAGTCTCAAAACAACCTTCTTTCTAAACGTTTTTACAATCGAAACCGCTAAAAAATACATTGTGATAAGCGTTTATTATTACATATTTTTAGTTTGAGCCAAATATCGTATGTTGAACATCATTTATGAAAAAAAAATATATTTTGCTTGCAATTTAATGCTTGACCATTTATAATTTCGTATATTTCATACCGCCAAACTTAAAGTAGAAATCCATCGGAATTACGGTTGTAATATGCCTGCAGTCATTAAACTCTGTTTAGGCCGAGGACAGGTGGAATTACCAACTTTGCGAGGATTGAAAACTAAAACGAATCGAGAGGTAACGAGCATTTGGGTTTTAGTGCCAAAAGTTTTCCTTATTGTAGAAACTTACGTATCACAAGTGTAAGCTTGGGACCTATCCGTCGGAACCGGGTTTCCTGACCCATGTATGACGTAGCGTCAAATCTCTATCACCAGGAGTTTTTGTGGGCATTTTACATAAAATATATTTCCAATAATTTTTATTTATCATTAATAGCAAAGTAATTTATAGTCTAAATGTATATAATCACCAATTAATTCAAAAAATACATTTTGTAGTGGACCGAATTGTGAAATCTAAACCATTCTCGAATCGACTCGAACACACACAAAACATTTTATCAAAATCGGTCCAGCCGTTTCGGAGGAATTCAATTACATACACACGTACAGGAGATTTTTATATATAATGGTAGTAATTATGATAATATGTATTACCAACATGGTAAGGCTCTGTTTGTGATTTTCTATAAATTGTTAACACATCCCCATAAAATTTACAAAGGATTTATGTAAAAGTGCTATACAAAAAGCCCAATATAAAATGTCCAGCTATTTGACAGACTGTAGGACCGAAGTTCTAATAAAAAGTATTGATTTGGGCTTTGTTACATACCGAACATTCTCCATATACAAATGTTCAAATTCGAATAGTCTAAAATCTCACTAATTCATTATATCTTCGCGTGGAAAACTATGTTTTTGACTTATTCGGGTGTTCCTGTCATTTGCTTTCAGTTACTTTTCACTTCTACTTACATATACCTGATATGCATTATTTATTAATCTTTTAGCAAATGACCAGCGCCACCTTTTGGTTAATTGTATTATTAACTTTAGCTCGTGTTTATTTCAGGTCATCGTAACGTGAAGACATACACACAATGTTTCACATTTAGATTGGAGATGGATTCAATTCATTATTTTTAAGGTGATAAATCTATACAGTATAAGTAATAGTATCAGTCAAACAAAGAAGCCCGTATTTATTTTTTATTACAAAATCCATACATGAAAAACACAGTAAGTGCAGAAAACCGAGGCAGTTATATTAGATTGTTCGCAGGAAAACCAAATGCAACCGACCATGGTGACATTGTGTCGTAGTCTTTGACGAAGCGAGAACACACATGCTCATCTGGGGTGAAGTGGACAACGCATCCCACAAATCAAGATGACGAACTACTGAATCTCATCTCCGCCCTACGATATATGAGGAAATTGGAGTTATAAAGAGCGTATTCAAAGTTATATATTTGTAGTGTATCAAGTAACTTGTAATTTAAATAACAGTGCTTTAGTAATAATCTGCTTATATATTAAACATTTTCAATATTCATTAAGCTCTGTTTTGGCCGAGGATAGACGGCATTACCAACTTTGCGAAGCTTACAATTGAAGAATTGAAGATATTATATTTTCTTATATCTATTCGAATAGAATCTAGAAGTTAGTAAAACCACATATAACCTAAAATTGGTGTTTGTTTTTGCTAATGTCATAAATTGCCATGGGCGTTGGGAGGGGCTGCATGGGGATGCAATCGCCCTCCTACCATAAAGGATAATATATAGAAAAAGTTTAATAAATATAATTAAATGAGTAAAATATCTGTTTGAATTAAGATATCTTTAAAGAAAAGACGATAAATAACACTTTAATAAAAAGTATAAAATTACAATAATGATTGAAGTTTAGTTAGTAGTTTAATGTAAAGTATCCTATTTACTGTCTCGAAATTAATTTTGCCATTGCCCGTGGAAAGTACTGTTTAGAATTTAGATATTTTACCAATAGAAAGAGGAAATACCTAGGTATAAAAGAGGAGGAAGATTAACGTATTTGTGAATTACTTATATCGGAAAAAGCGTAAGTACATTCAAACATAATTCTAGGACTAAACCCAAGCGGAACATGTATAAGCCACAAGTAAGCAATAAATTGTGCCGCAGTGTTGGGAGCTGTCAACCTACGAGTAAGTTCAAAGTTCACTTGCCATACCTTTGAATTGACCTTGTAGAAAGTTGTTTTGGCTTGGAACATATTATTTTTATTCTATCTATATTAATATTCTATATAGTTGAAGAGTTTGTTTGTTTGGTTGAACGCTGTAATCTCAGGTACTGGTTTGAATATTTTTTTTTAATCAACATGAATGGCTTCCGGCCTTTAGATCGCGGGCGGAGCCGCGTTAAATACTAGTTATATACAAACCAATGTACACTCAACTATAATAGCAAATCACGTTTGCGCATTGGAATTGTGGCAAAAACCTTAAACCGCTATATTTCCTTGTTGCATGGCAATGTATATTGTATATGGCACGATAAATATGGCATGGCTTGTTGCAAAAACGAGGTGTCTAGATCCTAGGTGTAAACTAACCAACGCATGATTTAAAATTAATTATTACATCCTTAAAATTGGGTTATATTCTGGTACAATGATAATGATCTATATACGAAAAAACTCATTAAAATCTCTCAGAAATTAGCGAAAACATTAAATCTTAAGTTACACACAGTAGAAAATATGGTGTATTGACAATATTTTCGTATTGAGAACATACTATTTGATTTCATTCAAAAAACATAGTGCCAATTAATGGCTAATACTTGTATTTCCGATATGGGCTTAAAAACGTTGGGTGAAGTTTTTCAAAATTTAAAACTGTAACAAAAATTATAGGATCAGAAGCATGTTCTGTTCGTCTTTAAATAATAAGTAGGAAGGTCATAAGCTTCCATACATGAATCATAAACCTGTAAGATTATAATTAGTGACATTTAGATTCAAATTAAGCTAGCTTAGATGCGGAATACGATTTTAAAATTTTCACCTTACTTCAATACTTAACTTACGCTTCAATTATTATCATCAGTTATCAGAATTTCGTGGGTAAATACGTATTCGTTGGTGTGAAATATTGTTGAATAATCTTTCTTGCTCTATTACTAAGGAAATAATAACCAATTATAAAATAGTCGCACGTTTGAATTTTTTTTATAAGTTCTCATTTATCTTTCTATTGAATCTAATTCAAATGAATAATTCTTTGTTCTAATGAAGCAGTAGGAAGCAATTAATACAAAAGCGCACGCCAACCGCGTCGCTATTATCGTAAACGATTAAAAATGAGTGATCTAGGAGTGAAATAAAAGTATTTTTTTTAACAGTAGTGAGTCACCTTCACCTCACTCGGGTTCGAACTTTAAACGGATAGTGATTCTGCAAACAGTTAAGGACCTTCCTATTTGTCAAGTTTTTCTTATTTTTTGTACTTAAACCACCTTTGACGCACCCTAAACAAAAAAGGACTTTTTTTTTAAATTATAGGTGATATTTTTATTATAAGGCCTTTTTTGTATTTATAATATAAAATAGAAGTATTAACAAGCAAAATATGTGTGTATTCAGCCTTTTTAAACGTCCCACTGGGCCCTTGAGGCCATATTTCACCACGTTGGCCAAGCTTGGGTTAAGACCTAAGCAGAGTATACTTATGGTTTTACCGAACTAAGCTTTCACTTTTTCGCATCGATATAATAAATGGTTGTGTGATAACGATATAAAATATATTAATTGAATTTAATTAATTAAGAAATTCTCGAATTCTAAGTTGTTTGGTTTATGTAAAGGTATTTCTAATGGCGTACATTATTTATTTCAAGGGATAACAAATGACCAGAATTGCCGAGTAACCTCTGCGACCACAGCTTTTCAAGCTCTTCATTGATAAATAACAACTTTAACTAATTCCAGGAACTATTGTTTTGTGAAGACGCCTAACTAATCTTTCATATTTAAAACCTTTGCCTTCATGGTACTACTAAAATATATCAGGCCATTATCCACCGCGCAAAGTATGGGTTGGCGGACTTCACATGTCTTTCGAAAACTTGCTAGGTTCTCTCACACATGCAGGTTTCCACACGATGTTATCCTTCACCGTAAGACAAGTGGTAATCATGACAAAAATGATTCGCACATGAAAATATCAGAAGTTCGAGACCCGGATTTCAACCCGCAACACTCGGTTATCCAAGAGAGCGGGTAACCACTGGGCACTGTCATATGTGTTTGTGTTTTAAATTATGTAGAGAAAAATAATCATTATTATAATGTTCACTAACAATATTTTATTTTATTATCAATAATAAAGACACCCTTTTTATTAAGTTTAGCTACCCCTCACCCATTTTACGTTTACTTCAAAAAATTAATAGCTAATTAAAGCTCTTTAAAGCTTGATTTAGTTAACAAAAGACTAGAAAACATTTCATTTTACAGCAGCCAAATTGATCGATGTACTTCATTTATCAGCGTTACAAATGGGAAGGTATAACGAGTAACCTCGGAGACCGCAGCTGTAGCATTTGTTTGACGTAGCCTAGACTTATTGTGGGATCTAGTTAATTAGTTTAGACTTTAGAGTATTGCAGCTTTGCTATTTCTTAGTTAGCATGTTTATAATATAATTAGTTAGTTAATTAGTCGATTTTATGTTACTATTTTTCTTCAGTAGAATAACTTGTACTCTTCAGATATTTTTAAGTAAATAAAAATATTGATTATTGCTTCTTTATTTATACGTTTATAACAATAACGTTTGACTCAGCTTGTAGTGTTCCTTACCAGTTCGTACTTGATATGCCAGAGGTAACGGGTTCGAGTCCCGCTGGCATTCATTTGTGTGACGAGCAAAAATGTTTCTTCTCTATTCATGCATAATCATATTTATAATATGTATGTATGTATTTAAAATTATATATGTGTAGATAACAAAAGCCAGGGAAATATTTAGCGCTTTGTGTTAATGTACTAAATTTAATTAATTTATTATATCAGTACAATTTTAATTCATACTTGTACGTGCACAAGTGACACAGGCAGGTTCAGGTTAACTTCAGAGTTACGCAACAAATATTATACACTTACTTAAAACTCTTGTATTACGATACAATCAATTGTTCAAAAATAATATAACTTTATAAGTAAAAATAAAATCAGAAAACTTTGTTATTGATAGTAAACGAAAACTAATAATTTCATAGAACATAGTATTAGCAAAAAAAAGGTGTGTGTGCGATTCACACACGATAGAAGTGAAACTTCAGTAATTAGCACATTGAAAAAAGAAATGTCAAAAAATAAACAACGGTTACCATGGCAACGTGGGAATGCATTCTCTCCGACTTAATCCTATACTTTTATGTATTTCTTTCTTTATCGTGACGCATTTTCGTTTCATCGAGTTTCAAATCACTACGATTCTAAAGAACTTTCACTTCAAAAATAAAAGTATTGTATTCGTACTGAGTTTCTTTCGACTTTCTTCTAGAAGGCTATTTTTCTCTATATATTTTTCCTAACTTAGAAAAATTGTGAAACAATGTGTATATATTTATTTTCCTAAAATAGCACCAAACATTGATCAAAGAACGTGTTTCTAGTTTTATTTTTGTTCAAATACCCTGGGACTATATTTGTAATAGATCTAATAGGTACAGGTACCACATACGAGCGTTATGTACGTCATACAATGAATGACGGTTCGCCCCATCCAACATATTGCATTGAGAACTGAGAGGGCTTTAACATAAAGCTATTGTGTTGTCAGTACGTATTTCAGGTCGGATTTTCAATATACGAGTAGTTTGGGGACGTTATCGGGAGTGTTTGTTTAGATAAGTGCATATTTCATGTTAAAAATATTTGGTTAGAAATAATTTAAAAAATATTAATGAAAAAGTGTTTTTTTTATTTTTCGTACTTGTAAAAAAAACCAAAAAAAATCCCTATACACATTTATTCGTAATACCATAAAGCCGGGAACTTTCCCTTGCTACCACAGATTATTTAAGCATTCGTATTTAATTATAATAATATAAGGAACAAAAATGAATACGCTGGTAATATAATAAAGATAAATAAAGGTACGAGTATATGTAATACTTTCATTTATAATACGAGTATATGTATTATGTATCTAAATATAAAGAGAATGGCCACTCACACATCAAGAAATATCAAAAACTTGCTTGACGTATACAAATGAAAATTGAGAAATTTATACAACTGTTAGCAGGCGTAAGCTATGAATGGATTTCGGGACAGGGCCGGATTAAGGAGGTCTAAAGGTTCTCGCAAGTATGAATTACAGCTTCGCAAAAAAAAATATAACGAACCCGAGCGAAGTGAGGGTGAGACGCAAGTGCTGTATATAATAAAGCTATAAAATTAATTATTGATTTTTTGTATTATATGTATGACATATATAAATCATATTTCAGATGAAATGGAAATTATTTACAATTGTAAGCTTGTAAATGTATTTATATTAATGTATTTGTGAAAGCAAGTATTACAAATCGGTAGAATTTCGATTGACCTCTGCAACTCGCAACCGCCAATTCCCTGTCATTTGTTTGATAAAGTGCACCTTAAACTAACTTTAGACTTAGTACTATTGCTCAGTACGACATTGTGCTCTGAAATTTATTTACTTCAAGATTGTGTTGTTGTATTTCTGTAATATATTATTCTTATTTATAACTTTTTCATGTTTTGCTCTTTTTAAAACATTTATAACCGGACTACTATAATTATTTTGTTTGTATGTCTGGATATTTGTATTTATTTTATATATTTTAAGTAAATGCAATGTACCTATACATTTACTTAAGTTTTGTATTAAGTTTTTGTATTAGTCGTGATTTAAAAATCACGATGAAAGTAAATAATATTTAACTACCTGGCTATTGTTGAGGCTTACTAAACAGAAAATGGTAATATTTAAACCTGGCCCGACCCGGGCCTCGAACCCAGTACCTCCAGATGTGTGGCCGTACAGTAGGCTGATGCAGGTGAACACACAAAATAATGTTTAATAATAATCTTTAACTTAGAAAGCTTATAACAAAGGCAATGTACTATATACGTTCTATTTAAATAAATACGATTTCGTTTTCCAATGAAGCCGTAGGAAGCAATTACTAGAACGACGCACGCTAACCGCCGTTTGCGGTGTCTTAATTAGAAAATGGTTGGATTACATGAATTTAGTACCAATAATGTATGTTAATATATACATATATAGTGGTACAGCGTACCTAATGTCTTTTAATAGCACTGTGTTAATGGAAAAGTGCCTTTTGGTACCATATTAATAACTAAGTTGACGAGACGTTTGGTTCAGTTAGTGACTCTACTTACTGCGCCAGCGGTCGCGGGCTCGAGTCCCGCTGAGGCATTCATTTGTGTAATGAGCACAAATATTTTTAGTCCAGTCATGGGTGTTTATAATATTATTGTCCCAATATATTATTATTTTTGCTTAATAGAATAAGATGTGTGTTCAGTATGTATTAGATTTCGAGATATAAGACAGAATAGATTTCTTTACGCCAGCAGAATAAATAGTCACTTTTTTTTAGATTTCTTAACATTTTTGGTGCTAAAAACCATTTATCGTAAGGTGCACATAAGGCATAAGTACACAAACCTTAGGCTTTCCAATTTTTTTTTCATTGATAAAGTTTTTTAATAAATAATAGAGGAGAAAGGTACTGATCTATTTTAGCTTTGCTTTTTATATATAGAACTAGCGACTCACCCTCGCTTCGCTCGGGTTCGTCCCTAGGTACGCTCTCCCTTAAGCATAAAATTTTTACAAACTTTGAATGTCTTATTTATTAATATCTAATCAAAAGCCTAAAAAATAAGTTTCAAGCTTCTAGCTATAAAAATGACGTTATTTCCATACAAAGTTTTCATCCCCTATTTCCACCCCTTAAAACCCTTTTTTCACCTTGTAAAGTAGCCCATGTCCTTTCTCAGGCTCTAGACTATCTACGTACCAAATTTAATTTAAATAGCTTCAGTAGTTTTGGCGTGAAACAGACAGACATACAGAGAGAGGTTAAGGATTAGTAAGGATTAAATATATATTGGAAGAGAGAGTAACTAGGAAAAAGAAAAATCAACGTTAGCTTAGTTCTTCATTAGGAGGCGGCTTAGTGTGCCCTTAAGTAAATTAATTAAAGTTTTCTTACTCCTTCTCAGTGTTGCCAGATCCAATTTTTGAAATACGGGAGGTGTATCTATAAAAATCCGGGAGATGTATGGCGACATTATGACAACAATCGGGAGATATTTTTTTCCTTAAAATTAATTAAAACAACGTCTCTCAATAAATGTTTTTATGATGTTTTTATTTTAATATGGTTCATTTAAAAATACTGTATCTATTCTTTATGCCACTCATTGAACTATGCTTCTTAATTGGGCCGAATAATCAAAGCAAAAACTGGTTCATTTCGCTTTGCAATGTTGCTAAATTAGGAAACTATAACTGTCAAAGCTTTGGTATTGAATATTTAACTTTATTTTATATGGTTAAAGTATAGTTTACTGTAAACATTTTACAAAGTAATGTATGTTACATTGCATAGCATTTCGTTTTGTATCATTTTACGCAGTTTTACTTGTAAAGAAAGTTTAAGCCGCGGTGTTCTTAAAATATCGGGAGTTGTGAGTGGGAATCCGGGACATCGGGAGATATTTACTAAAATCGGGAGGTATCCCGGAAAATCGGGAGACCTGGCAACAGTGCTCCTTCTGCCGGTACACCGACTTCAAGATCACTATCAAAGTAATTATTACACCCTTTTGGATGTTTCTTAAATATTCTTTAACCACCTTCAAGGTATTTTTTATAAAAGGACACTTGAATTTAGGCGAAATTATTGTATCATAAATATTTACAACAAAAAATCTCTCAAACATCTTTACACTGGGTCAAACATTAGGTTTACTATATGTTAACTTTGACGACTCGTTTGGCTCAGTTGGTAGTGACCCTACTTTCTGCGCCAGCGGTCGCGGGTTCGAGTCCCGCTGGGGGCATTCATTTGTTAATCACGAATGTTTGTACTCCAGTCATGGGTGTTTATATTTGTAATATGTATGTATTTAAAATTTATATGTGTAGTATATCAACTATCTGGTATCCGTAACACAAGCACGTTACGTAGCTTACTACAGAACTAGATGACGCTGTTGTAATAATGTCCCAACATATTTATTTATTATTATTTATTTATTAACAATACAAAAATATTTAAACTGGGTCAAACATTTTATATGTTAGGAGATCTCTTCTTAATTTCATTTTACTTTGGGATATGTATTTTAGCATACCACTAGCATAAATGTGGAGTCTCAAACGCCCACCCATGTCTTAATCGGGAATCGTGGGATTGTCACCAGGGGATTGCTTATGGTCCTCTGCTGTCAGCGAACCAGGAGCAACCCTCATATGTATATTGCACTCGATGCACGAAGCCGATTTGTGTAATTCTACCAGCTATTCAGTGGGAGCAAACATATTTATATTATAAAATATATCAAGAGACATATTAGGTATGTGCGCAAATTAATAACTTTTGCACTGCTTTAAAGACAAAAAATATATTATGATTTTACTTACTTTTGGATCTCATCATAAAATTTTATGCCACAGAGAGAGAATATGAATAAAAATAAACTTGGTTCTAACTTCGTGAAAATGTCGAAATATTCGAGTTAAAATTGTCTTATATGAACAAAATAAAAAAGCACATCACACTTATTATATTTGCTGAACCACTTTTTGCAACACACTTATATGTGAATAAAAAAGTTCAAGATAATTAATGATTTCAATCTTATAGAGGGTTTGGTTTATTACTGGGCCTAAAAATTACATTAGTGTACTAATATTTGCCTTGACATTAGAATTTTCGTCTTTTCCGAATTTTTATTCTGCTTCTACTCCTATATATCCTCCGAAATCTTACATTATTTTTCTTATACTCCCACATTTGATATATGCAATGAGAATGGAACTTTTGATATATTTTTATTACATAATAATATTAATTAAAAGAAATAGGTATTTTACTAGCTTTTACTGATTGAGTTTTGACTAACTTATACCTAGTAAATGTATACAAAAACTTGACAAATTATACACATGACACATTAGGTTTTATTTTCTCGAGAACCACTCTATTCATTGGTGAAAACAGTATGAACTTCGGTTCAGTAGTTTTTGAGTTTATCGCGAACAGACAGACAGACTCGGCGTAGGACTTTGTTTTAAAATATGTAGTGACTAATACAAGGGACCTTGTCTATTGTCTAAGAAAGTCATTCAGCATTTTGTTAGAGAAGTATTTACATATTTAAGATGAATTCGAGCAAATAAGGGAAGACTCTGTGAAATATTTCCTTCAATAACTGAAGTTTTTTATTCGATATGTTTGTGATGGATTTCAATAACTTTATCTAGGTCATGTCACAGGCATATTTGTTTACGTGTAGCTGTAAGTTTTTGTGTACGCAATCACTGAACTGAAAAACTAAGTTAGCCAAAAATATTCTTTAGCATATATTATACCATTCCCGAGTAACGGATTATAATAATATTAATATTTCTAACTGATTTTGGCTATGGTAACCATTTCACTAGCTTCACTAACAGCGTGGTAAAGTTAAGTATACTCTGTTTAACCAATATATTCCGGTGGGACAACTCAACGGTATCAATGTATACACCAACTCATTATTTATTAGAGTTTTTCATTCCAGTTAAAAATCCATAAAAAATTTGACTCAGTTCGTGTTTAAATTTAGGTTTTACGAGTTTGAAACCATGGTCTCACAATTTGGACTTGGATAAGACACAAAAGATTATTTCTGCTACAGATAGTATCATTTTAACATAAATATTTGTTTTTGTAAGTAAACGAGCCGATAAATATGATGTGGAACGAAGCGATAATGTAATTCTATAGTGAAGTGGGCAAAGAAAAAAGTTTTGTAATTGGTGAAAGCCAAGTTTGGCCATCGAGACCACAATTTAGACGTTGTTAGTAATTTGGTCAACATCCAAAAGAACTTGATACTTCATTTTTACGGCAAACAAACCTATTGTAGATGTTCGTGTATTGAACTTCGTTCTTTCAATAAGCGACAATAGAAGAAAATGGCATTGTTTTTATCTAGGGCGTTACGGTAAAAGTTCTGCCAGCTATGTTTTAGAAATATATATACATATTGCAATTTTGAGAGCAAAATTTAAACTAGGATAAAACTTTTCTTTTTTATGTTTTAGCAAATCACACATTTAAAAAAAACGTCAACATCAGATAAGTAGTTTTGGAGTTAATCGCGGACCAACATCGTGACATGGGAATTTTGTATATGTAAAATATAGCGGAACCTGAATCACACTAGTGAATCCTTATGTTGGTATAAATAGTGCTATCACTACATATTATAAAAAGTCCTCCGCCGCGTCTATCTGTTTGTTTGTCTGTCTGTTCGCGATAAATTCAAAAACTACTGCTCCGATTTTCATGTTGATTTCACCAATACATTTACCTATTAGCGGTACCCGCGACTTCACTCGCGCTTAATCTAGGGACGAAACCGAGCGAATCAATGGTGCATCGCTAGTTAATTTATGATCTAAAGCACACATAGTAGTATTTATATAATTTATTATTCATAAAAATAATTTGCAAATTATCTCACAAAGAAAATTCATTAATTTTACCATTTTCAGTCTTTTCCTTATATTTCTTTAGTTCACTATACTTAGAGACACGTCGTTGGCAATTCCACAAGCATTTCTCCCTCGTACTAGATAGTAATAACCTTGATCACCCCAACCCCGGCCCCATGAGTTTTTTATTATCCAATATGGAATTAAACCACGGTCTGGATCATCTGAAAATTGTTCATAATGTAAATTTTATATATTAAGTAGATAATATTAATACTATGTTAATAATATTTGACGACTCGTTTGGCTCAGTGGGTAGTGACCCTACTTTCTGCGCCAGCGGTCGCGGGTTCGAGTCCCGCTGGGGGCATTCATTTGCTAATCACGAATGTTAGTACTCCAGTCATGGGTGTTTATATTTATAATGTGTATGTATTTAAAATTTATATGTGTAGTATATCAACTATCTGGTATCCGCAACACAAGCACGTTACGTAGCTACGGAACTAGACGGCGCTGTTGTAATAATGTCCCAACATATAATATACTCGTAAATACCTAGACTTTTTTCAATCATTGCTGAAAACTTTCTAAGGCACCAAATAGATTTTTGTGTAGGTGCAGCTTATAATAATAATAATATTCTTTATTCAAGTGACCAGTGACTCATTATGGTTAGTAAACGAAAAAATATTTCTTAGATACTAGGTTAGTTGAATTATTACATATATTTTTTTTTAAATGTTACAATACAATACACACGAATCACCGCTGCACCATTCCGTTTGCAATGGCACAACAGCGATTAATGTATATGCAATCCAGTCTATTTGCTATCATGCTCAGAATCCTGTTGGCACTACCTCGTACCCTACGCACCAGAGACCCACATCTTTTTCTCATGAGGGCGTAAAAGCAATCAACACGCGTTTCAGCGAACATCCCTGAGGCGCTGCAGTATCGAGGCAGCCCCAACAGCACCCTGAACGCGTTATTGTATTGAACGCGGAGAGCACTATAAGATTTTTGAGTATATCCTGCCCATAGGCTGCACGTGTAAAAAGATGTACAATATGCTCTAAATAATGTTATTTTAACGTTGAGTGAACTACGTGCAAACCTACGAGCAAGCATATTCGCTCTCACCGACAATGCTCTCCGCTCCCTTTCAATATCAGTATCGTCTTTTAAATCAGAAGTGAGATAGTGTCCGAGATATTTAAAAGTATCCACCCTATCCAGAATACAATTATTTAGTAATACCGGTGGTAATTCTTTAGTACACTTGCCTCGGACATTAAACACCATTACTTGGCTCTTTTTTACATTATAAATTAAGCCGTGTGACTTAGCATATGACTCACATACAGACAATAATTTTCTTATGCCACAGACGGACGCACTCAGCAGCACCATATCGTCAGCGTAGCTAATGTTATTCACACATACACCGTCTATGTAACAGCCAACTCTGGTACTGCTGAGCTCAGCTATCAACTCATGCAAATAAATGTTAAAAAGGGTTGGCGATGTCAAACCCCCTTGTCTCACGCCACACTCCAGGCCATACGGCCGAGACAACGCTCCCTCCCATCGTACATTGTTGACCTGGTTCCCATACCAATACTTAAGAATGTTTATAAGCTCTATTGGTAAACCGCTTTTCTGAAGTTTCTTCCATAAAATATTGTATGAGACCAGGTCAAAAGCCTTAGAGAGATCAAGGAAACAGGCAACGATTGGCGTTTCTCTCTTTACATAGTAGGTGATAGCACTCTTAAGACACAGCACTGCAATTTCTGTTGATAGACCTGGTTTAAAACCAAACTGATTGTCGTGTTGTTGGACGTATACATTAAGCTGTGTATTAAGAATGCTGTCAAATACTTTCGAAATGACAGTTGCCAATGAAATTGGTCTATAGTTATTCTTATCAGCGTTGTCGCCCGTTTTATTTTTGACTATAGGAACCACCACCGTACGCATCATATCATCCGGCATATAACTATGATTTAGGCATAAGTTAAATAACATACACAAAACACGAGGTAAGTGAGGACCAGCCGACTGTAAATGTTCAATGCTAAGACCATCGTGACCAGGTGACTTACCTCTGGTCTTATGCCATGTATATATAATATATTTATAATTTATTACTTCATTCATCAGTACATCAGTACAATAAATAAAATTGAAGGTTCAGCTTTTAATTTCAAATTAGCTGCTTTTTACTAAATGCATAATATTAAGTATATACGGTAAGTATTATTAAATTATGTACATCAAAAAATCATTGAGTATTAATCAATGTTCGTTTGATCCGGCTTATCTCTGAAACGGCTGGACCGATTTTCTTTCGATTCTTTCGATTTGACTTTCACTAGCAGATAGAAATGAACTAAATTTTCCTTAGTAGTGTTAAATATATATCGTCGGCCCCGGTCAATAAAGCGGTAATCGGCGTTTACGCCCTTTTTAATTTTATTAGATTTTTGGCTTCTCTGTTCTTCAATCTATACCTCTAATTTTTTTCAGATTTGTTTGTCATCATTTAAATATATTTAATGACATTAACAGCTTTATTGTACGGTAAATTATTAAAAGATTAAGTTATGTGATGTGGTCTTACTTCATGAAACATAAAATAAAAAATCGCCGAACATCTTTAGTCTATTTTCAACCGACTTCCAAAAGGAGGAGGTTATCAATTCGTCTGTTTTTTTTTTTTTTTTTTTTTTTTTTTTTTTTTTATCTTTGTTAGCTCATAACTTTGAACTGGGTGAACCGATTTTGATGATTCTTTTTTTATTTGAAAGGTAGTGCTTCCCATGTGGTACCATTTTAATATTTTTCAGTTCTGACAATGGCATCCATGAGAAAACCATAAAAGTCTCAAATTTGCATTAAGTATTTGCGCGACAAATGGACGTATAACTCAATATCACGCCAACCGATTTCGATGATTCTTTTTTTAATGGAAAGGATATCCTTCAAGGGTAGTTTGATGAGAGTTTGGTAAGGATCTGATGATGGGATCCATGACAAAGTATCGAAACTCTTCAATTCTTAGGAGCAAATTAACGATGCTCGGCCGAATCTTTTATAGGCTATATGGATATTTGAGTCACGTACCGTAACTGATGATGGAAGGTACAACTCCTCAACGGTTAGCAGTTTATAGAATTTTTTTTCAAAATAATACGCAATTATGGACCGATAGTTGTATACTTTCAGGCTATAAGGTTTACCTCATAATAGAAGGAAATTTTTATAGTAATTAACACAATACGTATAGATCTACTTTCCGCTAAAAATTTAAAAATAAATTATTTTTAACAAAAAAACAAAAACCGACTTCCAAACTTAATAAATCTAAACTAAAAAGTAGAAAATAACACTTTTAAGGACTTTCTTAATTTTGAAGTCGGTGCCAGCCAAAGCAAAATAACCCTAAATAGATACATATTTGATTAATCTATCAATTTGTAAACATAATCAAAATACCTGGCTGGCACCGACTCCAAAATTAAGAAAGTCCTTAAAAGTGTTATTTTCTACTTTTTAGTTTAGATTTATTAAGTTTGGAAGTCGGTTTTTGTTTTTTTGTTAAAAATAATTCTTTAAAAAATTGAACAATAAAACCGTTAACCGCTTTTCCCGAAATAAACATGGATATGTAAATACTTAATACAAAGTAATCACTCAATCATTTATTTTGTAAAAATCTATTACGCCTTTTTTCTCGTAAATTTGTTGTAGCTCTAGCGACGACGTAAGCCATCAGCCATGTTACGCTGAACACCATCTCTTTCACTCCTACGCATAAATTATTACCCCTTTCTTTTTAGCATGATGTTTAGGTAAACAATTCATACAAGTATTGACACGATTCTGCGGGCCAATCTTTAAAGCAGTTAATGGTATTGCAGTTAGAACTGCAACGTAAATAATCTGTATTATACATTTTTATCATTATCTCTTCAATTATTTATGTAATAAATATATATTTTTAAAAGGGATTAATAGGAAAAAAAAATACCTTTCGATTGAGATATTAAACGCCTATTTCAAATGACTGTACACTAAAATATAAATAAATTAGCTTTAATTGTTTCTCCTGTAAAATTTGTTTTTTGATATAACCGCTTTATTGCCCGGGGCCGACGATATACGAATAAAAAATGAAATGTACATGGTACTTATAAGAAAATACAATTTCGAAATTTCTTGGTTGACCGATTCGACGGAACTTTCACTGGTTCATGTTTTAAAATAGAAAAATAATTAATGATTGTTCCGTGTTAACTTAAAGCCTATAAAAGTTAACATAATCTGTGCACCTCTAGTGCTCGACCAAAGTGAGAGTAGGCCACTAGTTAAAGTAAAATATTTTAAAAGAAGTAATCAAACCATAAGCGTTGAATCCAACAATGAGAACGGCATGATTTAAGTCAGTGGGATCGCATATTTCGTCTGTAGGCTCATCGATCCCACCATCGTATTTTGCCATTGACGCCGAGTTGATTCCTAGAATCAAAAACGTAATAAAATATAAGTATTTTCTCGGTATTAATTATAACATTATATACGTATTTCCGTCTTCAGGGCAATAAAAATGTCCATTTCATTGTCTTAGCTATATCATTAGTGGTAATAAGACAAATTGTCTAATAAAAACAAAAACTAATCATAATATTATATATTATGTAGTCCAAAATTAATAAGTAAGCTAAATATTACCTTAAACATAAAAGCGAGCATGAACTGTAAAAGTTAGATATATCCATGGAGTCGCGTTTTTTTTTGCAGAAATATTCAAAATATTTGCCGTAATAATATGTTGCGTGTGTTTACTTTTAAACAACTTTTTTTAACAATCCTTTAGTACAAAACGTATTTTACCTTCGACATTTTTTTTGAACCCAGGAATACCTTTCTACTCGTATTAGTGTTTAAAGTTAAATATGATCCTAAAAATATGGGTAGTAATTTTCATCAATGACTAAGGTATAAAAAATAATATGGTCAAATACCTGCTGAAACTGGGCCATACTTGTAAATATATGATGCCATGGCATCTTCGTTTGATGGTACTCTACGAAAACCTACAACTGGCACTGGTTTCGGAGAACCTTTCCAATGACAAGGCTTTAGTTTACCCGCATACTGTTCATAATCCTCGTCGCGAAGAACTCCTCCTAGTTTTACCACTATTCGCCTGTTAATTATAGGTGACTGAGTAACTTTATTATTATAAATACTCGTAGATATTTAAAAAACGTCTTTAATGTTTACATTATTATTGAATTAAAATACGTACAACTAAAACCTAAAACTAAACTAAATTAAAATATATAGACAGTATTCGCTGTAGGTGCTGCTTATAAAGTTGATTATAAGTTTGCACTTCAACTTAGCATTATATCTTATTTCCGTTTTAAGACAATTTTTATCTGAACTATATTTTAAATTTAAAAATCCCTGAACTAAAGTTAGTACATTTTCTTTTCTTAAAATGTTTAGGTTTTTTCACTTAAAATGCTCCCAATTAATCCAAATTCTAACTATTGTACACAGTGTATATTGCTTTGTTATTTCTAAAATGAACATACGAAAAAGTTAATAAAAGGCCCTGTTGCCCGCAACCAGCTTCGCCGCCATCACAATTTATTAGAAACTGCTCTGATAACGTTTCCTCTATTCCCCGGTGTATTTTTAAATGGCTTTCGATATTTGCTGAAAATTGAAAATAAGGCAATTTTGAGTAGGTACTTAAACAACTAATATATAAACTGGAGTTTTAAAACCGTGTTTAAGCCTGCTTAGGTCAAAATCATACTAGGTATTTAACTAATTAGTTTTACGATGGACAGAAATAAACTATTTATTTAATGTATTTCTAACTGGAAATATACAAAACGCTAAATGCGTAGCTTTATTCAGGTTATTACAAGTAGTTAACTCACCGACTGCACTAAAAGCCCAACATGCGTTACAATTTAGCTGATTTTTCACCGGTGATACCATATCTAATAGCCTCCAATCAAAATATGTAGGCGTCTCGCCACTATTTACAAGGTTTAATTCAAAATTAGAGACGTTAACCGAATTATTTAATGAATGAACATATCCACATAATAAATAATCATGTGTTAGCAACATAATTAACAAAAATGCTAGAGGCATCATGGTTCCACTCTAAACCACGAGTATGTTAACCGTTGCTTCGTATTTTAAAGCAAACTATAACCCTTTGGCATTCGAGCCATGTCGATGTTTTACGATTTTTTTTATTGCAATTTTTTATTTAACTGCCTCCGTCGCGAGTTTGACATCGCTCCAGAATATACAGTAAATTTTTAAAGTGTAATATTATTTATAGGTATGATATATGATTGCTGGTTGCGATTATGGATGAGCGTTTTATATGTATCGAAGTTATTGTTACTGAGATTTATGAGATCAAAGTCAAATTTATGTTTACATGAACGTGTAAGACTGAAAAATAATTGCTGAAATTTCATCGTTCAGGTTTTTACCATATTTGCGACTTTTGTACGCGACATGTACGTAACTTAATAAATTTTTCATTTTTTTGTCGCTGAAATTAATATGTATGAAATCGTTTGCGGGGAATTAAAGTTGAAATCAAAAACCTTCTTTGTTATTGTTGTATTACACATTTTTTTTTATGCTGTGATATGTTTTTGCTACATTTATTTTTACAATGTAATAATTACTAACTTCTCTATCCTCTCTTCTTATTTGTTTTCATCGTTCAATATAACTTAACCCATTCGCGTCCACCGCTCTACATTGCAACTCAAACGTCATGCCGCCATACATATTACTAGTGAACCCGCTAGCGGGGTATTCGGCATGGGATATGCGCTCTGCATATAACTATTCCTTTAAAAACGATTTGACGAGTTTATTTACAAAACAAAGTAACTAAAACTATTAAACAACAAAATAAAGTTTGTTTTTGTTCACTAACAAGTCATGCGGACAAACCGATATATTTTTATTCTTTATAACATAAAACGAACAAATCAAGCTATGAACATATTTCACTTACCAGATTTCTTGCATTTATGAATATCAATTATTTTTAATAATTGTTTTTAATATTCGTGCTGATATTTGGCGAATATGAATATTCGGTAAATACCTACTATTCGTATTCGTTGCATCACTACCTAACGATAATATTTCATTGCATGTGTGTGTAAGTATTAGTCTAAGAGCTAGCGAACTACTTATTAGACTAACTTTTTGTAACTAAAGTTACAATGCTAAGAAAATATATTTGATGTTGTATTTTTTATTGGAGATCGTTGGCCTGAGGATCAGTCGAACGAACTCGGAACATCTGTTCTGTGACTTACTGGGCCACCAAAGTCTCACTACACTACTTTTTATTATTTTTTTTATTATGATGTAACTAAGGCAGCAGGCTATAATGCGCTCTCTTGAATATCCGAGTAATGCGGGTTGAAATCCGGGTCTCGCAACTCTGATATGTACATGTTCGAATCATTTTCTATCATGATTACCACTTCTCTTACGGCGAAGGAAAACATCGTGAGAAAACCTACATGTCTGTGAAAAACCTAGCAAATTTTCAAAAGACATGTGAAGTCCGCTAACTCACACTAGGCCAGAGTTGTGGACTATGGCCTGATTCCCCTCGTACTGATGGAGGCTCGTGCCCAGCATTGGGACGTTAAAAGGGTTGAAGATGAGATGATAATGTAACTATTATTTTTCACTTAGTAAACTGTAAAATCAATCGTAATATGAATACTAATCAATAAAATTGAAATAAAACAGATTTATTTTAAAAAACATTTATTAACATTATAGTCAATAAACGCACAATATCACCTAGTTTACTTGACTCAAGACTAAAGTTTATTCTCATTAAAATGAAGTAATGCTGTAAGTAAGTAATTAATCATGCTGGTCCTAACCCACATAGCGTGGGGTAAGGACAAGAAGAAGAAGTAAATTATCGATTAATTGAGGAGCGTTATCGTTCTTGTTTAAAAAAATAAAGAATTTTTAATCTACTCCCTCAAGGCTATAATTTCAATAAGTAGTAATTTTCATATGTTGAAATGTAAAAAAAAGACAACCTATTTTTAGGGTGCAAATATGTAATACCAGACTAGTAAAGTTGACCTCGGGATTGTTGCTAGCAATAGTAATGCTCCCACAAGGCTAACGTTTTGACGTTCTTTCATTTTTTTAAAAAATTATATGCAAGCAGTCTAAATATTCTAGTACTTGCAGGAGTCTGCCAGACGAGGATGTATTGGGCATCACGCTTGAGAGCGAGCGCAACAGACTTCTACGGGTTTTAACGTTAGAAAGAAACGATATATTAAATTGATAAGATATGATTAATGATTACTGAAATTAAAGATAAACAGGGTTATATATAAAGCAATTTTATTTTATAAAACAAATTTATTATGCAAACTTATTATTCGAATGATCTCTATAAGTGTATGAAGAATGAAGTTACATAATATAATAATATTATTATTACAGTATTTTATTTTTGGGAAACGCTAGCTCTCCTACTATATTACTGTCATTGATTGTCATCCTTAATTATACACAGTATGTTTCATTTTATTGAAGAACCTATATTTAGGTAAAGTGAGTATTTGTTTTTTTTTTCCGAATATTTTTAGCAAACTAAGTTTTAAGGTATACTGTACTACTGTATACTTATAGGTATATTGTCAATAAGTATATTGAACAAAAGGTAAGACAATAATAAAATAAAAATACCTCGCAATTATGTAGCTATACTTTGAATCCGTGCCTATATTTTATATTATTTCAAAATGTATTGGTATGTTTTTCTTTCACGTTAAAACGGGACAAAGGATTGGAAGTGACCTAGGCTAATTTTTACCTCGGCAGATTATCTTGTTCCCAAGTTAAACACGTTATAATACATATCATTAAAATGTTGATGGAATATCCTCCTTAAAATTTGCTTTACAATGACGATTTACAAATTTTGAGGCCAGTTGTTCAAAGAAGCAGGTATAGACTTAAAAAAAGATTATTGCTTACATTGACCTCTAGCAGAACTCAGGATCAGACGATCAGAGATATACGAGTACCAATATGGTATATAAAGAAGTTCTTAATTAAATTTTAATATTTCCTATTCGCGACTTTTTGTGTAGTCTAAGTGAATCAATGAATAACATAATTGATAAATCTAAGCAATTTTCTAAGATCGCGCGTATGCAGTCACGGGCAAAATGCTTTACAAAGTAAAAATGGCTCTTAAAAGTAATTAAAAGAAAGGAGACTAAGTATCAGGTGCACATAACATTGTAGTTTCAAAAAAACATAATTTTAGCTTGTATGTTGGCTAACAGCCTATATTAGCAGAGTTTTAGCCGAACATGATTCTTAGTCGTAAACATTATTTGCGGCTAGAAACCGTACACATTTGTAAAAAATTAAATCAGTGGATTGCTACTAATGATGTATCTTAAAGCTATTTAATTATCTAATCAAATTATTTAATTTTTATTATACATTTTTAGATACCGCTTATTTTGAGTTGTAAATTTCACTAAAATGATTTTCATAATACCTTACGAAACGAAGATATTTTTGTAATATTTAAATTATGTACGTACTGCGAAAACAAATATGTTATTAAAATAAAGTCAGAGCTTTTTTATAGTATTAGAGACAATAACTGTCCAACAATATTTTATTTATTTATTTAATATTAAACTGCGTAAATTTAGAACACGCTGTAGCAAGCTATGGCATGACAGCCGTGTACAGACAGAGTAGCGGCCATATTCATTTCTATCTATATTGTGTGCGTGTAGTGTTGGCTATGTTCGTTTTTATCTAAATTTTCAGCAAAATACAATTGATCACCACGACTCGATACTATTGAATAAAAAATGTGTATAATATAGAGATTACAGTTTCTTTGTTTTTCCTGATGTTAATAACAAGAAATGAAATCGATATTTATAATAATTATTATAAACAGCGGTTTCTCACGTCTGAAATGCGATCTACGACGTAGGTTGAATTTTACTAAAAAATAAAATTCTGAATCTTGAAACCAATGGATATACTAAAAAGAACTTGTTAAAATAAATAGTTCACTTTATTTTGTAATCGCATAATAACGTATTTACAAAGAATGAGCTACATTTATAAAGAGCCCACCACGCGGGTTCTCGGCACCGCACATGCGACATACATGAACCGGCGCCGTGGGTCACTGGCACTGAATGGGTTAATTTATACAAAGTTTTGTGCTAAAATATAATGTATTTTTTCTTCTGAGTCAAATCTGTACATTAAATATTTCTTTGGAAAATCGTATTGAAATTGTCATTATTAAGAAAAAAGAGGTCGGATTTTTGTCCATATATCTGGAATCGGATCACATGAAAACCACTGTTTAGATTTTGATGAAATTTGATAGGATGGCAGCAGGTTATCCGTTAATATTTAGGTTACTTTTTACTTGCTAGCAAATATCTAATCTCTGAAAATCCTTTACTAACTATTAAAACGTATCTAGGGGCGAACGCAAGTGGAGCAAGGAGTCCTTAGTCAATGCATAAAAAATAATTATTTATAATATAGTACCCTCCGACCAATTCCGGTCATGGCGACCAATCACATTGAGACTGGCCACTGCGCAGGAGATGTTATTATAGTTCACAAGTTTACGCGCAGACACAAGTGCACTCTCCATTCCTATCACTCTCATACTCCGGTGGGAAGACTACTCGACACGACCAGTGAGAGCTTGGCCCAAACCGGGACTCGAACCTAAGACCTCTCAATGTATGACCGTACATGCTAGCCACAACACCATCAGCAGTTAATTATATAGAGTAGGTAAATATGAATTCTTCTATTTCATTCTTAACAGTACAACATTAAAATTTGTCTCTTTTCCGAGAATTTTGTTTGTAATTTTGTTACGGAACTTTTTACATATTTTAGGCAACTTTGAGTGAATAAGATTGAAAGAAAACTGTGAAATTTTCTCTTCCAATAAATGAACTTTTTTTATAAGAAAAGTTCAAGATGAATTTCGATACTTTAAATGAGATCGTGTTACTGATAGGTTATATAGGTTTAGTGGAATATGGTGGACTGGCAACCATTTCGTAATTATTACTCGTTATTTAGTTAAAAATTATATATTTGACTTTTAAGTTATTATAAAAAATGGGATTGTATATTTTGTGGCTTGACGACATGTTTGGCGTAGTTTGTAGTGACCCTACTTGCTGCCTCAGCGGTCGCGGGTTCGAGTCCCGCTGGAGGCACGAATGTATGTATGTACTCCAGTTATGGGTTTTTATATTTATAATATGTATGTATTTAAAATTTATATGTGTATATGTAGTATATCAACTAGTATCCGTAACACTAGCTTAGCTTACTACGGAACTAGATGGCGCTGTGTGTAATAATGTCCCAACATATTTATTTATATTTGGTGACCATTTAAATAATATTTAAGGTGTATCTGGGACAATTTTAAAGAGACATATAATTTGTATATTTAAGAGAATTAACGTAATTCAAAGATGTTTGGAATCGCTTACTATTGCTCCAACCAACATTAATAATATTCAATTTTAGCTTTTAGTAGTAAATAAACGTTTACTAAGGATAATAAGAATATACCGCGCTTGCTTGCATAAACAATTGCGGCAGGTTGGAATTCGGGTCTCACACCTTTGACATTATTCTTTGCGAATTTAATTCTAACTTGATTACCATTTGTCTTACGGTGAAGGGAAACATCGTGAGGAAACCTGCATGTCAGAGATAGCCTATCAAGTTTTCGAAAGACATATTGTGAAGTCCGCTAACCCACACTGGGCCAGCGTGATGGCCTACAGCCTGATTCTCGTATGCTTCGTATGTGCCCAGCACTGGGACGCTATAAAGGGCTACATACATACATACAAGGATAATAAAGTCATATTAACTTACTTTGCAATATTTTATTAAAACAAATGAGCGATGAGATAAACGGAAAAGATTCCGGAAAGTATTCCAAGCACATAATGAAAATGCGGAGGATGTTTCATTAAATATTAATTTTAAACTTCAAGACTAATTAAAAAACCAGAGTACTGTTAAGGTATTTAATATTTATACCATTTTAACTTTTATTATGTTGGAATATTAGCACTTTGTATGTAGAGGATAACTTTTTCCCTATCTCTATGTAATTAGGCTCAATAACACGCGGACGAAAACTAGAACTTATCAGATTCATGTACGCACATCAGTTATATGTTACAATATTTGATAAGTATATTTAAAATTCAAAACACAGTCTGTGTTAGCGAAATAATTCAAGCTCGAACTGAAAATATACTTTATTAAGAAAGTTTGAGAAGAACTTCTAAATTGTTAATTCTTACATCTATATTTGTAGACGTGAGCGTATTCCGTCCATGAGTCACTAATTCGGAATACAGTTACTACTTCTGAAAAAATATCATATAAATTCTTAAATTTTATCTGTGATTTACATTATATTAAAGATTTTGTTTAATGCGCTATTCGGTAAATCTATTGGCCCTATTGAAAAATATATATTTTTACGTTTTGTCGCATACTAGCGACTCACCCTCCCTTCGATCGGGTTCATCCCTAGGTACCTTTAGGATTAAATTTTTACATACTTTGAATGCCCTATTTATTTATATAAATTAATCAAAAGCCTACAAAATAAGTTTCAAGCTTCTTTTTAAAAATGACATGAGAACTTTCATCCCTTATTTCAATTCCTTGCACTTTGCAACCTTTTTTCGCCTTGAAAAGTAGTCTATATCCTTTCTCAGGCTCTAGACTATCTTTATACCAATATTCATTTAAACCGGTTCAGTAGTTTGGGCGTTAAAGTGCGATAGTTAGACAGAGTTATTTTCGCATTTAAATTATTAGTAAGAATTTATTTAGGAAGGCCATCTTACTATGATAAACAAACTGCTAAGAAGCGATATATTCAGCCCCTGTTTAACGTCCCACTGCTAGGTAAAGGTGTCTCTTTAATATTGGGATTAGGTCACTTACAACAGGAATTTGCCCTAAAAATAAAATTAAAAGTTTTTCCATGTCGACTCAATTACTAAAAAGGACTAAATTGTGACCTCGATACCCAAACTTGTCTCTCAACTCTCTCGCGTTACGAAACTTTGCTTTGACAAAGAAAGTCAAGATTTCTAACTTTTTATATTATCACTTCATCTGGATGTCTATCGACACTTTTGCTAAAATTATTTTTAAATCCAGAAAAAAGAAAGTATTATAGAATAATTAAAAATTAATCCTCGTCTCGAATAACTACAAATTGTATGAATATTATTCGTTTGTAAGAAAGAAGTGTACTATTTGCAGTCACTTTAGCTAAGTCGTTATTATTTTTACTGGTAACTTAGTAAGTAACTGTGGAACCACCGTACTCAGACTTCTTCACACACACACAGTCACTTAATGAACCATTAAGTCGTTCTTTAGTATGGCGATTCTCGACTTAATAGTACATTAAGTGACTTTGAGTGCGGCGGTAAGTGTATAAAACCCGTATGACCCGTATGATATAATTGGTTGGACTATAGAGTTGATCTCATAAGAGACCCAACAGGAGATCGATATAGAACGCCCGTAAATCTTATACATCAGAGTTGTTTTATTGTATAATCTAGACTCTAGAGAATACGAGTAGTTTTTATAATATACATTCTGTGAAATTATAGTGGTTTCAAGAATTTTTTCAATTGCAAACGTTACATGAGATTATTTTTTCAGCGGTGGCCGCAATCATCTTATGGCTGAAGTTTGGTTTACCAAATGTATATTAATATATTTAACCCCTGGTTTACACTCTCGCGCGAGTGACGAGACAAGCCGCGAGGCGAGGCACGAGTCGAGTGTGTGAATGGTGTGTTTGCGACTCGCCTCGCAGCTCGTCCCGCTCCTCGCCTCGCAGCTCGTCCCGCTCCTCGCAGCGCTCGCGTCGAGGGCGGTTTTTTAGGCACGAGTCAAAGGGCCTCGCGACCGACGCGAACGTCGTGTTTACACTCGCGCTCTCATTTGTAAATAAGTCACGTAGTTGTAAAAACTAAGTAAGGAAATAGTGGATGCTGCTAATAATTCAACGTCTTCCATCATTGCTGGCTTAAAGTGAACTGAACGCCTCGCGAGAGTGTGAACAGACACACAATATCTTGCAAAAATCACACGAGCTGCGAGGCGAGGTGCGATACGAGCTTCGAGGCGAGAGTCTAAATGAGCTGTAAGAAATAACTAACATAAAAGTGACTAAATGAATATGTGCCCCACACAACTTTTTCCCTACCACAATTTATATGAAACTGCTCCGAAAAACATCCTTTATGTTCAAAATTTATCGCTAATTGATTCAAATTAAATTGTATTTAATAAAATAATAAATACACTTTTGTGCCTAAATTTTATCAAAGTTTTGAAATTAATATAAAAAATACAAGGATAATTCGTGTACATATTATGTTGAAATGTCGTTTGCCTCTATTTTAGTTTATCACAAAGTACCTTTTAAAACTTACCAACTGATTTAGTGCAGTTGCAGTAATTTAGCCCACGATACAATACTTATGCCCGCACTCATAGTCACTTAATGAACCATTAAGTCGTTCTTTAGTATGGAGATCCTCGTCTTAATGGTTAATTAAGTTACTATGAGTGCGGCGGTTACAGTCGTTCCCAAATGCATTATTTATTGAATGAACATAAACTAAATAATTATTTAATAGCAAAATGGCCACCAAAAATATTAGAGTCATGGTTACGGTTAACTAAAAAGATGTGGAGAAGGTCGCGTTTTAAAGCAAACTATAACCCTTTGGCATTCGAGCCATGTCGATGTTTTACGATTGTTTTTTATTGGGATTTTTATTTAACTGTCTCTGTCGCGAGTTTGACATCGCTCCAGATAAATTGTAACGGTCTTATTCATAAAAAAATATAGAAGCTTTATTAGCTTGTTAATAAGCAAATTCTCAAAAACATTATTCATAAACGTTCAATAGTGTTAAAACGCTCTATAAGTATTCAATAACGGCTCTGTAAGATATAGTAGCTTGAGGCCTACTATAAGCCTACTATAAACCTTTAATAAAGGACAAGATGGTCGTCTTGTCATCAGTGACAGCTGATAATTTGATTAAACTTGAAGTGAGATTATTTTATTTGGTGTCTAGTGACATTGCGTAATTGTAAAACATTGCTTAAAATTATTTTTTTGCTGTGTATCAAACCAAGATACCATATATGATATAATGCAAGCTCCCCAAACTATAGCCGCCATTGGCTTTGGTGTTTGGAAGCAACGGTTTCAAAGCTTGTTGTATGGAGACACCGTTCACATGCGTAACGTAAAACCTACATATGTGGCTCTTGCAGTTTTGCATAATATTGCAATAGATCATCAGGACACAGTTCCAGGTAATTTTAATCATATTATCATAACTTTACATCAACACATGTATATTACTATTTATGTAAGCAATATTTTTTACAAATGTTATTTTATTTCAGAAAATGATGATGACATTCATATTATTCAGGAGAATGGCTTTGAAGCACCTACTAATATGAGTGAAAGAGGAAGAGTAGGAAACAGTACTTTCCTGCGAGCATTTATTGATGAGCATTTTAACTATGGATAGAAAAAATAATAAATTATTAATATAATATTATAAATTCGAAAGTAAATGTCTGTCTGTCGCGGTTTCACGCCAAAACTACTGAACCGATTTAAATGAAATTAAGTACACAGATAGTCTAAAGCCTGAGAAAGAACACAGGCTACTTTTTAAGGCGAAAAACGGCATGTAAGAGGTTGAAATAGGGGATGAAAGTTGGTATTGAAATTATGTCATTTTTAAAACTAGAAGCTTGAAATTTTTGTAGGACTTTGATTAGATATAAATAAATTGTATTTTAAAAGTACCTATGATATAATATTGTAAATTAATAAAAGAAATATATATTTTATTTTAAAGCATTTTATTTTTCATCTCGTAATATTCAATTTTTGCTCCCTTTGCACATGCAGTGAAAACTGTGAACAATATTACAGTTTAATCTTTATTTACACTAATAATGCACTGTATTTATTTAAAGACACCTGTTGAATAAATCTTCCCATGCTGCCTGCTCTTTAGAGTTTGTGTTGGTATCTGTATTTTTGTTTTCAATGGCGGAAACCCTCTCAACCAACCCTGACCAACTCCGTCATTAATAATTAATGCTACGGAAAGAAATAAGCGCGAGAAAATATTAAGTAACACGTAGAAATACAAAGGATTAAGGAAGTACACAAAATACACACTTATGTAGCTTGAAGTTTAAATTCTGTACTAAACTGCTATTAGCTTAACCTATTTGCATTTCTGTCTCTCTTTTTAGCTACTTTTATTCATTTTTCAATAGTTAAAAAATGGTTTTGTTCAATTCAATTCTCTTGTTTAATGCCAGTTGAGCACAGATTACTTCGCCAATGTCACGTAGAATGGAGAAGACACGAAGGAGATTGGTCGAAATGGTTTTGTTCACTAATTTACTTTTGGCGGAAAAGTCAAATCAAATGTCAAACTGATTCACGGAGAATTGAGACCAGTATTTTTGACATTTTGTCCATGAATTTATCAGAATGACAACACAATAAAACGAATCCAGCTTATAGCAAGCATTTAGTTATGAGACGTTTATTGATCCGTTATGAATAAAGAAAGTTATGAAACGTTTAATAGGCCTATTGAGCATTTTAGCTAATGAACATTGTAAACCTATAATAAGAGATTTTTATGAATAAGACCGTAAATTTTTAAAGCGTTAACAATTTATTAGTACTATTTATGATCCATTATGATTGTTCGTGGCGATGGATAAGCATTTATGTGAATCGAAATTATTGTTGCTGCAAGTTATACTTTTATGAAGGCGAGAGAATACAATTGCCTTGATAGTAGTTAAAGTCTTTAAAAACCAAAGAGCTGTTATAAAACAAAACTTTTGTATGCTTTTGTTTATGTTTGTTACTCATATAAGCTAAAACGGTTGGAAAGATTGGAATGCCTAATAGATTCATAAATGACTAAGTTTTACCCAAATTGGCTTTAGCTTGACTTCGAGCCCGGCTGGATTGCCGGACTCTAAACATTTTTTTTAAAACCCAATGAAATTACGAAATCTGGGTACCAAGCAAACACGAGGGCAAATAGCTAGTTTAATCAATAGACCACGCTATCAAATCGCAGTATACTGTCTTATAACTTAAAGCAAATAGTATCATAGACATAACAATGTGCGCTCATTGTAACTAGTAAGACCGTTCATGAGTCTCCATGGCTATCTTCCAGAGTTCAAGTTTTAATTGATCAATATAACTTCAAGTACACCATTAGATGCGATAGGGTTAACGCTAGGACGCTTGTGTTTAGAATAGTTTGCATGTACTTTTTAATTATTAATAATAAAAATAAATGTCTTCTACTTTAATTTCGACCATTCTTTTTATTGAAAGCTTATTTTGTCTGTATACAAAAAGCTGCAGTTTCAAGTTTCAATAACTAAAAAAAAGCTCTTCAATAGCTACATATATATTTTTGTAAATATATATTTTTAATTAAAATGATCTCTATTTCTATGATTATCGAAAATACCGTAGCGAGTATTTAATTTTTTGGTAAAATGTATTTAAACTAGCGACTTACTATGGCTTTGCTTTGTTACATCACTATGGAACACTAATTAATTATTTTCCTAAAATATAAGCAGCCGAAGCTTCGGAGCTTTGTCAGAACAAACAGTCAGACAAAGTATTAAAATAATTAGGTTTTTTAGTGTTTTACATCAAACATAAATAAAAGAAGCACAGATGCTATAGTATAATTATTATTTTATTCTTAATTTATTTTTATTGATTGATAAGATGAAAGATTTAGATGAAATTTGTTACATAGACTATGACCTTTAGACACAAGCTATTGGTAAACAAATAAAGAGGTGTGTGTTTAATAATTATCTCTTGTGTTATGTACAAATATATCGTACTAGTATTTCACGCCGCTCCGCCCGCGTTTTAAAGACCGGAAACCAAATTCTTAAATTTTACATACCGTGTGATGTTTTACCGTGTCCGGTTTTAACAGTTACTTGAGATTTCTCAGAAATGAGTAAATTTTCAGCATTAAAAACTATGATAACTAGCTAACATCATATCAAATGTCATCAAAATGTGTCTAGCGGTTTTATGGTGATGCGGTCACAAACATCATACAGATAGACAGACAAAAATCCAAAAAACTATAGATTCGGCCTCTGTATCGTTAATAACGACTATTTCAATAAGAATTCCCAAAAAATATTCAATGTACAGATTCGATTAAGTTAGAATATTATTATATGTATAGATTTAAGTTTCATATATATTTTGTTCATAATTAATAACCACATCACATTATTATTTTATATAGATTAAATAGACTGGTTTTATTTACGTAATAATATAAATGTATTACATAAGAATATTAAATAAAAGATATAAGGAAAATGACATATTATTAACAGAAGATTAATTTCCTAACACATATTGCTCCGACGTGGGTATCTAATGAAATGATGAAATGGGACAAGAATACACTTGTTTCTACTAATGCCTGTTTTATTGTATTTTAATAATATCTCCGTATCATATCTATACACGTATTTTAACCCTAGTTTGCTTGCGTTCCAATAAATTCTTTAGTCCTTTAAAGCCAGTGGTAGCCCAGTGGTAGCGCGCTTGCTTGGATAACTGAGTGATCCGGGTTCAAATCCGTGTCTTGCACCTCTAATATTTGCCTCTAATAATGTGCGAATTATTTCTAACATGATTACCACTTGTCTTACTATATGGCCGCTCGTATTGAAGGCAGGCCCGTGCCCAGCGGGATGTTAAAAAGGGCTGAATACAGTAACTTTATTCCGCTTCACTAACATTACCTACAAGATATTCTATTCGCATTTCGTTGGTTCGTACTCGTACATAAACTGTGAAAGCTCTCGTAAATACCTGCTTTTACTTATTTTTTTCAGAGAAAAATCTCACGATGAGCTTTTATATAATAGACATTTGTATAATGTAAGGTTTATTTAAGCTTCAAAATAAGAGCTCCTTTGAAAAAAATATTTTTCAGTATGGCTTATTTCAGGTTTATTCTTTAGTTTTTATATTATTTGATTTCTCCGCAAAATACTTAACTCTTAGCGGATTATTCTCGTATCATCTATATTTTACAGACTTATTAGCAATTCCGGCGGCTCCGCACGCGTTGGTAGAAGGATGAAAATTCAGGGTTATAGTTATTATTTGATACCAAACCATAAAAAAATAAAATTTGGTCTAAAATAAAAAAAAAAACAAAAATATCTTGCGAGGGCCACCCTTATTACCTAGAGGAATATAAAATAGCCTACGACCTATTCTTATAGGTACCAAGGTCATTTCAATCATTATTAGGTACCAACTATACATAAAAAAAAAACATAAAAATCGGTCAAGCCGTTTCGGAGGAGTTCGATAACAAACACTGTGACGCGAGATTTTTATATATAAGTTAGTTAACAACAAACTAGATAAGGCTATATAAAATAAAATAAATTCCATTAACCTATCTATACAAAGGCTAAAAAAACTCAATTTTATAAAAATTAATTTGCCACCCATTCATTTCCATATATCAACTCCTTATTTGCATGCTTAAAAAAATCTGAATGACCTAAGAATCGAACCCGAACCTTTGGCAGTAAACTTACATTTAACTAATATAACTTATTATAACTTTGCCAACCCTAGAACGAATCTTAAAACAGTTCAATCGTCTCACAGCTCCTTTGAGATCCGACCCGTTACTATGAAGCTAATATCAGTAGATTCTGTCATTGCTGTACGTGAGCGCTTACGTGCCTTGGTAATTCTCTAATGAGGAACTATTACGTGTTCATACTTAGAAAATACCGTTCATATGTAATTGTTGAGTTTTAGGATCGATTTTATTGATTTTTTTCGCTATAAATTAAATAAAAAGAAATTTATCAAAGCAAAGGGTTGCAAAGTTTGTATGGAATGACGTGTTTTCTTGGTCTGATGAACTTCAAACTTGGCATTTACGAGCATATTCTTTAAAAAAATTCTTTAAAAGCTTTAATCAAACACGTGCTTTATCATTTTTTAATATTCAAAAATGATAAAAGGGGGTTGCAAAATATTAAACAGACTAACATCAATTAAGTCGCGGGCAAAAGCCAGTTTTATAAATATTAAAAACAAGTTCAATTGAAGTTTTCAAAGTAAATTAGCTTCTAAAACACTGTGACCTAATCAACAACAAACTTTTGTTTATATTCTAAAGATTAATAATAAAATAGTAGATGAGCTGCGGATGAAAGTTGGTACAAAAGAAAAATCTATTCAGACAAAGGTAAAGTTTGAAAAGAAAAACAATAGTGGCTGATAAAGAGAGGATCTGAAGAAACTTGTAAGATTTTTAATATTTTTTATGAATAAATGTATGAGTTCAGAATTAGATTTTTTTTCAATGTAGTAGCTTGGCGGATCGTGAATTTGATTCCGGATTAGTGTTTAATTTGTTTATGCACCTTACGTCTAAATCTATATATAGATACGTGAAAAAAAATTTAATTGAACCGAATCTGTACATTAAAATATACTTTTTGGATATTCTTATTGAATAATTAATAATACTGAGGCTGAATCTATAGTTTTTAGAATTTTGTCTGTCTGTCTGGATACGCATCACAAGAAAATCACTGAACAGATTTTGATGACATTTTGAATGATGATCCGGGTACCACAATGGTGGACGTTTTACTGCGGGACAACCGTAAAAACATACCTAGAAACTATTTTGAGCTGAAGAGGGTGAGTGACCCGGATTTGAACCCGCAATATTCGGTTATCCAAGCGAACACGTCACCTGATTCATTATTATTTTAAAACATAAACAATATTCAACATATTCTGTACCCACAACCTTTCCGTCTTAGTCAGTTTGCTTTCCATTTGTCTATTACAGTAAATGAACAAAGAGCAGGTGTGTCTACGCATATCTACGTACAAATAGATCGTATGTCACAAGTTACGAGTAAACCGTATTAGCACAATACAAAGATAGAACAGTACTTTAACTTCATACTAGAGCGCCCGAATCGACGCACGCACACATACACGTCGTTTACACGGCCGCTAACCAATCTTGGCAATGCAAAGCTATGCAGTGCCACGCCGCGCTTCGCCGCGCCGAGCTTATAATTTTATATTTATTTATTTATTTATTTACATTTATTTTTATAGTCGCTGTTTCTCGCGGTTTGCATCGTGAATTCCTTAACGTGGCATTACGTTTGTGCTATTTCATAATGGCGGCATCTAATGAAACTTTTCATAAGAATGCGAATTTTTTATATAATAAAATTTAACAACGCAGCATTTAAAACTTGTCGCAATAGACGCAAATATTTATCTGTTACCAACTTATAACATAAATATGTAAAAAATAAATATTAAATTAACATATGTTTCATTCATAAAAAAATTACCTGTTTTACTTTTTGTAAGTACCAACCCTAGCGCTCCGCTCAGCTGTAGGTGTAAATTTCAAAAAGACGGCTGAGTTACGCTACTGTTCTATCTTTGTATTGTGGTATTAGTTTCACTCGAATATGGTCTTACAAATATTTAATCAAAGTATAGTGCAAGCACTAAGCTTTACAATAGAGAAATGATTCAGCAAGATACCTTTCTCGCTTTATGAAAGAAAATATTATCCTATGTAAATTTATGCTTATAATGTTTTTCAGTAACATCAATAGAATATAGATATAAAATGAAACTCGATCACACACTAACAGAATTTTTAGACTCAATTTATGTAAGAAGTAATGGATTTGATTCTTGAGGAATTCATGATAATATGTTAACTGTGTAAAATCTTATTGAAATAGACATAGAGAGGCCAAATTTTTAGTTCTATAATTTTGTCCGTCTGTAGCCGCGTTACGAGAAGATCCTGGGCAGTTTTTTTAAGAAATTTGGTATGATAGTTGGATCCGGATCAACATATAGGTTACTTTTTACTGCAGGAAAATTATCACATTTCTGAAAAACCTATACTAACCGTTAAAACGTATCTAGTCACGAACCGGAGAGGAGCGAGACTAAGTCCCTAGTCTATACATATAATAAAATACTAACTTAGTTCAATCTGTACATTAAAAATTTTTTGAGAAATCTTGTTTAAAAAGTCATTATTATTGATAGAGGCCGAATATATAATTTTTAGAATTTTTGTCTGTCTGTCTGTTTGGTATGATGCTAGCTGGTTAACTGGGTCAGGATATAGGATACTATTTACTGCTGGAAAATATCTCATTTCTGAGAAATCTCAACTAACCGTTACAAACCGGCTATAAAACATCACACGGTATGTGAAATAAAAGAATTTGGTTTCCGGTCTTTAAAAACGCGGGCGGAGCCACGGGGAATGCTAGTATATAATAAAATAAAAGTTACAGGACGCGCCATTACTGTAGAGTGTTTCAGTACTGCCGGAATGCGGACAAAACGATATAATTAAATAGATTAAACCGATTGTGAAAAGAAAAGACCGTAAAGTTAACAAATAAAACAATTTAGTCCTTTAGATAACCGAAAATTTATAAGGTTTAAAAGTACAGGGTATATTTGATCATTCCTTATACCAGTTTTCCATTTCCCCACCTACATGTGATAAGAATCTATCAGCATCTCATTTATCAAACCCCTTTGACTTAACCGAAAAAGGGATTTTTTTCTTATCTTTGCATGTAATGTGGAATATTGGGTATTGGTATGTGAAAATGTAACTTTAGTTGCCGTTTGCAATATAAATTCTCCAGTTCAATAGGTAGAATCTTAAAATATACTAGCACCTATGTGTTTTAATGTGTATTGCAGTTACTTTTTAGACTAAAATAAGCGATTTTATTGTATGGGCTAGGTATCAGAATTTTAAATTGTTTAGTTTAAACTGTTCAGCAGTACACGAGCAAAGATATCTTTTTCAACCGACTTCCGAAAGGTGGAGGTTCTCAATTTCCATTGTATGTTTTTTTATAGTCGGATAGGAACATTAGTGATACATCTATATTGAAAACTTCTCGAATGACTTAAAACCGTTTCTTAGTGAAATTAAAGGTTAAGTTTTAAACAAAATGGGTAACTTAAAAAACAAGCAATTCATTTATATGGTCGCGTTTTGTATTTAAAAATAATAAAGGTATTTAAAAATGATGATATAAATAACAAATAGTAATATATAATTAACGAATGAAATATTCTTTAACCAAGAAGTAAGTTCTTTCATAGACAATAGAAGATGTGTCTTTAAGCTTACATTAATATGTACTTCCTTAATACGATTTACCTCAGGAAAGACTGATATATGTCGGGCATTACTATTTACGGTCTTTGTCTTAGTGCTAGTTTGTTCTTAATACTTGAATATTTTATAAGGAATGCTATTTGTCGTCCTGAATATTTTTTTTTAATTTAGTTGATTTTAATGTTACAATATCAGCTTACTGTCAAAGTTTGGAAAGGAAAATGGTGTTTTTTTCTTATATATATCGTATATAATTTCATATGCGTTTAGTGAATTTTGTAATTACAAAAAGACGTACCCAATAATAGTAGTTTGTATGAAACTAAAATATTTTGTGAATTATATAACGAGTAAAAAGAATTTAAGTCCACAAATTCGGGCTAACCTCACTGTGATAAAAAAACTTCAGTCAAGGAGAAAAGCTTTGCTAAAATTCTTTAATAAATAAAAAGCTGCAATTTTAAAAGAGAATTTACTGTGTGTAAGCTTAAAAAGCTGAAAAACTAAAGCAATGTTTTGAATTTTTAATATAAAATGGTACTGTATATACATAGCTTCAACATCAGGTCAGCTTCATTCATTGTTTCTATCTTTGTACGTTAACCATCAATCCATTCATGAAGTCGATTTTCAACGATACTTTTACTGAGAGAAAATATCTCATCTCTAAGAATTAACCGTTAATACCGTTTACCTACATACTTAGGAGAAAACCCGAGTGAAGGTAGGACAAGTCGCTAGTATAATATATAGGTACTAAAATATGTAATTATAAACCGTTAACATGTCACAAAAAGAGTATAGTACAGCTTATAATAGAACATTTTTATTCATGTAAATCTAGACAAATAAATTTAAAGTGTCTGTTTCAATTTCAAGCAAACAATTTTTCACTAAATGCATATGAAAGTATATACGGTACTTACAACAAAAAAATCTTTTTTTTTATTTTTTTGGCAGTATGTCTGTTTATTCCGGCTAATCTCTGGAATGATAGCACCGATTTTGATAGGACTTTCACTTGCAGATTGCTAATGTTATACGGAGTAACTTAGGCTTTTAGGCTTATTTTTTTAATTTTAATTATTTATTGAGGGTGAGTCGCAAGTCATAAAATAAGTTTAAAGATGTTAAACCTATCATTGTGGATAGTAGCTTCAGTGTTCTAATAATTCTCTCATTGTTCGTATCTCAAACATACTTGCTGTACGCTACGGCCATGCAGTATTAACTCGGAATCCTATTATCTAAGCAGACAGAGGCTGGCGTGCTCGGGTATGATATTGCTAACAGATTAGTTTACACGAAAAAAATCTTATTTGGAGGAAAATTCGTTTATTGTTAGAATTACTTCTAGTTATCGAAATATTTCTTGTGATTTATGCGTAGATTTTCTTATTAAAGATTTTAAAATTTTATTCGTATACAACTGTTTAACTGTAAGGATTTTTAAGTGTCTGTCTATGTATTATTTTAAATTAAGTTTATTGATTGATTGATGAGATTTAGATTACTGCTGATCGACCTGCTTGGGTACATTCCTGAGTATATTTTGACGATTAGTATAGATTTATCATAAGATATTTGCCCGCAATTTTTTTGACAACGTCATATTAAAAAAAACCATGGAGATTAGAGACCAGGAGCACCATCCCCCTAGAATGTAGTGTCTCAGAAATATTGTTAAACTAAGGAGGCGCTGCGATCGCTATGTTGTCTCAATGCCTAACTTCACGTTGTCACAATAGTGACAATACTCATAAACAGCTAACTTCACAAATACTACTTACCGACGATAGCGCGTTATAAATTCTACAAATTTTCAGAGACAGGCGGGTAATGCTTTAGTATGAAGCGATGGTTCTCCTGGTCTCTAACCTCCATGAAAAAATCCATCATTATCGATACAAATGTCTAGTATTCCAAAAAAAATAAGACAATTTCAATTTGACTTTCTCTAAAAAAAAAGGACAGAAATAATTCAGTTACAATTATATAATATGCCTAGATTTAGTTGTAAGCAGACATACTTACATATTATTTTGAAAGTAATTTAAAGATCATCCTAATCTACGGTTTTTTAACCAAGATTAGGTAAGTATTTCAAAATGTTTTAGTCGAAGAATTTCTTCTATTACGTTCTAAACAAAACGGCTCTTTATGTTCATTTCGATTTAAAGTTGTCCAAAGTCGACCCTTACACCGTAATGCCATTAGAACGGCTTCGAAGCCTTGGAATTAGTTTGAAAGGACTTATTATTATTAAATAAATAGAAACTGAAAACCGCGTACCTTTTGAGCGAAAGTACAAGTTTTGAGTGCTAAAAAATGTTTAAGTAACTTCTTGGTTATATAAAGTCATTTTGATTTTGCAACCGATTGGAAAAAAGTGATGTGGGCATACCGTTTTTGTGTATTTCAAAATTCAAGTAATATACTCGATTATGTGTTTTTTTTTTTGGGAAATGCATTGACGCATACCACCAGGAGGTCATGTGGGACTCACCGGCTTAAAATATGCCAGTACTACCCACTAAAACCCAACGGATCTCACCCGTCTTAATGGGACGTCGCAGGATCGCTTGCGCATGCAACTACGACGCCCTGACGGCCCGGCAGGTCTGCCAAGACAGACCACACAGCCAAGAGGGCAGGAGCTACCCGCATGACACACCACCCACCGAAAACCATCTTAAACCATCTTTTCTTAAACCATCGAAAGGCAAAATCTTGAATTAAATCGGAGTTGTCAGAGTTAAGACAATAGTCAAGAAATGTGTAACAAAAATAACAAAATTACATACAGTACTAATAATAAATACATAATTTTGAACATTCGTTTGGCCTGACTGACTGTGTTTGATTGCTATAACTACTCTCTGACAGGTTATGCTAGGATATTCACTGGCAGTTACTTACTTATTTTACCTTATTTTTTTATACCTATGAATGTACATAATGTCTTCGAAGGGTTGTATCTAGTCTATCTTAATAAATATATTATGATATCTAAAAACATTGACCGTTATTATCAAAGATGCGTTTTCAAACAAATAGAAAAGCAATTAGAAGACAGCACATAATTGAAACCTGACATTTTTCAGCAATGGCTATGCTCCATACAACGAAGCCAACGCAATAACTTGTACTAAATAAATAGAGATAGACGTGGTAGACAAAAAACGAGCAATACCATTAGGTTTTTTTGTTAATTCCCTTTGACTTTCCTCGTCACAGCCTGCCAACCTTTTTGGACATACTCCAAAGTTCTTTTTTATCTAGACCGGAGCCAGCTCCTGTCCCGTTTAATTCCTGACTTACCAATTCACTGTCAGATGTTTTTTTGTTCTATTCTCATGAAAAGTAATAAATAGGCTTTTTTCTAACATTTTAAAATAGTTTTTAGACGTTATAATTCAACTTTTATTTATAAATACGTTTTCACGCTTGGTACACATTTCATGTATAAAATCTAGACGTATGCCCTTTGACTTTGTCCATAAATACAAAATGCACTTAAATACTTTAAAAATCAACATGTACAGCTTTTTCACAACAATAACTTGAAAGAATGGTATTTTTAACAGTTGAACTGGAACTAACTTGATATGATGTAATAGGTAACAAAATAAGCTGAAGATGTTCCAGAAAGAGTCTCGATAAAAATGTTAAATGGATTCGACATTTGAGACGCCCTACTACTTACTTTACTTTTCTTTTTTTTTCATTTAAATGCCACGATCGTTTCTTACGAATTTCATAACGGATACTATGACATCGATATTGTTTATTATTGAAATATATGCTTATTAAGTTACCAAATTTGTCTTAATAGATCTTTTTTGACATCAAAGGTCTTAACTGAGTTTTTGTGGTCATTGGGCATTGTAACATCAAAAATTTTAGATGTAACTTCAGTAATGTCGATACTTGATTGCTTTTATAATGCCTAAGCATGAACTCGAACTGGTCCACGCATTTTATTTGCAAATATCTGTTGTACTAAATTGTTGATTATTCGTAATTTGCAGCCCAGTAAAAGAGAGTTATAAAAAGTTTTTTAACCATATTTACTAGACTAACTAAGATATCTTTACACCCTCTAGATATACTCATGTAATACACGTAGTTATACGTTTGAAACAAAGCACCGTTTAGAAAAAAGTTTTCTTTAAAGAACTACGTCATGTTTTTCTTCATTCGTTTGTTTTTGTGTTAAATAAATCCAACTTCGGACTTAAGTTCTTAAAAATACTCAACTTTCTATCAACTTTACGCGAGCTCGACGTGTAAAGCTTTTATGCATATACCTACAATACTCATGGTATTTTTTAATGGATGACATGTTCACATTTCTATAAATTTGTCTAAAGTGAAACCATAATATGAAAATCAAATATTTACATAAAAGTAAAAGTAAAAAAATGTTTACATAAAACTAAAAGTTTAGTAATTTGAGACTTATTTTTCTATGTAATCTATGATATTAAGAAGATAAATTGAAATTTCATTTTCACAATACTTAAATATTACTAGCGACTCACCCTCGCTTCGCTCGGGTTCGTCCCCAGGTGTAACCTCTTTAGTATAGTTTAAAAATGACGTAATTTCCATATATAATCGCGTAAGAAACGCTTTCATTCGGCAGTTTTTTCTCCGATTCACTTTGCAAAACGGACTACCACTTTAAAGCCTTTTTATTTTTTGATTTTTATATAACCTATGACACTCAGCAATAATGAGGCTTTCTATCGGTGAAGGAATTTTTAAAATCAGTTCAGTAGATCCCGAGATTACCCCTTACAATTTAACAAATATACAAACACACAAACTTTACTTCTTTATAATATTAGTATAGATATACTTAATGATGATTTATAGGTACATTTCAATTATTTTATGCCCTTTTTACAACAAAATGTAGTCTAGTTTACTTTGGGCCAAAATTTAACAAAATCAGTTTCGGGATTAGGCGTGCAAATTTTAAAAACGCTAGTACAAATATTTAGGTGTTTATTTCTTATCAAGTGTCTAAATACATATTTCATGGTTTTACTTTGGCAATGACGACTTCAATACAAACTTTCTTCCTTCTTTATGTGCGATAAAAGGTAACCTATTGGGAAAGGACTTCCCAAGGTCTAGGTCGGTTCTATGTTTTAAGCGTGGAAGCATAACAAACAAACAGATGGATTAAGTTACCTTCGCATTTATATGTTAGTAGGGAGTAGAGATTACTACTAGCTACTTTACGGGGCTCCGCAAGAATATTTTATTTATCTCAACGCATATTTTATATAGGCATCATAATTCCCAGGGAACATCCCGCATGTTTGAGTATACTCCATGATAATAAGCCATATTTATAATTCAGGCTGCTAAAATGTTTTCAGCTATTCTTTAGTAATGTGCTTTTTTCGAATATTTAAGAAAGGCTGACTGTTTAGTTGTTTCTATTTCTTCTTGCTTCTGTTACTTTTCAGGAATTATATATACAACTACATACATAATATGTATTGTATATAGAGATGTTGCATGTAGTGAACCTATTTGCTATGCTGGTCGCGGGTTTGAGTCCCTCTGGGGGCATACATTTGGCGAGCACGAATACATGTATGTATGAATTTAAAAGTTATATATATATATATATATATATATATATATATATATATATATATATATATATATTTGTAGTGTATCAACTATCTGGTATCGGTAACATAAGCCTCGTAGCTTCCCACGAAAACTAGATAGCGACGTGTGTAAAAATCTCCGACGAATCTGTGCAATGGACTACCTCTCTAATATTAGCCAAGATCACAGTTATAAGCCCTTTACACTGAAAGGCTATATGACGTGAATATTAAACAAACTTCCTACAACCCTTTGACGTGTGAGATATCGTTCAGACTTTGTAAGCTGTTGTTTTGTTAACGTATATTATGATAATGTTTGTTACGTATAAATTATCCTATACACATATTTACAATGAGTTATTAAAATTCAGTTTAAAGTATACAAAACTAAAATATGCACAAATTAGTTAATTTTACCGTGACTCTAAATCTCTTTGTTAGGTCGAATGACGCCAAAAAAAGATATGGACGCCATAAAAGATGATTATCCATGAATGATCTGCTCAAAGTCTTCTTCTTCTCTTGTTTAATTGTAGTCTAGGTTCTATTTCGATAAGTTAGATTCAGATTTTCTTGCTCCTGATGTAAGGATGGTCTTCTTATAAGGCATACAACACTACTAATTTTAAAATTTACTTTACTTAAAGAGCCTACATTTATAGCATTTTTAGTAGATGTGGAAAACCATACAAACCCAAAAAAAATTATAAATATATATAATGTTATAAAAGATCTTTGATTTGTGCTTTTATCCCTAAATCCAATACTAATATATAAAGTTTATACATACAGCCCGCAGATCGTGCAAATTAGATATGAGAGTGGCAACTACAACAATAACCACAGGCAGTAGTTAGTTTATTCTACCAACAAATTCTGTATATGTAAATCTAAGCAAAATATATGTGCACATTAAGTATTCTCTGGACTAAAAAGCGAGTTTATCAACTCGTTGCCGAGTGTATGTTTTTCTAGTCGTAGGCAGGAAAATTTAATATATTTAAATATGGTATTATAATATTACAACAACAAAAAACATCTCTTAAAACAAAAAAAGGAATTTTCGTAGCTTAATACCAAAATTATAAAAGTTTTTCTTCATTTTCATGATAAATGCAGTACTTCTGTAGTTCTTCAAAAGCTGCAATTTGACTAAATAATAATAATTTTAATTTTTTATGTCATCACTTGATCTCATAGCAGTACGTTTCTTTGGTCTTGAACTTGGAATGTAATATGAAACATTTTTAAGAACTAAGAAAAAGTATGAGTGATATGACAATATTCTTATATATTATGTATGTATTATAATATATGTATGTATTATATATTAATGTGCCTCATATGCTGATGTAACAAATTATTCCTTTGGGACGGAAGCTTGTAAGGAAATTGACGTTAAAATATATTTTTTTATCCTTCCCGGTTATTATGAAAGTGCTTTATTTTCAACAATCTTGGTAACAGATAATTATTACAGAATAGATTGGAGTTAACATTTATATTATAATTATAAAAAAATGAAGAAGATTCTTTTACTTAGATAAAGAAAAATAGTTTTATATTAAGTTTACTTTAAAATTTTTAAAAAGGTTATACCTTTAATTAAATTGTGCATATTATTATTTTTTTAGAGTAGCGCATACTCAAGAGGTCAAAGTTTACAAATAATACTTATACTGGCTTGGTTGGTTTAAGAAATATATATGTATAAATATATGGGACATTAATCATCAAGTTCCATGGTAAGCTTCAGACTTGTGTTTTAGATACCGGACAGCTGATATACTATAATATAAATAATTTTAAATATTTAAACCGCCATGACTGGAGTCCAAACATTCGTGCACGTTTAAAAAAGCTAATAGCGGGACCGAACCTGTGACCGAGTGCAAAGCAAGTAGAGGCACAACAAACTGAGCCAAAGGTATCGAATAATAGTTCTCTAAATGAAATCTGATTGATTAAATAGTGATTCACAATGTTATTTTATTTTACGCTGTATTCATAATAATACAAGACTTATTATTTTCCTGTACAACTGTATCCGGAATAATAAAATCAATTTATCTCAGAGCATGCAACTTCCTCGTACATCATACCTATAACATATTCGCTCAAACGGATGCTTTTAAATAATTTGAAACTAGCTATTTTCTGTGGTTGCGGTTGCATTTCATATAAATATTCATACTTACAACGTATATACTTTCCTGTGATAAGCGCAATCAAACAAACTCATCAGCTTTTATTATAAGCTTTATAATATTAGTATAGACAAGTTCATTTGCCTTATAGTGAAAAACATAATTGTTAGCAAAACTCATATCCCTTAGTTTTGTTATGTCTAAGTGAAATTTCCGCGAACGAAGGATGAAAATTTAGGGTTATAAGAATTTTTGATGCCAAATCATAAAAAGAGTGAAAATAAAAAATTTGGTCTTCTAATAAAAAATAAAATACCTGGAGGGCCTCCCTTACCACCTAGGGAATAAAAAATAGCCTTATAAATATATTCTCAGACCTACCAAATGTACAAAAAAAAATTATAATCAAGATGTAGTTACACATAGTCCATTTTGACATCATTGCTCATAATCGAATAAATAGGCATATTTAATTTTTGAACAATGAATTTTATCCACAGACAAACATTTTAATATACATCTTTCTATTTTAAAGGTATAAATTGTTCATGAATAAACCCAAACACGTACAAAACAGGATACCATATAACATGTAAATTCACTTACTGATTTTCAATCTCATGGAGCAATGGCGTGTATCAATCAACAATCAAAGGCTGTGTCGTGAATCGTTGCATCAACTAAACCCTACTCCCCTTGAGGGTGATAGCCAATTTGTATTGTAAAGGAGCGATTTGACTGCCTTGACAACAAAGGGACGTTCAAGATTAATAAAGTAATTGCCAAGCTGTGCTGGCCTTTGCCTGGCCTTAAACAAAATAAGGTCTGTGATTAATTACATCTAATGTTTTCTTTCTATTATCTCTTTAAAATAATAATGTCATCTTAATTCCTTGAAATTTGGTTAGATTTATCATATTTAGGCTCATTTAATTGCACCATCTGTACGTTAATTGTTAGGTACAAAGTTGACACGAACATTTACCATTGTTTTATTTTTCCCTCATATCCATTAAAACACATGATGTTTCTTTTTTAACACTACGTGCATGATCGCGTGAGGCTCTATTACGTATTTGCATGCAACATGACTGAGGCGTGATTTAAATTCCATTTAATTAAATATAATATCATTTTAATTCCCAAAACTTTAAAATAATAATACAAAATCTTATTGGGTTTTATGTTTAACTATATTTAGCGTGAGCAAAGCCGTGCGTTCCGCTAATTAAAATTAATAAAATTTCGAAAATAAAAGTAGCCTAAGTTACTCCTTGTAACATTAGCTACCTGCGAGCGAAAGTCCCGTCAAAATCGGTCCAGCTATAATAACTATAACTATAATAATAACTTTATTCATTCATAAACATATCAAATAACATAAAGTACCAATAACAAATTAAAACTACAACAGATTGAATTTGGAACCTACCTGAACTAGGTTAACATCCTGTGTTTCAGGTTAAGGTTTTAAGATGCATTTCTTGCTTTTGATGTTAAAACAATGCAATAAATTTACATATAACTATGATAATTACATAACTAAACTTAACATAATATGTTTATTGTATTTAACCTATAACTAAACAGTTTTTAATATTTCCTTCAAATTCAAATTTTGTGCAAAATAGATAGGAGATACTAAAACCCTTCGAATATGTTTTAAAAAACATTTTAGTCGAGTCAGGAATATCAAGAAAAAACCAAACCTACAAAAATAATAGAGTGATAGTCCTCACTGGAATATGCAAAATACTGTAGAGCTTTTTATAATAATGTAGTAGGATTTATTTTCATAAATATTTTTACAAATAGGTATTTTATGCTCCTCTGGGAACATTATCTAGATTAACTTAAGTAATAAAGTTCATCGAATCCTGCATACTTAAGTTTTAAATCAGTTCTCAACTTCTCACGTTGAGGGTTATTAGGGCTTTTACTAAAATCTAAATGCAGTCTAAACTAGTTAAATACTAACAGTTAAATACTTTTACATATAATAAAATTCTAACTAAGAAGAATCTGTATATTGAATATTTTGGAAAAAGCAAATTGAAATTGTCATTGTGAACAAATTGTATGTATAGTTTTAGAACTTTTGTCTGTCTGTCTGTCTGTGACCGCATCTGGAGAAAAACACTGCTCAGATTTTGATGAAATTTGATTTGATGATAGCTGATTATTACGTCAATATAATATATTAGTCTTTACTGCAGGAAAATATCACATATCCAAGAAATCTACACTGACAGTTAATACATATTTAGGGATAAACTCGAGCGGAGTAAGGGTGAGGAACTAGTTTTATCTACATTTGCGTGCAAAGACTGTCACGTTTTGGGCTCGAGTACACACTTTTTTATGTTACCTGAAACATTGGCTTCTGCATAATAGCGCCATAACAGGATAATGGATTTACGTGTTAAACATTATTTTGCTGAACGTTTTTGTTTGGAAATATGTAAACGTGATGCGTGAAAATATTTCTATGGCACATAGAATGCTGCCATTTTTATTTTTATTAGTGACATGGACAGTTTTCCTCAGGTAATATATAATTTATTATATTATTTATTGCACTTTTTTACTTAGAAAAAAGTACAAGAAAAGATGTGAAAAAGGTGGACTTATCCCTATAAGAAGTTTCTTCCCGTCAAACCTGCATAAATGGGAGGGGACCCTATGTTAAAGAGCGGGAGAGAAAGAAAAAGTATACAAGCACAAAACAGTATATAAGAATAAACCAAACATTAATACAATATAGAAACAAACTATAATTACATACATACATACACTCACAAACACATAATGTCCTCCCGACCGATTACGGCCACGGCAGCCAATCTCATTGAGACTAGCCATCTGCTCGGGAGATATGATAGTGCACGAGTATATGCGTAAACACAGGTGCATCCTCTGTTCCTATCACTCTCATATGGTGTCTCATATCTCACCGGTGGGATGAATACTCGACACGAACAGTGAGAGTTAAGGCGCGGGACTGACGGCTTTACGTGCTCGTGGAACTCCGCCAATTTCCCATGTCCGGGCTGTTACTGAGGCTTATGAAACAGAAAGGCTCAATAACTAAATGTGGCCCGACCCGGAACTCGAACTCAGGACCTCCCGGTGTGCGACCGTACACTACTGAGGCAGTCACATACATACATAAATGCATACATACACACATACATACATAACCTATATAAGGTTAGGACATGACACTGCCGATTATCAATTCGTTTCGTATCATTAGATCACACGTCGTTAGAACCTTCGTGTAGTTTCCGTTATCCAATGAATAGAATTTATTAATAGTATTATTATTAAATAAATAAATAAATAAATATTTTTTTACTAAACAGATATTGAATGTAATTTTAATGTCACTAACTTACAAAATAATTACTTAGGCTATTCAATGCTTTAAACAAGATGAAGTTACCGTCTTTAACAAGTAACGGATGAATGTTCTCAAGACTCAGAAGTAAATATTTTATTTGATGGCTCAACAACTCCTGCCAAAACAGACTACTTGTCATCTTTCGGCGAACTGACAAATAACAAAGTTTAATTATTCACGATTCGTAGAACGCAAATGCGGTGGAACTTTCGACAGCTTTACAAATGTTTACGCTAAATTCTACACAAAATCTATTACTGAGTGAAATATTAGGTGGTAAAACAAAACTGCAGTGTATTTATTGGACGTTGAATGCTTCAAATTGGCCATGAGCATGGTTAGCCATTTCATACGTGGTGTTGAAAGTTTGCCAATACTAGGTCTTGTAAGCTATATTTTTTGGAGGTTTTAGTTAAACTAAGTTATGCTTAAAGTACACGGTGCATGTAAAATGTTATAAGATACATAATTCAATTCATTCAATTTTTCAATGGTACCTACTTCTGTTTCTGTAAAAAATGAAACTTTAGCAATTCCAAAATGTGAGGTCATCATTTTCGTTGGTGAATGACGTTGTAATGACAAAATAACAGTTTTTTACATACATGTTCTTTTTTTGCTGTCTTTCTTTTGATTCTGGTAAATCTTTGAAAAGGCTGGGCCGATTTTCATTGAACTTTCACTGGTATATATCTGATGTTATTAAGAGTATATATTCAGCCATTTCTAACGTCCTACTGGTGGGCACGAGCCTACCTTTAATACAAGGGGGTCATCTTCATCAGACCATAGTTAACCACGCTGGTCAATTAGTGCCGGATCTTTCGAAAACTTACTAGGTTCTCTCAGACTGTAAGACAAATGGTAATCATGTTAGATTTATTCGCACATGAAAAATATCAGAGGTGAGAGACCCGGATTTGAACCCGCATCACTCGGTTAACAAGGAGTATCTTATGTTTATTTTATTAAAGAATTACAATTTGTGTTCTGATATCCTATCTAGGGACGAATCCGAGTGCAGGGAGAGTGTTGCCAGCAAGTTAAATAAAATTAATGTTATTGAACTTATTATGTTCGTATCTGGGTATAAATGCGGCAATTAGCATTTCATACGCGTTGAGAGTTTGCCAATGTTAGATTCTGTTGTATTTTACTTTCGAGCAACGTAAAGCGTATCATTTGGAAATTTTAATATCAATGGAAAAAAACTTTTTCATTTTATCAATAGATTCACTATTTTCGGACGGCTTTATGCTTTTTTTTGCATATTGCTCTATTATTGCTTTGGTTTTGTTTCATGTTTGAGGATTACGTTAATGGAAGGAATTTCACATGGTAATTTTAAATAGTCATTTAAAAAAATTGAATATATAAAAAATACGAATAAAATTATCAATATTAAAATTAATATTAATGGTTACATCGTTGATATTGTTATCACGAGGTATAGCGGTGTTGTTCTTAAGAACGAGAGACGTCGATCTTATGTCATATAAACGACATAAAAAAATTGTATCCCTGATTTTTACATAATTGTATCAAACCCAATAGTTATGTAGAAATCTAATGAAAAAAGCAGGTAGATTTTGAATAAATACCCATTAAATTTCGTATAATGATAAAAATAAATTGGCTGTGATAGACCAGTGATAACTGCTTGCTTGGGAAAATGAGTGAAATATGTTTAACTTCCGGGTCTCGCAAATTTGACATTTATATGTGCGAATCATTTCCAACATAATTACCGCTTGTAAATTTGTACTTCCACCCTAACGTGTGTTCATCTTGTCATATTGGTGGGGTAGGGAGGAGAGGAAGTACAAGGGGCTATGTAGATTGCTCCAGGTATTGCCAAGCTGGTCTAAACTGGACCAAAGCTGTTTGGTCACACCGGTCTGCTTTGGCAGACCTGCCATCGATCGTAGTTGAATGCGTATTGCGTAAACGATCCTGTGGCGTCTCTTTAGACGAGAATGGTTTTGTTGGATTTCAGAGAATTCTATTGGCTTTTTTAAGCCGGCGAGTCCCATATAAACTATATTTAAGGCTAAAAAAACAGTTTATATTCGTACTTATACATTTTACTCAATAATTATTAGCATCTGGAGCGAATAATTTCAATAGAGCACTTTTCTTAGCTCTTAGCTACGTAAGTTCTAAAGGCCTACGTACATTTGCATTATAAAGCAGTACGTTGGCAGCTTTGTGAAAATCTACCTACACTCGATTGAACTAAATAAAATTATTTTGAGTAGATATTTTATTTAATAATAAAGAATGTCGAATAGCTTTTGTAAATAAGAAAATATTAATTTCTGTTCGAATTTAGAGCTAATGGTACAGTCATTTTATGATTTAAAAGTTCTTTCACGTAGATTTACCTTAATCTTTTATGTTAACATTTAGATTACAACCTTTAAATAATTAAAAAGAAATATAAAAATTGCAGATGATATCACATTGAATTTTTTTCAATTTATATCCGAAAAATTAATTATGTCCTTGGTTTGCTCGGATTTGTCGCTATATTATGTTGTATACGTTTTAATTTTTTAAGAGAATCCTTATTATTTTTGAAAAATAAAGGTAACTGAAGTTACTCCTTGTAACTTAAGCCATCTTCCAGGGAAAGTTCCGTCAAAATATGTCCAGCCGTTTTAAATATTAGCAGGAACGAACGGACAATAAATTTTAAAAATCGACTTTTTCTTATATGTACTGTATATAATTACATATGCATGTAGTAAGAAGCAAATACTTAAATTTTATTTTATTTTTAGGTATCTGCATAGAAAAAACTTTTTTTCCAATAGAAAATGTAAGAAATTCTAAGATGTTTCCTCTGAAACGGATGAGGCGGGTGAACAAATCCATCACCGACGTTATCGATTGTGCATTCGCAAGAATATTTTTACCTTAGAAAATGTTTTTTATAAAGGACATTTATTATGGAGTGGAATTCGTCGGAGAATATGTTAAGATGAATTTATGCGATGAATATTGTTAGAGGCTCCTGTGGAATAAATATCTAGTAATTCAACTTTTATATATACGAACATACACACAATACAAACATTCCCATTTATGACAGTTCTATTAAGCCATCAAATTACATTATTTCCCTCGATTTTAATAATGATTTTGGTAATCTTCAAACCGCAGCAAACCAAGCAGAGTTGCGTTCAAAATTTATTAAAAAAAAACTCATTTTAAAAGTTGTATTAGAATAATATGAAAGCTTTCAAAGATATGTGGATATTTAATTATTTAATCATGTCTAAGCCAGTATTTTCTAAAAATGTTACTTTAAATTTATATCTTCAGTATTTCTCTTTATAAATTATAAATAACGTCTGAGAGAGTATCTAACGCAAAATATCTAAGATCTATAGATTTACCCACTGTCACGACATATAAAACACCCTCCCGTATAAATTTTAGCTAAAATATCAGCTTTCCTGTTCTTTATATTGGGCCACTCGGCCAGCGTTTTTGGCTAACATTCACTTAATCTCTAAATAAATAAAAATCACTGTTATTTTGTCAACGCAGCTTTCGTTACGATAAGTTCATACTAGTATTATAAATGCTTGTAGGAATCTATGTGTATAGAGCATACTTTGATTTGATTAATATTATATTTTTAATTTGCAGTAGTAAGTGCTTTATATATATAAGTTATAATATATATATATTTTAAATTAAAATATGTAGAATTGAAATTTTATAAGGTACTTTGATGCCATTTTGAATTGTTTTGTAAATTGTGTTATAAATTGTGGGGCACTATCAGTAAAAATTATATAAAGTATAAGCCTCTGAAACGTCAAATATTTTCCGTGAACATGTGCGCTGTAAAGCATTCGAACCGCCGGGAACCAAAAATTGAAATAAATCTGCGACAAAATCCAAAAAGATAGTTACATTTATGAGCCATAAAATCATTGATCCAAAGAAATTCAGAGGAAAGTTAGTACTATGTACATACATTTGCTAACTTAAGAGGTGTTACTGTAAAATATAAAAAAAGACGTATAGAATCGTTTAATTCGTGGCCACGAATGTTAACTGGAGCAGGTTGTAACTTTACACGTTGTGAAAATAGGCCGCTATGTCTGCATTCATTTACTAGTCCTTGTGTTCTCTATCGTCTGGTAACTAAGATACGAGATATATGGGCTATAAACTAGGTATGATTTTGGCTCTACAAATTAAAATTTAAATTTACTTCAGATTATTTTAATTTATACATCTATTTAATCATACATAGGCTGTGGTAGCCCAGTAGTAACGCGTTTACTTGGATAACCGAGTGATGCGGGTTCAAATCCGGGTTTAGAATCTCTCGGGCCTTTCTAACATGATAACCATTTACTTGTCTTACGGTGAAGGAAACCATCGTGAGGAAACCTGCGTGTCTGAGAGAAGCTAGCAAGTTTTCAAAAGACATGTGCTAACCCCTTCGTCGAAATTTGTTTTAAAAACAGTAACTGTAACGCATTATATTTAACAAATGAATACCTCGGGGGACTAGATCCCGCGACCACTGGTATAGCAAGTATGGCCACTACAAACTAAGCCAAACGTGTCGTCAAAATCATTGTTGGGAAAATAGACTGCGTATTCTACATTAATATTCAACAGGCCGCCCATACTGTGTAAATGTAACAAAATGAATATAAGATATAGAGGCATGTGTAGGCAGATATATACATAATAAAGGAAAGATATATTAGAGGCTTTGCAGCCCAGTGCTAATGCATTCACTTAGGAAAGCGAGTGAACCTGGTTCAACACTCGGGTCATGTAAATCTGTTATTTGTATAAGCAAATTTTCATGTCGCAAAATTCGCTTGTATTACCATTTTTCCTTAAGTACGTTTTAATTTTTAGTAACGGACTCAAATTCTTTTATAAAAAAGAAGTAGCCTGAGTTACCCTTTATAAAATTAGCTTTTTATCACTCAAAGCTTCGTCAAAGTCGGTCTAGTCATTTTGGAGACCAGCCGGCACAAACAGAGAGGCAGACGAAAAAATTCAAATTTTTTTTTTCTTAATGAAGTATATAATTATATTTTATTTCGTATTAGTATGTAATTTTATAATTTGATATATAAATTAGCAAGTTGTTATTTTATTATTTGAAATAAGTATCTTAATTTTAATTATTTTTATAAATAGGTACTTAAGTAGATCTAAGATAAGTGAGTTTGAAAACAACGTTTGTTAAGTTATTTGTTAATAAATTATTATCTGTGTTAATATAATAAAGAGCTTAAATTTGTCTGTTTGCATTTGATTAACTCTGAAAGTACTAAACTGTTTTATATAATTCTTTAAAATTAGAAAGATAAATTAAAGAACAATAATAAACTCAACTTGATTACTATATTTTTGTTATTAATCAACATCGAACATCACTCGTAGTTATAGTATATATTATATAATTTCTTTTTAATTAAAAAGATTTATATACTTTCATTCCGATAGCTTATTCTTTCAGCCTTAGGTGTAAAAATTAAAAAAAATTATTAAGGGATATGCTACACCAAGATTTCTTGTCTATGCTTTTTACATTGCTTTTTTGACTTTTTAGATTTTTTTAATTTTTTTTTGTTAATTACAAAATGTAAGCATCCTATTTATGATTCTGGAGAAATAATATTCAGAAATCAATTTAATATCATAAATGGTTTTAGTGAGGTTTTTTAATTTATATTATTATACATTTATTTATTATAATATACATTTATAATATTTTTACGGATTTCAAAAATTATTCCGCCCAGATACAATATTTAAAATATACAACATTCTAGTTAAGCTTCTTTCTTATTGAAGTATCCTTGAACGTTTTACTATATTAATCCTGTGTAAACTAAGCATCAGAAACGGTACTTAAGCTACATGTCAGGGAAATAGGCCGCTACGTCTGCATTAATTTTCTCCACACCGCCCATTTGCTGTATTTGATTTGACATAGTGTTTGAAATGTATATAAATGATTGAATATTTAAAAAGAAAGAGGAAGACGAACATTTGAAAAGTTTTTAAATAATAAGTTTAAAGCTTCTAGCTTTAAATTTTTGAGTTTATTCGGTACATAGAAAAATACAAGAATATAGATCTTTCCTCTTTATAATATTAGTATAGAAGTATAGATATGGACTAAAATTAACGTGGAAATCGGTTAAGTTGAAAATATAGGTACATTAAACTATTAATTTACGTTTATATTCTTATTATTTTAATGTTTAACTTTATAGACAGTGAAAATAAACGAACAAACAAAAAAAATGAAAAAAAAAATGATTTTTGTCATTTTAAAATAAACAAGAAATTCTATAATTTCATAATGATATGTTTAGTCTTTTAGGAGTGAAAGAGTAATAAACATTCGTCCAACCTCCTCACACACTTTCAGATTTATGAAAGAGATTAAGTTAAACCTAGCATAGCATTATGTGATGAAGTTGTGTTTAAAAGTTTTTCAAAAAAAAAAAAAAAGAAACAAGAAACTAAGCTTTATTTGACTTTGCGTATATTAATACATACATAATTTTTAAAACGTTAAAATTTAGATAATCGTTACGGCCGCCCTCAGTATAAATGGGAATAGAAAATGGAAATAAAAAAAGTGTATTTTAAAATTTACATAGCAGATTTTTGTACTGAATAAACACGTTTATTACGGAATAAACATTAAAACGTCCGTACGTATTAATATTATTCTATGTTCTTCTACGTGCTTTCAGACATGCGGATTTTTGATTTACACATGATGCGTTTCTTCGCCGTAAGACAAATGGTAAACATAATATTGAGAATGATTTTCATACGTGAACGATAAAATTGCGATCAAAGGTGCAAGAGCCGTGATTCGAACCCGCTTCACATGGTTTCCCAAGTAATCAAGTTACTACTTAGCTACTCGGTATAATGCTTCAAGAATAAGTAATAAACATAGAATAGGAAAATGTACATCTAGTACTCAAAATGTATTGTAACTATTTACACTGTAAGGAAGCTAAAGTTCATTGTCACTGCAGTCTAGACTAATATTCGACACAATATATCCCCTCATAAGAACAACATTTTACGATATACGTACGTTGAATTGTAACCAAAAATATAAGTATTTTGTAAAAATATCTCTTTTCATGAAAGCATAGTGCTAAGGCACTGATAGAGATATAGAGTAAGATGGTCATTTTGATTATCAAGTAAAGGGGAGTCCCAGTCTCGTATATCTAAAACTTTATGTGCTCGAAAATTTTATGTATATTATTATAATTACTTGTAAAAATATATTAAGTGAGAGTGAAATGGTTTCCACTTACCGAACGACTATCATTTAAAAATAATATTTTTTTAGAAAGACAAATATAAAGACGAACTAAGGACTTATTCGTAGAACTTCATTTATATTACACACGTCATCGGTAAGGCAGAAGAAATTTTAATAAAATAGTATACATTAAAAAATAAATGTTATTGTCTATAACGTTCAATAAAGTATACAATTTCTTGGTAAGCAAAGGCCAGTTTATATTTCAGTCTTCATTGAAAATTTGTTGTATCTTTATTAAGAAACAAAGTAATCAGAGATTTTCAATAAGCAAAATGTTGACTGTGGAAGTTATATAATAACGTAGTACTTCTTGATTTAATTGTTTGTTATAGTTCGTTGTAGTTCGCTTTGTTTGAACGGACCAAAGTATGGAAAGTTTCTGTTACTATGTTCTTATACAGTAGATAATTCTTTTTTAATATTAATGTAAGGTTTTCTAATTTAATTAGCATCTCTTCGTTACTTTGCTGCAGGTAACTGGTAGCCATGGCGGGTAATATTTAGAGATATTACAGTGCACAAGTATTCTCGCAGACACAAGTGCACTCTATTCCTTTCAATTGTATAATTATGGTTCCACCGGGCTTAGTGTCCGGGGGAACCGCAGTTATACAATACCAGTTAGACATCAGGCGGTGATAAGCGGTCCTGGATACCAAGTTGATGATGTTGACCTATTATTCCGTTACGGAACTTAGGGCTACAGCAGTTGTTCTACATTTCCTTCTATCTTTGGCTAGTGTTTCGACAAGGCGCTACGTATTTCCCGTCCTTCTAAGGTCCGCTTCACATCGAGTTATTATTTATTATTCTTTTAGAAACTCGAAAGAAAAGTGTCAAAATATTACTCAAGTACCATTATACTTGAGTATTATTTGTACAATTTTCTTTGAGGGGAGTTTCAAATCATTTAATAATATAATGGCTGACTAACTAGATCCTACTATTTAGATTACAACCACCAAATAATCCATGCTTTGCGTGCGGCTGCATAACAACTAGCCGTAAATGTAGCTCTCTGAGCTAGCTACGAGTACATTTGTAGTTGTAGTTTTAACGGTTGAATTGAATTATTTGAATTAGTTAAATTAATTTAGATGAAAGCTAATTTAAAAATAAATATAATTTTGAATCCAATAGATTTGTGTGACCTAAAGATACAAATAATATGGGTTTTATTCATCTTCAAAATATATTGGAGCATTAACACACAGCACCATCTAGTTCTACATATTATGCGGTAAGCTACGAGCCTTGTTTTAAGGATACCAGATAATTGATACACAAATATAGCTTCTAATATAAACATATTATAATTTATTTGAACACTGGATGAATTACCGGAAAATAAACATTGGCTCTTTACTCAACTGAGTCCTCAGTGGGACTCGAACTTAAGACAGCTGTCACAGCAACTAGGGTCAATACAACAAAGCTAAAAAAAGATTATTTAGTATTTATTATTTACACATAATAATAAAATATTAACCAAGTAAAGGCTTTGACCATTTAATGTAGTCTGAAAAGTTTTTCGATATGATGTCAATTCAGTTTCAAAAGATACATTGAATACAACATAAATTAAACAAAACAGATGCAAATTGCGTCGTGGTAAGACAATCCATTTAAACTTCCTCAGTACGTGAATGGAAATATCAAAACTTCAAGATAAGGCTCAATTCAAACAAACTTTTTGTACTCAAGTAAATAATTACACGACGAATTTGTCGTTCACCTGGCATACATACTTTTTTGAGAGGACTAGAGCAAGTTTTACAAATGTATACAACATTTGGTTTGTTTAAACATTACTGTTTATTAAAATTTAATTTAAGTCTACTTTTTAGTCTCAAATTTAAAAGAATCTTTACGATGACGTATTATGAGGACAATAAAATGAAATTATGTCACACCCAATCTTATGGAGAACTTATGGCACCCATTTATATTGACGAAAACCATAGATTCGCACTAAGCTTTAAAATTTTATTTCTGTATGGATCTTTCCAAAATTGGGCATGTAGAAGGTACGACTAGTTTGATTTATTTAACAAAATTTTAAAAAGATATTTGTTCCACGTAAAAAAATGCTACTGTTGTATTTATCGCTATGTTCATAAATAAATCATATATGTAGCATTCAGGACAAAAAAACGATATTCGTCCATTCACTATCTGATCCAATATTTTTATTTCGATAGTTTGAAATAGCTTACATGGGTGAGTTTATTTTTCTGAAAGGAGACTGATGTGTGTTTCTTTAGAATATTCAACTCACGCTACGTTATTGCTTTTAATTTTTCATTTCCTTTACTAGTTTGGTATTATGTTTGTTAAACTTTATGATGACTTTATGAAAATATGTTGCGACAGTAAATATAGCGCCATCTTGTTCCATGGTAAGCTACGAGACTTGTGTTATGGATACCTGATAGTTGATACTCAACATATATATACTTTTAAATATACTATAAATATAAACGCTCATAACCAAAATACAAATATTCGTGTATATCACACACCAGCGGGACTGACAAACGCGTCACAAACTGAACCACGTGTCGTCAAAAACCTGGTATAAAAATCTATTTTCATTTCAAATTTTCGTTATATATATATATATATATATATATATATATATATATATATATATATATATATATATATATATATATATATATATATATATATATATATATATATATATATATATATATAACGAAAAATTATGTAATTACGAACCTATTTTATAGAAAACTAATAAAAGGATTTTCTTTTAGAATAAGTTTACAAACTTAAATGATATATACAGTATGTTTTATACAGTATTCAATATGATCTACTCCGTTTGGTTATCTATAGTATTTTTAAAATATCTAATAAATGTATTGTGGAAGATGAATAGGAAAGAGGATGTTAGAGTGGGGAGAAAACTATAAAAGTCGATGCATAACCGGCATCGGGGGGTAGTTGTGTCATGACACTTATCGTGCTAGCATTGTTAGGTCGTTACTCTGTCGGTTTATATTTTAAAATATCATTGTTGGTAGATTAGTTGTCTTTTTGGTTAGTTAAATTGTGTTTTAGCGTTTTCTGATTATTAAAATGAATTGAGGTCAATTTAGTATGCTTGTTTTTTTTTTTAAAAAGCTCACTTCTGGTCTAAATTCACAAGATCAGAAGTGGGATAGGTCCTGTTTCGCCCACTACTTTTGTTAGCGTGTGATATTTGTTGTTAGTTTTTGGTTTAAAAGTTTTTTCGGAGGGTACCGTGATTTTGGTGTATTTTCATTGATTTTGGTGATTCGTGTTTTGTGTTGGTCGCTGTGTATAGTTTAGTTTGGTTTTGCTTGTCAGGCTTAAATTAGAAAATTAAATTATTTGAATTAACGGTTCTTTTAGATCGTTTTTTAATATTTTTTTGTTGTAATGTTGGACATCCAGCGAGATCGTAGTGAAAGTCGCCGATGTAGTTATAGTTCTCGTCATGAGCGTGGCGGTAGTCGTGATCTGTGTTATAGTAGGTGCTGTGCTTTATGCCAGGCCTTTGTAGAAATGTTAACTGTAAAATTTTTATTTTATTTTTTACTGTGTACGTCAAAGATGCTTATTTTGTGTTTTCTCATTGGGGTTGACACATTCAAGGGAAGTTGTATCTTGCGGTCGGGGATGGCATGTCTCGCAGGTCTTTGTACTTGGATATGCTGTCCTGGCCGACAGATGCACTTCAAGTGGGGTACGGTTTCATATTATTGGATGCTGTCTTGGAGTGCGCTCGGACATGCGATCCTAGTATATGGAACATACCTTGTGTAGCTTAAGATTAATGTGTGTGAGCTTGGACAGTGTCTTGGAGGTTACTCAGACATGTCGTCCTGGAGCAGTGATCATACCATGAGTTGACCGTTGCATATTATGTTTGTGTAGCAAACATTAAACGTATATTTGGGGGTAGGTTGGATTGAAACATGCTTTTATAGGTACTGATTTACACACGCAAAGCTATGACATGGTTCTCTGGCGAGTCGTGAGGGCGCACTCCCCCGACGGGTCCTGCCCCGGGTAATTGGTACAGATATCTGTTTGTTTCACATCCATTGTTCGTAGGTTATGCTAGGTGAGCTTAGCCCACGAATGAATCAAATTGAAACCTTCATATAGACATGCAAGTTTTGGAAATGCACTTTGTTTTTTTTTGTCTGGTGATTTTATTGTTATATACGGCAGCAGATGATGAGAGTGTAATGTCTATAGCTCCTGGCGTTACTCAGGTTTTCGATGTCGAGGTTCTATCTGAACTCCAAGGTTAGAAGGTGAAGAAGCCCGAGGACGGTCTTCTGTCAGGAAAGGCCGTGTGGAAGATGAATAGGAAAGAGGATGTTAGAGTGGGGAGAAAACTATAAAAGTCGATGCATAACCGGCATCGGGGGGTAGTTGTGTCATGACACTTATCGTGCTAGCATTGTTAGGTCGTTACTCTGTCGGTTTATATTTTAAAATATCATTGTTGGTAGATTAGTTGTCTTTTTGGTTAGTTAAATTGTGTTTTAGCGTTTTCAGATTATTAAAATGAATTGAGGTCAATTTAGTATGCTTGTTTTTTTTTTTAAAAAGCTCACTTCTGGTCTAAATTCACAAGAGTATATAAATTAAACTTAAATTCCTTTGTGGTATTTAAGAATAGTTCGTTTAGATCGGCTGGACGTTGAACTTGAATTTTGCTGGTTAAAAACCAGTGAAAAGCATCATTCTAAAAATGTTTACGACCTCAATATTGTTAAATATAATAAAATAAGCAAGAATAAGAATAAAGACATTCTCACAAATACAGATTTCGCTTAATATTGACAGGTATTGAATACTTTTAAATATATGAGTTAAAAGTAATAAAAAAATTATTTTCTATCCGAGTATTAAGCACTTCAGTGCGTGTGTATGTAATTGATCTCCTTCTAAACGGCTGGACCGATTTTAATGATATGTTTCGTGCGTGTTCGAGTGATTCGAGAATGGTTTAGATTCACAATTCGGTCCACTAAAAATGTATTTTTGGAAATAATGAGTTATTTATACATTCAGATAATGACATATTCAATTATAAATAAGTCGTTGCTTGTTTTGCGCATGCATACTAAAACATTTTACCGGGAGCAAAAGCTACCGCTAGTATTTATATAAAAAATATTTTCCATGATAGCTACAAACAGTACAAATATCGTTCACCAATAACAATGTTTACTCACGCTAATTGCATTCCTTTGAGAAATAAATTTTGTATGAATTAAATTTTATATTTTTTCTGTTGCATTAAAACCCAAAAAAAAAATTTATGGAGTTTGATTTTTATTGTATTGTACACAAATAAACTATAACATAAGTAAATTTAAAAAATTGTTCGTTTGTATTTTCTCGATATGATGAGATGATACGCTAGGACCTAGATCGATAAAAATATGAGATGCTACAATCATTAGTAACATAAGAAATGCGAAAGTAACTCTGTTGTTTTAAATTAAATTTAAAAATTTTACACAGGTAATCTTGAGCCTGACAAAGGGCTGTAAGGCGTTGAAATAGGGATAAAAATTTGTATGGAAATTACGTTATTTTTAAAGTATTTCGATTACATATAAATAAGAAAGACATTCAAAGTGTGTAAAAATTTTAGGGGCGAACCCGAGTAAAGAAAGGGTGAGTCGCTAGTATGAATATAACAATTTCGAATTTCACACAAATGTGTTAAACCTTAAAACAGATGAGTACCACACAACCTGCAAACTTAGTTCATAATATTGATGTGACAACATCATTAAATATTCAATGAGCACTTCTCCCTTACAATTTTTCAAACTTCCTTTAATCTACACACATAATAATAAAAGGCTACTGTAAAGCAAATATAAAAGCTAAGCTTAACTTTTTATAACCCAATTTCCTAATTTAGTAGAGAATATATGAGGTATATTTTTCATGGAGTGAAAACTTTGCACATTATCCATTATACCGTCTGCTTGTATTCAGATAGCGATTGCAATTTCGCTGCGGACTTTGAGATAGGGTATTTCTTTTTCAACTACCTCACTCTAGTTTGAGTTTTACACCTTACTTTAATAAGAAATTGAATAAAATGAAGAATGTTTTCTTAGACGCATCAGTAAGGGAAAAAGTTGAAGAATATTTTTTGTTTGGATATAATAATCCCTACTAAGTACTAAAAAAATCAGAAACTTCCATTTGAAATATTTTTTTTACATTTCAAAAGCTAGCTATTAATGTAATAAGTAAAGAATAACTAAGTAGATTATAAATAAATATAAATAAATATGTTGGGACATTATTACAACAGCGTCATCTAGTTCCGCAGTAAGCTACGTTACGTGCTTGTGTTGCGGATACCAGATAGTTGATATAGTACGTATATATAAATTTTAAATACATACACATTATAAATATAAATACTCATGACTGGAGTACAAACATTCGTGCTCAACAAATGAATGCCCCCAGCGGGACTCGAACCCGCGACCGCTGGTGCAGAAAGTAGGGTCACTACCAACTGAGCCAAACGAGTTGTCAAACTAATTATACTCTGATTCTTAATTCGACGGAATTCTGACATTTCAAAAGTGTTGCCAAAATTCTAACATTGTCAATAGAAACGGAATACATTTTAGCAAAATAAAAAATAAACCTTCCTGGAATTTAAAGTTTCAATGAGAAAAACTAAGACTTAAAAAATTAGTAATAACTGTAAAATGGTAATAACATTTTTTATTATCATATTATTGCAGTTGCAATAATTATTAGGGAAATCATTTTTCTATTATAGGAATTCCTGTCAAATAATTCATTGGCTGCAAACAGTTTTAAGAAAAACCTCTTCATTTGTAAAATTTTCGTTAATCTTTTTAGTTAGAGCCAATATAACAAAATAATAATACTTTTAAGATGGCGAAAGTGAAATAATTGATATCAAAAAGCATAAATAATATCACAGCTCAAAAACGGCAAGTATGCTTAAACCATATTATTTAAAGAAGAGGATGAAATGTGCCCTCCTCGTGATCTGATATGTGTGTGATTTCTTTATCATCCAATGGTGGATGATAATGACGACAATGATGATATAAATGATAAAGATTAATATATATTATAATTCATTTATTCATTTATTTATTTATTCATTCAAGAAATATGTTGTTCTAATCTGCTTTTTAATTTAGGTAAAAATATAGACATTCTAGTTAGTGAGCATTGAATGCACAAAACAAAAACTATTTACAATAAATGAATATATAAGCGCAGGACGGCTAATATCAGAAGTAGGTCGTAGATGTGGGCGTGATCGTTAGTGTCTTTTGGGAAACACAGTGCATAAATTACTAAATTTAACTTAACACACTCATAACTAAGTACAACGTAAACACATTAAAACATTATATTATCAATAATAGTTCCATTATTCGGATATAAGTAATTCGTCGATGATACGTGGTGCATCGGCGGTCCAAATCTGACATTCCCCTTTTTTTCTTTCAAATAGTTCTCTAATTTAATTTCTTTTTAAAACATGCCAGTTTGTATCACCTTGCTACCATCGCTTCGACGCTTTACAAGAGTGCGCTGTCAAAGCTTGATTTCACACTCTTATCCGATAAGCTTACCCAACATCTCCAGATGGCGCACTGAGTGCGCCGTCACGGCCGGACTGACATTCGACCGTCCTCGGGCGATCATTTATTGAAGCAAAAGCAGGAACGACGCTCGCCCATCCTGTCACTCAGGAACAATCTAACTCTCCGTTATATTCGTACCGTACGTAAATACAAATTTATTATGAAAGCATGTATCCTTTCGACCATCTCAACTTATGGACCGGATGACATCTTTCCAAACCGTGAGCGTGGACCGGACGAGTGTGTCCCTTCGACTATCCCAAAACATGGGCATAGACCGGACGACACTGTCCCTTCGACCACCTCCAAACCGTGAGCGTGGACCGGACGAGTGTGTCCCTTCGACTATCCCAAAACATGGGCATAGACCGGACGACACTGTCCCTTCGACCACCTCCAAACCGTGAGCGTGGACCGGACGAGTGTGTCCCTTCGACTATCCCAAAACATGGGCATAGACCGGACGACACTGTCCCTTCGACCACCTCCAAACCGTGAGCGTGGACCGAACGAGTGTGTCCCTTCGACTATCCCAAAACATGGGCATAGACCGGACGACACTGTCCCTTCGACCACCTCCAAACCGTGAGCGTGGACCGGACGAGTGTGTCCCTTCGACTATCCCAAAACATGGGCATAGACCGGACGACACTGTCCCTTCGACCAGCTCCAAACCATGAGCGTGGACCGGACGAGTGTGTCCCTTCGACTATCCCAAAACATGGGCATAGACCGGACGACACTGTCCCTTCGACCAGCTCCACCACTAAAACACAAAACGGGCAGATGTGTCCCTTCGACCAGCCTCGTACAAAGGCGTGGACCAGACGACACCGACCTCTAAATTCAAATTCAAATTCAAATTCACAATTAACCACGAAATTATCACGAACAATTTCAATTCTCAGTGTTGATTTCAATCTCGTAGTGTATACTTGTATGTAAAGTTTGCACTCTTCGACCACAATTCTTCATAATCTTTAGTCGCCGTCACGGTTTCCTTATCATTGTTGGTAGTAGCTTGTAAGCAAATAATCGTTTCTCTGCGGTACTTACGGTTCATTCTACCTCATTTCCGACTTTACTTGCGGTCGGGCCTTCTTGTGCATCTACACTATCATGCCACGAGGCTGTTAGTCTGCCTCTACCTCTTTTCTGGTACCAATTTTTAGCACTTTTTTACAGAGCAGTTCCGCCTCATCACATGGTCGTACCACCTGGGCTTGCCCTCTCTGAGTTCCTCTGTTACCGGGGACACGTTGAAGGATCCCTTCACATATTCGTTTTGCACTCTATCTAGAGGCGTCACGACGCTTGTCCAGCGGAGCATCTTCATCTTCACTGTATGCAGTTGTAGTTCATACTTTTCCAAAGTTGCCCAGTTCCAGTTCCGAGCCATACAACATGGTAGGTCTCACAACTGTCTTGTATCACTTGCTTTTGGTTTTGGTAGGCATTTTAGGGTCACATACCAGACAGAGATCTCCACTTCAATCACCTCAGAATAACTCTGTGATTCACTTCATCATCAATGCGAGAGTCAACATTTAGTATTGATCCAAGGTATCGGAAACCGGACACCTTTGGTGTAACAGTGCCGTTGATATTGATGTCACAGCCTACCTCCGCAGATCCTACCAAGTCGCACTCCATGTATTGTTTTCGTGTGACTGATATGTAAACCGTATCTTTCAATCTCCGCCATCCACACTGAAAGCTTTGCTGGAGTTCTGAATTACTTTGCTCTATCAATACAATGTCTTATGCATATAGAATATTCCATGGTATATCCTTGTGGAATCTTCAGGTTATATGATAGTCCATTATTAAATTCGGGCTCAAACGGATGTCTGATGCACTTAAAACCACTCACTAGAAACGGTTCACTCACACCTGCAGGGCTACAAAATTGTGTGCTAATGTCGTTATAAATTTCTTCTATCAGAGAGACATAGGCTCAAACATATAACTAACACTTTTAAATAGAGAAGAAATAACAGTTTGATTCCACTCGCTATTTGTAATATAATAAAAAAAGGCATAAAGTCCTTTGGAAAATTACTAGAAATTCTATAATCGAACCACGACCTTAGCCGCAGATTTTCTTCTAGCTCTAACTTAAAATTGTAGTGCTTGTAGCTCTCTGCCCGTGACATCCTAAATCCTCTCACTAAAGCCTTCATATCATTTAAAACCGGTTTCATTGTTACGTAGTAAGGTTCTTCCATATCTATACTCTTTGGGTTCTTCTATCCCACTTCTGATATAAGCGCAGGACGGCTAATATCAGAAGTAGGTCGTAGATGTGGGCGTGATCGTTAGTGTCTTTTGGGAAACACAGTGCATAAATTACTAAATTTAACTTAACACACTCATAACTAAGTACAACGTAAACACATTAAAACATTATATTATCAATAATAGTTCCATTATTCGGATATAAGTAATTCGTCGATGATACGTGGTGCATCGGCGGTCCAAATCTGACATTCCCCTTTTTTTCTTTCAAATAGTTCTCTAATTTAATTTCTTTTTAAAACATGCCAGTTTGTATCACCTTGCTACCATCGCTTCGACGCTTTACAAGAGTGCGCTGTCAAAGCTTGATTTCACACTCTTATCCGATAAGCTTACCCAACATCTCCAGATGGCGCACTGAGTGCGCCGTCAAATACATAAAAAGAATTGTTTGTTATAAAAAGAGTTGTCAAAGAATGGCTGCTGTCAGAATTCCGTCGAATTAGAAATCAGAGTATAGATTTGTTTATATATTTAAAAATGCATGTTTTTTTCTGATTTTCTTAAAAACATTATACTTGATGCCGATGAAAATTTACGGGAACACCCCGAGATTTATCTTAATAAAATATGTACATATGAAAAATTGGTCAAGCTGTCTCCTTTTGGAATAAACATAAAAAATCATATAGATGAAGATTGAATTCTCGTTTTTCGTAAACTCTTAAGTTAAATGAAATATTGTTTATTTTAACGATTTCTAAAATCTTTTTCACAAATAAATTAGGCTTGCTTGGAATTTTACTTCTTAATAAAAAAAATTTTGATTAGTTTCAAATTAAAAAGATTATGTAAATGTGAACAGACGTCTAAGTAATGTTAATTACAATAATGAAAAAACATTGCGTTAATAAATTCAGCAATCTATACACAATTAAAATTCTGAATCAATGTACATTAAATATTTCTTTCAAAATCTTGATTGAAATAGTCATTTTAATTGATATTGGAGTAGTTATCGATACAGAGACGAATCTATACTTTTTACAATTTTTGTCTGTCTGTCTGTGAAAAAACTACTGGACAGATTTTGATGGAATTTGATATGATGAGATGAGGTGATCCGGGTCATTATATAGCGTACTTTTTACTACGGGAAAATATCTCATACCTAAGAAATTAATAATAACCGTTAAATTACACGTAGTATCGAACCCGAGCAAAACCAGGGCCAGTCGCTAGTCATATATAAATCTCGAAAGACTAACGATTTTAGTATAATTTACATAATTAAAACACCCACACCTTTTCACTCCCATTATTTTCTGCTTTTACCAAACAAATTGTTTATTTTATTCATTTATATGTTAAAAAGAACGCGGCAAATCGAATTACCAACCTCATTCTAACAGCCATCAGACTGTAAATTAGGTTAGAACGCGGGACTAAAGGATTTTTCCACGTTTTAAGTACATTTACATTCAAGGTGCAAGTTAGATGATTCTCGCTCAGGATGTGTCATTTAGTTTAACTGGGAGCGATCTCTTTAAATTTTCAGCTGGTTTGAAAGTTATTTTAGTACCCAAGTAAGTTTTTAATGTAATTGTCTCAGTCACGACTTTGACTTTCGCTTCATCCTGATATTTTCAGCTGCAATTATGTTACGTGTCCTTAGTGTTTAAAAGTTATCTAGAAACATTTTCTTAGACGTAATCTCACATGTCTCCATGGGATTTTCAGATAATGCGATTATCCTGCAAGTTTCATTAAAAGTGGTACGGGAGACTGTTTTTAATACATTTTTCTTCAATAGCTTTAATTTCAGTAGGTAATGGTTGAATATTTCTCAAGATCGAGTTTTGATGCTCCTGTGACAGAAATTTCTTTCATTAAGTAAATAAACCATTTAGCAGCTTCAGAGTCATATATCCATAAACACAGTTTCTTAAAAAAAATAAACAATTAAATGCTAAATATAAAATAGTATTTCAAATCCTATGGTTTTGTTTTTATATTATCTTCGAAGACTGGACTTCGAAGAATGTATACAAATGACTCAATTATATTTGTACATCCTAGATGTGAAAGTTTCAATTTTTGTTGACGACATAGTAACTTTTTGATGACGCTGAACATGTAACTAAAGCGAGATGCTTTTGTCAACTGTAGCTGAAAATTAAATATATTATTTACAATACATTATTTGCATAAGTAGTAATAAACAAATATTAAATTAAAAAAAAACAAAATTAATCGTGTAAAGTTATACTTACAGTAAACGTATTTTAAAAAGCAGAATAACTCCATCATTCAAGCCGTTCAACTGACGTCAACTCGCTGAATTACATTAGAGATCAGACTTGGCTGCGTGGGCAAGTTCTAACCATCTAAAATTATGCTCTTATTTTTACTTAAAGAAGCCTTCACTCGCGGCTGCCTGGCATTCGTATAAAATCATTTATAAATTACTTTTAACCTTTAAGAATATAAATATTGAGGAAAACATGTGCAAAATTTGAGAATGCTTTCATACAACAGACAGAACAGCTGATTTTTTTTTATATAGTAGTAATTGATGAGCTTTGGTGTGTGTGGTGTCTATGGTTGAATGTGAATGTGAAACCGTACCTTTATTAATACCAACTATAATATTAATATCCCGCGAGTTATTTCAGAATTATTGAATGTTCTCTATCAGAGATATTAGGAAAAAATGTCTTTTTTATAGACCATTCAGATATTTCATTAGCAAAATACGAATAACTACTTTGATTTAATTGAATGTGAAGTTAAGAGCCATGCAGTAGCTTTTGCTTTTCTCCAAGGCATATAATCTATTTGTATACAAAAAATGTTTCGAAATTCATCCAGCAGTTTCAGCGTGAAGCATTAACAAACATACGTACACAATAAACAATTTTTTCATTGATAAGAGTAGTTTAATGTGTAAGAATACAGGAATAAAAATTGTACCTATCAACTTAATGTTCTTTAACAATGCATCATCTAGGAATGCTTGGACGACTGGTAATAGTCTCCATTAGGAACTTATCTAATAATCCAGTCCAGTGAGCTTGATTCCGATATAAGTCGTAAGGTGATTGAAAAATGTTCCAAAAGTTGAAAAATATTGTTATTACTATACTCTTTTAGTTCCATCACGAGAACGGTTTCCGAAAATATAATGTTAATGTTTTTGTGGAAATATTTTAATATAACACTTTTTAATAAGATTTTAAATCTCATGCAATTTTAAGAATCTCATTATGAATCAAGCTAGCACATACAATCGTTGTTTTTAAGCATTTGATATTGGGACATTATTATACACAGCGCCATCTATTTCCGTGGTAAGCTACGAGGCTTGAGTTACGGATATCAGGTAGATGATACACCACACGCTATATTTAACTTTAATTACATACATATTTAAATATAAGCACACATGACAGGAGTACAACTTTTGTGCTCAACAAATTAATGCCACCAGCGGAACTTGAACCCGCGACCGCTGGCGCAGTAAGTAAGGTCACTACAAACTGAGCCAAACCTGTCGTATCTAATAACTTGTGACATTATGTAATAACATAAAGTTGAGCCATAAATTAAATTACCTTTATAAATTTTTTGTACCTTACGACGTTAGAAACGCTGAAAAGAAGATTTTCTTGTAACCGTACGATGGCCCGGACGGCATTCACCTAAAGTCGCAAACTCTATTGGACCCCCTTATTGGACCCTTAACGAAAATCCCTTTTTTAATTGACTGGGCTACAAGTTTTTATATAGATTATTATTTGCCTTATTCGAATGGGAACACCTGTTCAATTTGGATGTGATTCTGTAAAAATAATAAATCATTTTTTTTTATTTTGCTTACTTTGTACATTTTCGTTATGTTTAAAATATGCATGCAATTGTATCATCTATCTGGTATCTGTGACACAAGCCGCGTAGCTTACCACGGAAGAATATTGCGCTGTATGTTATAATGTCCCAACATTTATTTAAGGTACTCCTTACCAAATTTAAAGCTCATAGAACAAGCATTTGTGCCTAAATTACTTCTTATAACATCAGCCAGTGAAAGTCCCGTCAAAATCGGTCCAGCCGTTTCAACGATTAGCCGGAACAAGCAGACAGACAGACAAACAAAAATTTTAAAAATTGATTTTATGATCTAAGTACCGTACATATCGTACTTACATACATGCATGATGCATTCAGAAATTCTGTTAATTTGAAATTACCAAGAGAAACTTCAACTTTATTTATACATATGTACTTATTATCATTTTCATCTGTAATCGTGTAACTCGAGAGGATTACACTCTTAACACTGAAGCTGTTGAGCTAATGGATTGACAATTTATAATTTCATTTTAATTTTCCAGATCCCAATTATAAATTACATTATCCAAGTACTACAGACGAATTACGGAATCGCATGATAAAAGTAAGCAAAACAGCACAATTAGATTACGAAGCCCGTTTTAACAGCCGTCAACTTGCTGAATTAGGTTAGGGAACGCGGGCTTGTGAATTTTTCCCAGCTATACGGCCATTTATATGCTACCGAATCGTGGACGTGACGACTCGTACTATTTATTTCAGTTATCGTATAATATCATAAAGTTTAAAAGTTTGCTTTCTTTGTTTGAACCTAGGTTTAATAAAATTACTGAGTATTCAGCTTCATAAAAAACTTTGGTCTCTACTTTTCCGTTCGAAATTTGATAGATATCAGTTTCTAACGCTCAGTCAACTTATGTATAGTGTGAAAGCGACTGAAAGTTGTTGCTACTAGTTGGTTATGTTAATAAAAAAAAAGAGTTTTTTCCAATAGAAGACACATACATACATACATACATACATACATACATACATACATACATACATAAATACATAAGTGCATATGATATTTTTTATCATAGGATAGGAGGATAAGAGGAATTCATAGGATTAAAGATTAAACCTATATGTTTTGCAATAACCACATTTCGAGTATACCTATTCCACAAACACGCTACAAATACGAGTATGTAGAGCTTATCGCATATTTTTGTACAGAATACTAATAACGTGGGATGTTTCAAACGAACATTTTTCAATACACGGCAAACAACGTCACGAATACTAGACTAATTGCCTGAATATTGATGGAATTCTGTGCTTTTTGAGTATTTTTCCTGTTGACCAAATAATATTTTTAAAACAATCGATGTTGATCCCAAATTTAATAACTTAAAAACAATGATTACCCATACGGATGGAATCAAATTTAAAATTTATGAGTCTAGGTAGATTTAAATAGTTAAACTGGAATAGTTAGTAGATATTTTAATATACATATGTATATTATTCTAGAAACGATTAATTCTTCATACAAACTTTAATCCCTATTAAGGGATGATTTTTGAGATAAAACTGTCCGATATATATATATCCCAGGGTCTTTATTTATCTCCTAAACTAAGTTTAGTTTTATTTTATTACAAACAAACATATAAAAAAACTTTTTTGTTAATATTTGCTTGGTAATATTTCCTAATAACAATACAGAGTGTATCTACTATATCCAGGTCATCTGTGCACTTATGATCCAAATCTGCTGATTCGTTTTCGTGTGATTATCTTACTTTAGAATTAAATAAAATTATATAAATAAATTAAACTTTAGAATTCATAATACAAACAAAATAATGTGAAGAAAGAAGAAATTAACATCCATTTTTGTAGCTCCTTCTTTTAAGCTGGTTAATTAAATAAATATACTCTGACATCGTAAACGTCCCTATAAGGAAGCAACGGTAGTTATTACGGCCGCGCCTGTCGAGTTACTCCCTTCATGATTTACGTTAACGCTAACGTAGAAACGCACGCATGTTCATGTAATTAAATCCCTTAAAGAGTTTTTTCGACGAAGGTCCGCCGTCCATTTAAAAAAATTAAACGTAACAAATTATATTTTGCAAAGTGTCATCAAAATTAAAGTAAATGTTGAAAATGGAAAATGACTGAATATTTTGTTTTTTTCCTATAAAATAAAATTCATTGTTTCAGAAGAGGTGCAAGTAATAATTGTGTAATTATAATCGTACTTGTACTCACTATAATCTTATACTAGTTGTTCTTGTCATTGATAGATTTGTTTAAGGTTCAATTCCCGTATTAGGCAAATTATGTTGTTTTTAAGCATATATATACTTAATTAGTTACATTTAACTGTTAATCTCTATTTGGATGAAATGTGGCACAAAAGTGTGGAAAATTACCTAGAATATTACATAATATATTAATTTTGTCCCGGGAAAATGAACATTTCTTTTGGAAAAGATTTCTTTTCTACAGAGTTTTTATATTCCACACAAACCGTTATAACGTATCGAACCCGAGAGAAGCGATATAAAGTTACTAGTATAGGATAAATAGACATTTTATCTCATTAATTACAATCTAAAATCATTTGCACTACACATTATTCTAAAACTAACAGAGAAAAATTTTAACACCTCTGTTATAAATAAACGTCACACAATGGGAGATTCTAAGAAGTAAAAGTTCATAAAGATCATGATAAAGTACAATAGAATTAGAAAGTTTCAGTCTTCGGATATAAAAACGATACGTGTTCCTTGAAACTTACTGAGTCGCACTTTCTTCACAAAGGACGGAGACAATTTAATGATTTTTTCCCTAAGTTATGTACAGTTTTAACGTCATCAAAAATAATGAGAATAATTTCATATAGCTAAAGTTATATTTATTAATTCGTAGTAGTTTTGTTGAGAGATTTTGTATATTATGATTAAATACTAGCAACTCACCTTCGCTTTACTCGGGTTCATCCCTGGGAGAGAGGGTACTCTCTAGGATAAAATTTTTACAAATTTTGAATGACTTTTTATTTATATCATCATAAGCCTAAAACATAAGTTTAAAGCTTCTAGCTTTAAAAGTGAAGTAATTTCAAATCAAAAATTTGTCCCCTATTTCGACCCCTTTCAGACCTTTTTTCGCCTTGAACAGTAGCCTGTTTCCTTTCTCGGGCTCTAGACTATCTGTGTACCAAACTTCATTCAAATCGGTTCAGTAGTTTTGGAGTGAAAGCGCGACAGACATACAGACAAACAGACAGACATTACTTTCGCATTTATAATATTAAAGTAAGGAGAAGGATTAGCGACTCACCCTCTCTTGGTGTGTTCTCTGGCTACATTTTAATAGTTAGTATAGATTTCTTCGAGATGAGATATTTTCCTGTAGTAAAAGGTATCCTATATGTTGACCCAGACAATCAGTTATCATTATACCTATATATATATATATATATATATATATATATATATATATATATATATATATATATATATATATATATATATATATATATATATATATATATATATATATATATATATATATATATATATATATCTTATCATCAGCCCTTTTTAACGTCCTTTAACGTCCCACTGCTGGGCACGGGCCTCCCTCAGTACTCGTTATATCTAATTTCATCAAAATCTGTCCAGTGGGTTTCTTGTGCTGCGCCACAGACGGGCAAATAGGCAGAGGAACAGGCAGATAGACAATTAGACAATTCTAGAAACTATACATTCGATTCTGTATCGATAATAATGTCTGTTTCAATAAGCTTTTTTTAAAAAAAAAAATAATGTACCAGTACGAATTGATAAGAATTTTATTATATCTATAGATGAAAGAAAACTACAGGGAAAGTTTCTATATATAAAAGTATATATTTTTTTCTTAATACAAATCGTATTTCACAAGTTTTCGCAGAATTGTTGAAGTGAAACACCGCGTATTTTCAAATACCATACAAACGTTCCTACTTTGTTAGCCTTCTAGAAGTATCTTAAGAATTGCAATAGTTCTAGTGTAAGAACATTGTTCGCATGAAACCAACTACACAATACCGCGATGCGACGCTAACGATACGTCGTTAAAGACATTATTGGTGTTCTTCAGCCGATTGAGATTTTGAAAATGCACTAGATCTTTTTTTTGCTATTTTCTACTTTCCGAAAGTCATACTTCCATCGTATAAATAATTGAATTTCAATTACTTACTGTCTTGAAATCTCATTTACGAACATCTAATATGTGGAAAACTGGTCCTATGCCTGTCTCAGCTTTACAGAGGTGGAATCCACCTGTATCCGAAGCTAACATATCTGCCTAATTTGCACTTCAAAAGATAGACCAAGACGTAAAGTTACAGCCAGTGTGCTTTTATATTATACTAACAATAATATTTACTTGGTTACATCTTAATAAATTATTATTATATAATTTTTTATGTAACGTTTCATTATATAGGTATTTTTGGGCCAAGAGAATTTTTTTCTTATAATAACTTCACCAACTTTTCCTTAAATACTTTTTCTTAAATTAGTGAATATAAAGAAAAGAATACTATAAGATACTTCTCTACATACTCGTAGTATAAAAGAAAGTCGCAGTTCTCATCGTCTGTACGCATAAATCTTTTAAACTTCGCAACGAAATTAACTGCGGTTTTCATCACTAAACAGAGTGATTCAAAAGGAAGGTTTATATGTAAATTATAAAAAAATAATAATTGCATATTGTATAGCAAAAAGGCCGAGAAAATATATAATTTCTCCGAAATTTGTATTAATTTTTAAACCTAAAACCCACAACGAACTGTGAGTCGCTGCATAATGATAAATTGTTCAATCAAAACTTTTCTATGGTTTACCTTAGACGGTGGCGTATTACATGATACGGGAGTATTTGAAGAAAATATTACGCACTGGCAAACTCGCCAACTCACAATTGAATTATTTGGGAATGGACGGATATGTCGAATCATACTTGAGGGTACGTTATAGTTTCTTTAGGTCCATGCATTATTGAAAATAATGTTGAGAGGTGAATATTTATTTTTGATCCTAGATTTTAACAAAGATCTTAATAAAAAAATGAATATTTGGCGAAAAGAGTTTTATGTAGGAGTGTGCGTTGGTTACTTGTTCGAGCAGTAATGGTTCAATTCAGTCATTGAAAACACAGATATACTTTAAGCAGACTAGCATTTCCGATAGTAATATAATTTTTTATCGATAGTAAAAATTGTTGTTAATTAGTCAAAAAATGTTAATTAGTGAAACCCTACAAATCAAATATTTAAATCCGGGATCTATCCTTAAAATATAATATCCTTAAAATAGTTCTATGTAATATTAGCGGAAATGTAAAAAATATTACATTTTCAAAGGAGTCCCTACTAATATAATGTGAAAATGTGTAAATATGAATGTAAGTTTGTTTGTTACGCTATCACGCGAAAACTATTTAACCGATCATCATGAAGCTTTGTAGTACATATTATATTCTTGGAGGTATTAGAGTAAAAAAAAAAATTGTCAAAAAATCTCTAAATCTAGCTACTTCAACGCCATCTAGCATTCCGATAATCCGATAATGAAGTTCCAATTTTTATTTTATTTATTTACACTAATACATTTCGAGGTAAATCTATTTGGCGGTATGTGTGGCTTACGGCTGTAATTACGCGACACCTGTGGTGACACTTACGCACGCCTTCATTCTAATGTTGCTTCAATATTGAGCTGAATTATGTATGAAACTATTTGAAACTATAGTCAATTGGATTTATTCGTAAAAAATAATTGATAATCCCAACCAAGCAATGAAATATAGTTATATTGATTGATTTCTATTGTAATGATATCTGATACTTATTTCATGGCTTCAATGCGAAGGAAGCCGCGGGTAAAAGCTAGTTATACAATAATTAATGTATATTGTATATACAAAGGTGGAGTGCAGAATGTACTCGTATAGCATATTTGGATTAGAGAATAAATTTCAAGAAAACAATACTCACTTTTTACAGTAAAATTAGTACATGTAAATAAAATTGAAGTGTCTGTTTTTAATTTCAAATTAACAGCTTATCACTAAAGAACGAATATACGGTACTTACACTAACTATACTTAAAAATTTTGTCGGTCTGTCTGTTCCGGCTAATCTTTGAAACGGCTGGACCGATTTTCACAGGACTTTCATTCGCAGATAGCTAATGTTATAAGGAGTAATTTAGGTTACTTTTATTTTATAAGAATTTTTTTTAAACCGTTGACTTTATTTTAACTTTCGCCCAGCGAAGAGGGACTTGTTGACTTGGACGGGCTTGTTAGTAATAATATAATAGAGTTACCTTACGCACGTCTAAGTACCTTTGTTTTGAAAATTAGATGTACAAACTCCTATATGAGTACACATAATACAAAGTCGGGTTAGTTACACCACTTATAAACTAAGATGGGCTAGACCGATTTTCTGAACTTTGATTTATTAAGTTTACCGACGCTCCGAATTGTAGAGTAAATGTTAAAATTCACGAAAATGCCTAACGATCGATAATGTAATTAAGATATATTATTATCTTTAAAACCTAGTACTAAGTACCTTATGAACGTCATCAGTAAGCCGCTAGTATGGTATATGGGCAAACCATTTTTTCGTAAGTAGGTAGTACCCACTTCTTGCTTGAAGAATATTTTTTGTTACTAACATTTCATATATATAATATATACATTGGCAATTATATTTTGACGACACGTTTGGCTCAGTTGGTAGTGACACTAATTTCTGCGCTAGTGGTCGCGGGTTTGAGTCCCGCTGGGGGTATAGGACGAATATTCGTACTTCAGTCATGGGTGTTTATATTTATAATAATAATTATTTAGCAACTATCTGGTATCCGTAACACAAGCCTTGTAGCTTACTACGGAACTAGATGGCTGAATGCTGGATGAACTACGGCGCTGTTGCTATAATGTCCGTACATATTTATTTATTATTTATTGGCAAGTGTAAATACCAACTCAGCAGTTGAACTACTTGAACTCTCCATACATTGTAGTTCCATATTATATGAGAGTCATCAAGCCGTGGACAAAAGCTAGTAAATCTCGTAACACCATCTGCTCTCTACAGTGTCATGAGCGTAGCAAAATAATAAGATACGACACTGTACTTGTACTGGCTGGCTTTCATTCGTACACTTTAGATTTTTTGTAACACTTGATATTGCTATTATATTTTCGTTTGAGTCTTTTTTTGGTTTTAACTACACTATAATATTTATTTATTTTATATACTTACAAGTATTTACCATAAAATACATATAATAAAAGAAAGCAGACACCTTATGTTCTTTTCTTTTCAGGAGATTTCTAGCAGAAACCTTCAAGCGTGAAAAAAATTAAAATAATGTGCGTTGGTGGTATAGACTACAAACATCAATTATGAACTCTTATATAAGATAGAGATACATATGAACGATGCCCCCAACGGGACTCGAAACCGCAACCTCTGGCACAACGAGTAAAGTAATATAAAAAATTGTAATATGCTACTACATATTATGTTGTATAAAATTTATTCCCTAGTTCATCTAAATGAAACACAAATTACATAATTTTACACCAACTTCATTTTGTAATATTATACGTATGTATTAATTCAAAAAGTCTAAAAGTTTACCGAAATTTTGCTTCTATCAGCTGAACTTCAAAGATATTATTTAAGTTAGAATGATTGTTATGGATGTATCTTGAACTCGCCGAAGTAAGCGTTCCCAAGGTTAATTTATTAAAATACTTCAACTAGAAAATTTCTTATACTAGATATTACCATTTAGTTTTAATTAATATTTGAAGAAATTTATTTTATAAAATTTATATTATAATAAGAGCGTTAAAGCTGTTCGAATGTAAATTTATTCGAATTAATTTATAAAAATGCGATGGATAGAGACAATAATTCAACACGACCCATAAAGACACAGGACTAACAAAGTAACGTGCTCTCCGTGGCCAATAGTTTAAAAACCGTCTTTTTGTGAGTTACTGAGAATCTTAAAGGAAGAAATGACTTAAAGGAAGGTATTAACCTTATTGGAACAACATGCGATTCAAACACAGCATCAGGACTTTGCAACCATACCCATTACCCAACTCTATTTTATGTTATTAAAGCTGAACCTCCTGTCTAAGGAATTAAGGCAGTGGTAGCCCGGTGGAAACGCACACAATAATGAACGCATCCAAAGTTATATACTAAGGATAGACAAACATAATTTTTTTTTGTAAATTAATCTGCAGGACATTATATATTGATATACATATTAATAATTTAAAATGCTGTAAAATTAGATCACACCCTAGTCTATAATGGACCAACACTGGTCGACGTAGTCAGGGCCGATCTCGACACCACACCCACTAAACATAATAATAATAATAGTCTATGTAACTTTACAACATTGTAAGTCAAAACTTTTAAGCTCATACATTTTAACAGCTTTCATCCTTTATTTTATATACAGAATATTTTCAGGAAATTCATTAGTTTCATTTAACTTTTCAGTGTCTTATTACAGTGTATCTCAAAATCTCTTCTAATTCTTTGCCATGCAATTCACACATCTTTAAATATTTTTTAATTAAAACAGGCTATATTTTGGTATATAAATGCTTTCTTTATTCCATTTTTCATTTCAGTATTACAACTATAATGTGTTTCTCGAGATAGGACAGGACTTAGCTCTAAGCACTCACAGACTTATTAAAGAAGATTTTTTTTATTATACCTATAAACTAGGTATCAGTACTAGAAGTTATAAGTATCTAAATAATTTAATTATTGTTGCGATCTATGAATAAGGTTTTACTCGCAAATGGTAAAAATTATACGGGCTCATAAAAATCGCAAAATATTATTTCCTTGTAGTGAATTCTCCAAGAACTCTTAGGGTCAGAGATTGGGAAGATTCACTTTTAATATACTCGTAGAAGTATAATAATATACACTTCTATTCTTCTATATTATATTTCTATTCTGCTATTGTACTCGTAGTAGTAGTAGTAGTTCTAGTACTAGTACTATTTTAGTGAATAGTATGAATAGTTGAAATTGCCACTTACATCTCCTTCCTGAGTTTTATTCCAAAAAACGAACTTTGATAAGGTTTATTTTTCGTATTCTATATTAAAGAATAACGGTGCTATAATTCTATTAAAACTGCGCCATACGTACGTTTATTGCTCTTTATTTTCAATTCATAGTCATTTTGATCTTACTTTATCTTACAACTAGACACATTGTTATAAAGCTTTTGTAAAATTTAGTAAAAATTACAAAAAATCTACAATTAAATGCATATGAATCTATAACATCTGTATAAAATCCACACAAGGCTCAGAAAACCATATCATAATTATGTAAAAAAAGGTTGTATGGTTTTATCCGATTTCAAAAAGGAGGAGATACTCAATTCGGCCATTTTTTTCGCATATAACAATCGATAATTTCATCAAAAAAATTGGTTTAAGATCGACTTTTTCTTCATTTAGGTGTACTTTTTAGTGAAAAACAATTAAAAATCTATTTTTTCCCATAAAACATATTGTATTTATAATAGAGTTAAACCAAACAGTTTCTCTATATAATTTCCTCAGTCTATAACATCTTTCCCTAACCTCTTCAGCTCGGTAAGCCTACTGAGACCGCACTACGCATTCGATTACGAAACGGTTTTAATTACTCGATTTGTCCATTATCATGTGTGGTATCGGTCAGTTCGTGGCTGACAACTTCGGAAGCGTGACTTCTATTTTATACTGAAATATAGTTTTTTCTATATATTACATTAACTATTTTAGTTTTATCTATATTTAAGTATAGATCTAGAGTCTATACTTAAGTATAGATCTTCTATGAAAATAACTTTATGTGCATATAACTAATTTGAAAAAAAAAATTTCATTTCAATCAAATCGATATACCGTTTTAAGTAATACTTATAAAAATATCTTGAAAAAAAGTTTTTAGCTTTCGTTTGTTTTGAAATCTGTCAATGCAAACACAAACAAAATTAATTTATATAACTATAAGTAAAGGAAACAAAATATTATCCTCTTTCTGGGGTGATCGAATAAAAATATTAAAAAACTTTGCAACTTATTCGTAGGTAGAGATCTAATAACTTGGTTTCATCTTCGAGGTTACGACCGTACAATATTTACACAATATTTAATTAAATCATGCTCTCGAACCATGACTTATATTATATTTTACCTATAAATAACTTATCTACGAGTATGTCACATATCGGTTACAGTAATTAATATGGTTGCTAAACAAAACGCGGTACGTTACTCAACTGATGATTGTACATAAACACTCAGCAAAGGTCTACGGCGTGCTTCGACGGAGCCTACCTTATGGAGGGGCCTAAGAAAGATGGACTTGCCTTCGAGCCATGCTTAAGATTAGTACCACTCCTCTAGAAACGTTTCGAAGTTATTAAATTCTATTTTAGTGGTTAATGGTTATGATTTATTTTCCTTCAGTTTCCATTTCCGTCCTAATGTTTATTTGTGTATCTTAAAAACATAATAATTATTATCAATAGACTCGCTAAATCCATTTTTGGTTTTAATATTAAGGATTGTCACAAAAATCCACTTGACGAATTATGATTAAATATGGTATTACTTTCCTTAATTGTCATGAAACATGTTTGTGTAATTGCTTTTATATTTATATTTAAAAGTTCACTTTATGATATTTCTTACTTCCTAATAGAAGGCACTTATGGAATATAATTATTTTTATCCATTTCCTATTTGTTTCTAGTTATATATATTAATATTGTGGTAGAGCAAAAAAATTATATATAAAAAATTATTCTTTAAACCAATTATTGCATGTATTCTGAATTATATAATCGACGAAGTAAATGTGACCCTAATTCGCTTGCATGATACGTTTATGAATTACATGAAATTCTCGCATAAACATAACCGCTATGTAGAACAATGCCCACGTAGAGGTATTATAGAGCAATTCTAACCGTAATATAGCCTATTAAAATTACGAACAAAGCTATTGGCTAATATCCATAGTAAAGCTCATATTAAATGCGAAATTGTGTCCGCGAGGGAAAAAATTATAGTCATCATATTAGTAGCCCGGTGGGAACACGCTTGCTAGGAATTCCGAATGAAGTGGATTCAAATCCCGGGTCACGCACCGCTGATATTCTCATGTGCGAATCATGTTCAACATTATTACGACTTCATTTATACGGTGAAGGAAAATATTGCGAGGAAACCTGCATGTCTGAGAAAACCTAGTTTTCGAAAGACACGTGAAGACCGCCAACTGGACTGAGTGAACGAAATAAGCTAAAATACTTTGAATAAGATTGTTAAGGAACCGGATGTAAAGAAAATATATAAAGACATATACAAATAGAAACATTTTTGTAGATTTAATGGAGTCTGAAGAATGAAGAAGAAAAAAACTAAGTTTCCTGCTTCTTCATTCTTGTAGTCAAAACGCCGACTTTTCCCTTATAATAGTTTTTACGAGTATTATTATATTATATTAAATCTTGTTTTAGATACTATGTTGGATTATACTTTGTTACACAGGCCAGCAAATGCATTGGAATCATCGATTTTGATGATTCATACAGGTTCATAAGTCATTTGATTAGTCTTGATGACTTGCCCACTTGGCTGACACTTGTCAGGCGAAGTAAATATCCTTAAAAATCAAAATGAAGGCTCTAAGATATCAATTTTATGAGTATTTTTTTAAATTAAAATTTAAAATAGATCATTAAATTACAACGGTTTTACTGAATTTCACGAGTCTACTACCAGTTTGAATAGAAGATGCCTCAGACCTTAAAAGAACTGGCGAAAGAAGCTCAGCGAAACTAATATTATTATTTTGACTTAATGTAAACATTGAAAATTCAATCGAGTGAGGTAAAATACAGGTTATTAAGAGTTGATTGTTTTTACGATAGATGATAACAGTCTAGAATATTTTAATCTATGCGAGAGATGGCGCGGGTGCGGCAGTGCACTAACCTCCACCACGCGTTCGCATCGCATTTTGTTTATTAATGACCAGCTTTAGCGAGCAGACGTGCCTGTGATTTGAGTAATTGCCGCCAATTAGTTTCATGTTTCATACGCTTTATACTACTTTTTAGTAGGAAAAACTTTGAACTTGTAAATTATTTTTATTAAGCCATCTGATATATTATTATAGAGCACAAATATTGTTCCTATAAATACAACGTACAATCTCTACCTTTTATTATTTAATCAATCAGTCAAGTGCGAGTCAAACTCGCACACGAAGGGTGCTATACCGTCGAATATAGATATTACACTTTATAAAATAGAACTTAGATTCAAAATAAATCTAAACGAAATTTAATAATATTATGAATGCTGCCATTCTGGAATTCGCCATCTTGATTCCTTTTTATTTGCCAACTACCCAACCCAGGGAGACTGAAAAATTATTAAATATTTTCACTCAACGCAGGACAGCAGGTGGCAAGGTCTAGTGCAAACAACCTTACAAACAATTTTTTGTAAATACATTTTGTTAATGCCAATTTAGTTTAGTTAACCAAGTTCTTATATAAAAACGAATCAGTGATACGAAACGAAATAGTATAACTTATTTAAATTTAAACTATTCCATCCACAAATCAAATTACAAAAACATACGGAAAACTTTTAAAGGAATATTTAAAGTTAAAAGTTTTATTTGAAATATCTCATCTCTATTACATTGCACTATTTTGTACAATTCAAGATTTATAAATTTTATCATAGACGCAATGAAGTACAGTTTTTATAGCCTTGCTTCGCTTCGCCGCGTCCATAGGTGCTGCTCGTAAGCTTTTGCGTTATTTTTAAGGTTATTGTCTATCTATTTTAAATTGAATGAATTTGTTTTGTTTGTTTTCAATATTTTTTTCTTAGGTTTCACCTGATTTTTGTACCACTTTATAAAATCCTATAAATTTTTTCTAGAAAATCACCTTGTCTATTATTTATTTTCTTTCTGGACAAAGATGTCTTTCTCTTTTCCTTCTTATACCATATACTTTATGAAAAATGAAACCTGGCTTAAAATGATAAATTATTATCAGTACAACCTATTATGTTACATACATTTATATTATCTTCTATAGATATAATGAAATTCAACCTTAATCAAATCTGAACACTATTATTTGAAAAATCTTATTGAAATAGTCATTATTATCGATACAGACATATATAAAGTTTTTAGAATGTTTGTACGTCCGTCTGTCTGACTATACTTTTTATTGTTTGAAAATATCTAATTTCTGAAAAATCTCAACTAACAAACCGGCTATAAAACATAATAGTATAGTAATTGACAAGTTAAAAATGGTACAAAATAGAGATACTGCTCTTAAAATTATGTGCGATAGCTCATTGGATCCGGAATGACGCCTAGAAAAATGTGCCAAAAGCGTTTATGTAGTTATAAACAATTAAAGATGAAAAAAATGCCATTTCGTCTTTTGCCAATATTTCATAAACTAATAATATTTAAGAAATTGCAAAAAAAGATCCTGAAAGAGGAGGAAATTTACCGTCTTAATTGTAAGTGAAAAAAAAAAATGTTTAAATAAGTAGTATCTCTATTTTGTATCATTTTCAACTTGTCGACTAGACTATAACACAGAAATCTAAGAATTTGGTTTCCGGTCTTTAGAACACAAACGGAGCCGCGGGAAAAGTTAATTACATAACGTACATTTTATCAAACGATCTTACGTATATTCATGAACTTTAAACTCTAAGCTCTATAGCAGTGTAGATATATTATATTATACAGTTAAAAAAATAAAAAGTGGACGAAAGTTTTCTTGAAATTTCGAACTGATATAATCTAGAGGTTCATATGAAAATTGCATATTAAAATCATCGCTAAAGTTATTCTCTGGTTCTACAATATTTGTATTTTTAAATTGCTAAGGCGGCGAAATAAACTTCGTAAGTAAAAATAGGATGGCGCTTCTTTTACTGGGGAAATACTTCATGTTTTATACAAAAAAGTTTATTTGCAAATGCAATTTTATTCATAGGATAATAGATTTAACACAAATTTCATTTGTTTCAATCTTCGGTATAATAAATACGTTAATTGAACGAAAAATTTACGCAAAATGCCCTCATATTAAGCGACGAGGCTTGTGTTATAGTTTCCAGATGGTTGACTATAGATATTATATAACTTTTAGTACATATAATATGTTATAAATATAAGCACGCATAATTGAAATATATATCAAATACTTACCACATAAATGAATGTCTCCAGCGGGACTCAAACCAGCAACCGCTAACACAGCAAGTAGGGTAACAAAAAATAGAGCCATGACATAAATGTATACTGTGGTATACACAAATGTACTAACCAATCTAGTCTAGTTAATAATGTCTACTAAAAGGACTCGTATCTTATCTGTCGACCCCGATGAACAGATATCATTATAACGAATTAATTCATAATTTCATCAAAATCGGTCTAGTAATAATTCACGTGATCATGGACAGACGGAAATTCTAAAAACTATAGATTTAGCCTATCGATTGTAATGACGATATTAATAAGATTTAAAAAAAATAATGTATAGGTTCAACTCAGTTGGATTTTTTTTTATATTTAGTTATAGATTGCTACATTATCTGTAGTTCAACGAACCAAATTTAGTAATAAATTCCAGTACAAATTGTATGAATGATAAATTATTTCTTTGAAAACAACATGAAAAGGGCCAATTCCAATCGAAGCATCAAAATAACAAAATAAACGAGAAAAGAACGATGTTGTTTGCTTAGGTTTCCAAACAAACTTTTGCGGTTGACGCAAACAGGCCTTAGAAGATCATATAATAATTAAGATTGAAGGCATTAACAAGAAAATTGAATTGAATTTAATAATTAAGCCACAGTATATAATATAATTGAATAACAAATACTATAATAATAAAATAAGTTAATAATATTGCCATATTCACAATGTATGTTATTTTTTTAAAATTAAATCAAAATGTTAAGAATCAAAATTTTGTAAGGTCCTTCGATGCCATTTTGAAATATTTGTACATTATGGGTAGGCACTGTCTGTAACAAGTATACAAACCTCTGAGACATCAAATACCTTAGTCTCTCCCGTGAACATGATTGCTGTAAAGCATTCGAAACGTCGGGAACAAAAATCAAAATAAATCCGCGACAAAATCCAAAAAGATAGTTTCATTTATAATCAAACATAACTTTTTCTAGTAATATGTTTTTGAAATGAAATGAAATCGCACAGTTTAAAAAAACTAGTTTGAGTAAGTTAAATAAAGTTTTTAAATTGGTTAGTAGAAGCATCTCGTTTTCCAATCACCTTCATCATTTATCTTTTTTACCAATCTTCCACCTCACTCTTTCTACGTGACTAATTCACCTGAACACGTACTTACGTTTTATCCAACCCAGATTTTAAATTACGTAGTTTCACACAAAAGATTATTGAATATATAATTAAAAATCTACTAGTTATTTTATCTTTCATCATCATCATCAGCCTTTTGTAACGTCCCACTGCTGGGCACGGGCCTCCCTCAGTACGAGGGGGATCAGGCCATAGTCCACCGCGCTGGCCCAGTGCGTGTTGGCGGACTTCACATGTCTTACGAAAACTTGCTAGGTTTTCTCAGACATGCAGGTTCCCTCAAGATGTTTTCCTTCACCGTAAGACAAGTGGTAATCATGATAGTAATTATTCGCACATGAAAATATCAGAGGTGCGAGACCCGGATTTGAACCCGCATCACTCGGTTATACAAGCAATGCGTTACCGCTGGGCTACCACTGCCTTTTAACCTTAACTAAAGATGTAATCTATACTTATAACGAACTCAGAGCCATTCTTTATGAAATCATCGCCCCAATATAGCCAAAACTTTTGTTAAAATGCAAGCAAAGTAAATATATTAAAATGCGAAATGTGTTGTAATTACATCTTTAAAACGTTTAGCATAACATTATAATCATATAATATTTAACTCACATCTTACGTCTTTAATACGAAGACCAGGGGATCAGCGCACAGTCTATTACGCTGACCAATTAATGCGTTGTGGCGAATTTTCAAAAATTTTCTAAGTCTGAATTCTGGGATTTGAATCCAGTTCACTTAGGTTCCTAAGAAAGCAAGCTACCACTGAATTAATACTACCTTAATGTGGCTTTGGCCTAAGATTTCTCTTTTATTGAATTCGATCAGAAATAAAAATAAAAAATTATGCAGAGTTTTATACGAGGAAAATGTTGAGAATTCCTTATAAAGTTCTTTAAGTATCATAGTATTTATGAAATTTTCTATTCGAAAATGAAATAGCATTGAGTTAATGGAAATGAAGTTAAAATGTACCCATTTCCAATGAAATCAATGTGTAGTTATGTATATTGAGTACCAAAGTTCTGTTGTTCGTGTCGTTATTCTTTTCTTACTTTTTGCAGTATTCTACAGTAAATAAGAAAGTTAATTGTAGAGCTGTTTTAGATTCACATTCTAGTGTTTGCCAGTAGCTCCGCTCGCGTAATTTAATTTAATATACTTTCTTAGGTTTTACACTTCACATAATCTGATGGATGGCCTAATTTTAATAAATACGCTATTGAAAAAGTATTTTAAGTCAGTCTGCGGCCTAATATATTATAATAGTACATTTTAGTTTGTAATCTTTATATCTCTGAAGTCAACGAAGTGGAATATGTAAATCTTATTAGGGCTCCTATGCAATAGCATTAGCTATACAATACAAAAAAAATATTGTCGCACTAGTATTAAAGGAATACTGAACCTAGAATGGACTATTATATATTGTTGTATCTGATTGTTAATCCGCTTACTTCGTGTAAATCATGCAATAGGTTTTAATACGACTGTAAGAAATCATGATAAATAACGAATCTTTATGCATATAGTTCATTCAATTGCACATAGTGGCTGAGGCTAGACGGTGTTTTATAAAAAAATTCTTTTTGTACAAATAGATTACTAACGCTGACTGAACCCTTAGAGAACCTTCAAGGAATGTAATAGAAAATCGTAGGTCTTGAAAAGGCACTCAGAAAAATCTTCGATAACATATGTACATAATGTCTATCTCCTAAGGAAAGCTCACATTAACTTTATTAAATTTTAATCGTTTTGTATTGAATTTCGGATTTATTTGCTGGATTTTCTCAAATATCTGATTAATTCTTTACTACCTGAGTAAATAAAGAAATGAGCTGGCACTTGGTAGTAGAAATAAATATGCACCATAATATACGTTACACATACCAGGAATATGGACAGAGGATAAAATGGCGGAGTGAGAGAGAAGAGTAAAAAAAGATTATACTAGGAGATCTTAGTTCACGTGAAATCTGTCATCCCATACTTGGTTGAATCCCCTCGTATTGAATGTAGGTTATGCCCAGCTGTGAGACGTTAAAAAGGGTTAAATACTATATTTTACAGTACAAATTTTAAGTGAACCTAGCTTATATTATGATTTTAATAAATAATTACACGTAAAATACGACCTATTTAACTTAGAAATAGTGTACGTTATCAAAGATACTGAGTATCAAAGGAAGAACAAAAGCGTAGTTTTGAGATCAAACTGTACTTTAACAATGAATGTTAAATGGAAGCCTTTATTTTTATTTGCGATCATTTAAATATTTCAACAATCATTTATATTGGTATTTATATTTATACGTAAAATAAAGTAACTTGTTAAAAATGGCATACTTCCCGTACTTTATGTTTATACAAAACCATATTCATTTAAATGAATTATTTGCATTTTCCACATATCACACGATTACTATAAATATATTTTGTTTCAAAGTGCGTGCGAGTGTGCGTGGACGTGAGCGTGTGCGTCAGCGTGGGAATGCGCTTGTGCGTACTAGCACTTTAGCGTGTTTTTGTGTGGGTGTATGTGTGTATTATAACTAAAAGTATTGAAATATAGATAAACTCAGTAAGTGGTAGCTCAGTGGTAACGCGCTCACTTGGAAAACCGAGTGAAGCTATGATATTTTCATGTACGAATCATTTCTAACATGATAACCACTTGGCCCACGGCGAAGAAAATCAACGTGAGAAAATCTGCATGTCTGAGAGAACTTAGCAAGTTTTCGAAATGTGAAGTCCGCCAACCCAAAATAGGTCAGCTTGGTGGAATACGGCCCTCTCGTATTGAAGGTAGGCACGTGCCCAGCAGTGGGACGTTAATAAGGGCTGAATACTGTGATAAAATTACGACTGACAAATGCCGTATTGTTATAGTAAAAATAAATTCAAATCAATATATTTATCTCGAGTCTAGGTAATGATTACGTGAGGATTTTGTGAAAATATTACTAGGGTAGTTTCGAAATGAAAACAAAGTGTGCTTTACAAGATGGAATAAGGGATTTGTTATTAATATATACCTACAAGTAACAGGTATTGACTAGACAAATGGCTTCACTAACACTATGTATATAATGTATACAGCTGAAGATATTATTTTTTGGTATGTTCAGTATTTTTCTTCAACTGACTTTAATGGGTTTCAGACGACCAACTTTTTAAATGAAGTTTTACTAGAAGCCCTTTCCCTCTCGATCTCAGCCTTTCATTTCTTCAGCGTTACTTCATCGTCGTCAGTTTTTAGAATAATATTTTTATTATTTCCTGATGAAAAGATTGTGTAAAGATACATTCTTACATAACAACATTTGTCATTGACCGTATAAATTATAATCAAATAATTATAATCAAAGATAATTTCAATCAGAAAATTTAATATTGGTGCACTAAAATAGGAAAATATATAATATTTAGATTAATTTATATAGTATTTAACATAGATTTATAGCCACAGACAGATTAATTAGTAACAGGTGAAGTTTAGCTTCTAATTAGGCAATGTCAGAAGTGAATATTGCAGCAGGAACTCTGAACTACACCGATATTAGTTGCATTAACTTCACAACTACTTATCAATATAATCTGTGTGATGTTGCCAAAAATTAAATTGAAATAGTCTGTCGCTAGGTCAAGAAATTTAGTTGTATAAGAACAAAACTTTCTGTTTTAGCATTAAAAAAAAATAATAATGGCAAAATCGACCACATTGATGAGGATTCATGCTTGTGTAGTAAAAATGCATTGCACCTGAAAGTATCTGTTGTATATGTTATAAGAAAAACACAATTTATACATTTTTTTCCCGTCTGTTTGTTCCAGCTAATCTGCGAAACGAAATTGATTTTAACATAATTTTCATGGGCAGATAGCTTATATTATAAGAAGATACTTAGATTACTTTTATCTTAGACACAGAAAAAGAGTTCTTAAACATGATAACGTACTCGTACCTAGACGAAACCACGCAAAGTGAGAGTGAGTAGCTTGTATCGTCATAAAATTATTAGTTGACTCGAGAACGTAAGTAAAAACATTTCTTTAGAGGTACTGTAAATAAGTGATGAAATGGCGGCGGCGTTGGCTTAGTAACAGTCCTGATACAACCCTTCAAATTCTTCTATAAGTAATCGTTTGAAAAAGCACGACTTTTTTCACATTAATTAAGCCTCTGCTAATCAACATTTTAGAATTTATTTTACATTTACTTTTACGCTCTAAATACCAATTGGTTTTTTTTGTTTCATTGTTTGTTTATTGTTGAAACGAAAATAGAACATAATGATGTAATGCTAAAAGTGAATGAGTTCAGAAACTTTTTCTAATTATCAAGGATAAAAAATAAAATGTATCCGTTAGCCTAATTTAAACATCATTAGTATTTTTGGATGACACGTTTGCTAAGTTCACACATCGGCTAAGTTTGTGGCTATCTCGTCGTTTATTATAATTCTCTTTAATATTATATTTTTATAAAACAAAATTTGTCAATAGTAACACAACGGTATTATTCATTATGATCACCGCCTTGGTATTAGATGCCGATCTCATATCCCGAACCCATACAACTTAACAATATATTAAAATTAAAATATTTTTTAAATATATTCATTGAAATATTTTTTATTACTAAATTTAAATGGATGTTATCGTGAAACAAAAATTTCTAATATATGAGAAATAACAAAACATTCCCGTTATTGCTATCCATGCTCAAAACGAAGTAAAATTTTATTGATTGGATTGAAAATTTGAAACCAATTGTTTTAGGCGATGTTTGAAAACTGCCATTGAAATTTTTAAGAGCGTTACATTGTAAGTCAACATTATTACAGTTTAATGTGTATCGTTAAATTAAGAAAGGTGCAACTAATTTACTTCTTTGTCCTAATCTTTTACGTAACGTAGCGTTGCTGAAGTTCTTTTCTGGATCTGGAAATTCGTTGGTACGATTTTTCGTGAAAAGCCAGTAAAAGTAAAAGTACACTACTTTACGGTTTTTCTAGAAAAATCTTAATAAGTTTCGGTTCACCGATCGATCTTTGATTTTAAGGGATTATATTTTATAAATTTAATTAATTATTTTAACTAGCGGAACCCGTAGCTTAAAATAAAGCTACAATTTTGCAAGCACAAAGTAAATTGTCTCTAGAAAACAGTAAAAGATCGCTACCTCGTAACAGTAAAAAGATAAGGATTTATTTATTACAAAAAGAGAAATGACGATTGGAAAGAAGCCATGTCGATAATGTAGTGTTTGTTCAGCGAAGGAGTTATTGGACGTATCAGCATTTTTAGTTTTTATATCCTACGTATTGCTTGACATGTCTGCTATGGTTTGGTAGTAGTGACAAACATTACAGTAAAGTTCCTGGTTCGAATCTAATGTCAGGACAAGTGGCATTTTCGGTTGCGAAAAATTCGAACAGATCATAGAAGTATCAAACATTCAATACACTTTTTCGTTGACTATAAGAGTTGCAGATATAGACTGGCTGCACTAAACTTTTTTTGCTAGAATTGAATGCGATTGAAGAAATGCAAAATTTCTATTTTCTCCATTTTTATGATACGATTTTTAGTAATTAAATAGCTATAACATCTATATTAATAATTCCGTGAAGGGGTACGGTAATCGCGATCGAAACCTTAGCTGAATAATAAAACATGAAAAAATAAACATTTCGAGTCGACAACATATATCCGCAAAATTCGGATTGTCGAGTATTTCGTTTAATTCTAATGGTGATAACAGACAAATCGCAGTCGCCATATTGGCCACTCAAGCGAAACGTCACTGACATCGGATGACACCTGTGTTGCCAGAAGGTTACATTTCTTACATTTTATGTAATTTTTAATAAACTAATAAAGTGCAGGTCACATATTTTAATAAAAATATTTAGAATTTAACTTAATACATTTTATGTAATAATTAATAATGTAATAATTCAGTTTGTTTTTCATGTTTATTATTCCTTAATTTGTGTTTCAAGTGAAATTATGCTTAAGTTATTTTAAAAGCGTAATTTGAAATATAATAAATAAACCCCCCTATCTACATATTTTACGTTTAATTTAGTAGTTCACTTGATAAATAAATAATAAATCAATCTCTTCAGTAAAATAAAGTCGTTCAAACAGATGTTAGCAGATGGCGGTATTTTATATATAAAAAATCCTTAAAACGTACTTCGTTTGTAAAATATACTGTTAAAAATAATAATATTTTTATTATTCAATTTGAGTAAGTGTTAATTGTATTTTGCTATAATATTTTATATATTATATAGGTATATTTAAAAAATAACGATAATTGGCTTAATATGAAAAGGAAAAATTATCACGATTACGTTCTTTATTTTTGTGAATTGTTTTATAAAACTGTAATTTAAACTGTAGGCCTCTGCTAAAATTTCATTCTTCGCCACTGATACACAATACTTATTATTATTTGAATATTTATATAATATTTTTGGTGGATAAAGAAGGGTTAAAGCATAACCAAGTTTTGTTATATTATTATTATGAATACAATCTGAGGCATATATAATGAGTATACGCTGTAACATTTTATATAATTAAATTTTAAATAAATAAAATGTGTTTAATTATACACTGCAGCCCACTGACCTCTATATTACCACTGGACTGGCTGTTCTAAGCGTTTGACAGCAATTTTTTTGTGTCCATTTGAAGCGCCACTAGCGAGAGGGTCGAGAACTAATTTTGACGTATATTGCAAATGACAGCGAGAAGTGTTTGTTTACTGTAAAGTAATTTTGCATTTTCGTTGTTAATATAACATAAGTAGTAATTATGATGATACGGTTATTGATTAATATAAATAAAAAAATAAAAATCTTTATATCGACATCATTAGTTTTAGTACCACGAACTCTCGCTACGTCCGACAGCGGCGGACAGCGCCAAAATGGCGAATATCAAGCAGCCACAAAAGCACGTTGACAACAGCCAGTTCAATGGTATTATAGAGGTCAGTGCTGCAGCCCCTGTTAAATATTTTGTACTAGCGACTCACCCTCGCTTCGCTTGGGTTCATTCCTAGATTTAGCGCGAGCGAAGCCGCGGGTTCCGCTAGTTTAATTATAAACTGGATATTCAAAATTTTATTTAAAATTCGAGTATAATCATTTTAAGCCATCACACTAAAGTTCTTCGATAGATACGCAAGCAAAAAAAAAAAAAGAAGAAATTGGTTGGCAAACAGAGGGGAAAATCTTTATAAACTGTGACGTCTTTGCCTATTTAATATATTTATATAGACTAACGAATCACCCTCGCTTCGCTCAAGTTCGTCCCTAGTATATTTTAACGATTACTATAGATTTTTCAGAGATGAGACATTTTTCCGCAGAACTTATTTCGTCATTCGTTCTCAGATAGACAGATGGACAAAAAATCTGAAAACCGTAGATTCAGCCTCTGTATCGATAAAAATAGCTATTTCAATAACATTTAAAAAAATATATTTAATATATAAATTCGACTTAGAATTTTATTATATGCTTATAAATATAAATATGTTTGGACATTATTATAACAGCGCCATCTAGTTCCGTGGTAAGCTACGAGGCTTGTATTACGGATACCAGATAGTTGATATACTACACATATAAATTTTAAATACATACATATTATAAATATATTATGTACGATGTTTGTCTTCCAGTCATGAGTGTCCATGACTGGAGTACAAACATTCGTGCTCATCAAATGAATGCCCCCAGCGAGACTCGAACCCGCGACCACTGGATCAGAAAGTAGAGTCACTACCAACTAAGGCGAACGTGTTTCAAAGATATTTTATAGATAAGGATAAAAACAAAGTTCCTGAAATTTTAATTAGATAAGTTTTAATCTATCTGTTCTCAACTTTCAAGATGCAATAAAAATAATAAAACCATAATCCTTATACCATAAACTACGCTCATAAATTCTTCAAATATTTCTTTATGAAAGGAGTTTTTATTGGGATTCAAAAATTATTTTCATTTTTATTTCCAAAAGGCCAATAAGATTTAAAAAAATATTGAAAGAAAATTCGAGTCAGAATTTTATTATGATAAGAATACTAGCAATTTCGGCGGCTCCGCTCGCGCCCTAAGGATGAAAATTTAAAGTTAAAAGATTTATTGATGGCAAACCATAAAAAAATAAAAAATAAAAACTTTGTCTATAAATAAAACTATAAAATTTGGAGAGTGCTACACTTATCACCTAGGGGAATAAAAATAACCTACGACCTATTCTCAGACCTACCAAATTTACACAAAAAAATCATAAAAATCAAGCCGTTTCGGAGGAATTCGATAACAAACACTGTGACACGAGATTTTTATATATTAGAAGATGTATAGATAACATTTTGTCCCAATTATTACTATACATTATTGTAAATTTAATTTTGACTGCAGTTAAGTGCTTGTCATTCATTAATTATGATGCACAGAGACGAAATAATACGAGTTGGCCTTAATTGAACAATATTACCTAATTTACATATAATTTTATGACAATATTTATTATTTTGAATGCCTCGTTGAATCAAAATCTGGTTTATATGACTACGAATACTAAAGTTCTATCTATCCATATGTACTTACGAAAAATAATTCAGAGCAAATAGGTAAAATTTAAAGATATTTTTGTTTCTAAGCACATTTCCTCAATAAATGTAAGTTGTAACTCAGCTTAGACGGCCAACCATGAACACTTATATAGCGAATTAATTTAGGTACGTCCGAAAAGTAACCGATTCCGTTGTACAGGTCAGACCACAGCCCATGAAAATGAATGAATGAATGTCATTCGCTCGATTAGTAAAAATCGACAACACTATTGGTGGTACGAAAATTAGCGATCAAATTTAATAAACTAAACTACTTACCGGAACATCGGAAATAAGTATGTAAGCTAAAATAATAAGTAATCTCTCATTTGCTGAATTTTGTTTTAACGTCAAAATATACGATTTAGATCTTTCCTCTAAATTCTTCTACAATGCTATTCTACGAAAATCGTGTAAGTGGTCGCTTATCAAAAGAAATAATGCGTGTTTTATATTCTAAGTCTCGCACCTCTAATATGCTCATATACAAATCATTTCTAATATTATAAAGTCCAACAATCTATTCCTAACCGGTTGTGAACTTTGGCCTGATCCTCTATCAAAGCGCCCAGTAATTGGACTTAATAAGAATAGAATAGAAATCACATTTTCAATAAAAGCCATCGTGTATATTCATTAGAACTATTAAACATTTGGATTTCCACCGATTTTAAGAAATCTGATATATTTAAAATTTTGCATTCATGTTTAGAATTTATACCAATATATTTTGACACGTTTGGCTCAGTTGGTAGTGAAACTACTTTCTGCGCCAGCGGTCGCGGGTTCGAGTCCCGTTAGGGCCAATCATTTGTTGAACACGACTGTTTTTACTCCAGTCATGGGTGTTTATATTTATAATATGTATGTATTTAAAATTTATATATGTGTAGTATATTAACTATCTGGTATCCGTAATACAAGCCTCGTAGCTTACGACGGAACTAGATAGCACTGTTGTAACAATGTCTCAACATATTCTAATTTTTACCAAAACTTCATTGATTTATACTAATACTTCATTGCTGACCTAGTTCAGATCATAGTAGCAAAACTAAGTTTATCAAACATAATGTCCAGAAAAATACGCCTCAGTTAGCCTCATCAACGCTGTAAATGACAATAATGACAATAACGTATTTAAGTGTCCTTCTATTTAAAAATGTACACAATAGATTGTCGAGTATTAGACCTTTAATTACCAATTGTACTTTATGTTACGGTAATATACAGTTTCTAATATCTGTGCCTAGTAAAGGGGTTTAACGATCATGTATTTACCTAAAGCATTTATCTGACTTACGAAAGGAATTATTTTCTTTTACTGCATACTAAAGAAGAATTTGTACGAAGTAGAGCAAAAATGTATGTTAAGGTTAGGTGTACTTTTACTGTTGAAAATGTTCCTCGTTAAACTATGAATTGAAAATAACATCAAGCTATTATGTAGGAGAAATTTGTAATATGCTATTTTTTGGTCTTTGTGTAATTTTTTTGAAAAGAAGAATGCTAGTAGCAGTACTTGTTTTCGCTGATCTGTTAATCAATTTGATGGATAATTTGCTCTATAATTTGATTTCTAAATTTGTTTGCTTTTTCTGGCTGTGATTTTTGACGTTTCTCATCTAAAAAACTTCTATGCGACCCTTCGGTCTCAGAAGAAAGTTATTTTCAGGTATTTCCAAAAAATGTATACGATATTATGACTACTACAGTATGACGATATTTATTGTTAAAAATGTTTTCAACATACTACTCATAAAAATTATTATCCTATAAGGTATCATCAAGAAAACAACTTTTTGGGCTTGTTTAAGTCATAAAATGGGCTTATATTCTAATAGGGAAAGTATCAAATTTTGAGGTTCTCCAACTTAAAGTCATTTACATTTATTTATATTGAGCAGGACTCAGATAATCTTTTAAAGAGTTACTGGTGTTAATTGCTGTCACTAATCTAAATATTATTCAGACACCAAATACTTAGAATCTCTTTGAATCTCTTTTATAAATGTCTACTATTTTAGCTTTATCAACTGAGCTTATTATCAATAATATAAAAATAAGTCGGGTTTTCCTTCCTGACGCTATAACTCCAGAACGTACGAACCGATTTCCACGGTTTTGCATTCGTTGGAAAGGTCTCGGGCTCCGTGAGGTTTATACCAAAGAAAATTCAGGAAAAATTTCAACAGAAAAGCGGGAAAATCTTATAAACTATAATAAAGAGGTTACACTTGGGGACGAACCCGAGCGAAGCGAGGGTGAGTTGCTAGTCAATAATAAAATAATAATTCGACAATATTTTCTTTTTATATAGCTTTTTAACGCACACTTGTGAGACTCACATCCGGTTAATTTTACTTATCTAAGCCTTTCTTATCAATTCATACATATGAGAAAATCGTATAAAAATCTATTAGGTAATTCTTAAGTTTATCGCGTAAAGACAGACAGACAGACGTCGTGGAAATTCGTATGAAGATATCATGCACAAAACAAAGAAATTGTCCCTGAAAATCTTAAAAAAATTAAGCATCCTAAATTACAATTCGCTAAATAGTTACGTTTATTAAGTATGTAATTACGTTGATCAAGTAGATTATTTAATGTTGTACACTTTATGCAATAGACATGTGATTAATATTGAATATACCGCTATTATCTTGCTAATCGAAAACGTTTGACTTAAAATAAGTCATTTGCATCATTAGCAGGATTTATGTTCAAAATATAGGAGTATTAAACTGTCTCTTAATTACACTAATATACTGACCGCCGCACTCGTAGTTACTTAATGAATCATTAAATCGAGAATCTCCATACTAAAGAACGACTTAATGGTTCATTAAGTAACTATGGTTGCAGGCGTTAATGTCTGTAAATGAGCAGTTTATGTTACCACTTTTTTTTTCTTCACCTCATGTTTGATTTAGTTTGTAGTGACCCCACTTGCTGTGCCAGCGGTCACGGGTTTGAGTCCCGCTTAGAGCATTCAATTGTTTGATAAGCACTAATGATATATTTAATAGATCTTGCTTTATACTTTTTATATCTAAGTTTAATTATGGATGACGTTAGAACAACTTGTTCTATTTTTTTTTATTTTCATGTAGTAGGTACATTCTTTTTTCTACTGCAAATTTAATATTATTGAGATCTTTTTTTTGTACTATTTTAATAGTAAGAAAATGTTTTGACTAATGTACGATATAATGTTATTATTTGATTTAGGGGACGGACGGGCAAGACGGAGAGGGCGGGCAAAATGAATAATCGTTTCAAATCGCTGGTCGATCGGTAGAAATACTTTAGACTACCATCTATCATTCCATTATATAACTACTCGCACCATGCCATACATACATCGGCCTCACATACTTGTGACATATTTTTTTTTATAAATATTGAAATTTAGGAAAAAAATTCAAATTTTTAACCGTAACTATACAGAGATTATTTTAATTTGCTAAGGACGAGGCAAATATTTTTTTTTAAAATGGAATATATAATTAATGAACATGAAATAATCAAGTTATTTTTTTATTTTTATCGCTGTAGTTATATAAGGTTATAACTACAGCGATAAAAATAATAATTTAAGGTTATGTTATAAAACTACCAGACGGGCAAAACGGAACCGGGCAAAACGGATACTTTCTGTTTTTGAAGTTATACTTCTTTTGGCGCGTTAGGGAAAAATGCTGAGAGTAAATTCGGTAGTCAGTTCGAAAGAGTACACGAGAACGTAAATATCAACAGTCAGAAATCTTAACTACCTCTTCTATAATCACCACTCAAAGACAAAAAAAGATACTGCAGCTCCAAAAAGAAAAGCTCCAATCGATGCTCCAGGTCCATCCGGTGTCAAAAGACAACAACAAACAAAAAAAAGCCTCGGGAAAATCTATGACATCGTACCTGTGCACCGTATGCAAAGAAAAATATGTTGACCCGCCGAGAGAAGATTGGATTCAATGTGGGACCTGCCAAGAGTGGACACATGAAAACTGTTCTTCATATTCAGGACGTGGTTTATATTTTTGCGACGATTGTTTCGATTAATAGCGTTTTCTAATTAGTATTCGTTTTGCCCGACCTGAGTATTCGTTTTGCCCGCCCTGGTAGGGCAAAACGGATAATATGGACTATTTTTTCTTTTTCAATTTTGTAGAAGAATTTCTTTATTTTTATTTCTATTTAACTTTAATTATAAACGTCAATTACGCAAAGAAGTATTTGCCAAAACTAAGAATAAATATGATTATAATAGATATTTTTAATTTTATTTTTAAATTAACATATCCCTTTTGCCCGTCCTTCATATATATGTATTACAAAAACTGTGTGTTATCCTTATAAATAAAAATGCATGGTACTATGCGTAAATGAATTTACCAACGCGTACCTACAACTTCAATTCCTACACGATTAGTTTTAGTACCTTTAAAGCTAAACTTTATTTACATTTGTATAAAGATAAAAAAACATTTCAAAATATATATTATATTCTATAAATAAATTCACTAAACTAACATATCTTCTAAATCAGAAATTTATAATGCAATTACGTACCCCTTAAATTGAATTTTGGTGTTTATATTCCGAGTGCATTACGTTCCATATAACAAGTCTATTCACTTGGAGTACAAAAGCTTCTTGTACTATTAATGAGGGCATTGAACCTCCAACTCTTTACAAACTGCAAAAGCTTACCTACCATTACGAGTATTATCTATGTATACATCCTTTTATATAAAGTACTTCTGTGCGTGTGTATGTAATTGAGCTCCTCCTAAACGGCTGGACCGATTTTGATGAAGTGTTCTGTGTTTATTTTTATTTATTTATTTTATTTTAAAAACGCTTAAAAACGCACGCTTTTTTTAAAATCAAATAATTTTTTAAATTTATTTTCTATTTTTTTAGTTTGGGTTTCTATAAAAAGCGTGTTTTTTAGTTTTTTTTAACTATTATTTATTTTCTACTTTTTAGTTTGGTTTATTTATTTTATCAAATTAGTGTATTGTCATCAAGAAACGCTTGTTTAAAATCTGGCAAGGAACGGGATCCGATGCGGATAAAGAACTATACAAGGAGGCAAAGAAGACTGCAAGAAGAACAGTAGCTATTGAAAGGGAAAAAGCTGATCAAAATTTTTACCAACGCTTAGAACTAGCCACAGATAATGACATAATATATAAAATAGCTAAATACAGACATAATGATAGTAAAGACTTTAAAACTACAAAATACATTAAAAACAAAGAAGGGACGCTACTCACGAATGATAAGGACATATGTAAAAGATGGTACGAGTACTACCAGGAACTGCTTAATGAAGAATTCCCTAGGCAAGCAGAAATAGAATTACCTTTGATGCAAGGGCCTGTTAATAAAATAACGGTTACAGAAGTGGGAAGAGCCATTTCCAAAATGAAGAACAATAAAAGTGTAGGCCCCGATAGCATACCTGCTGAGCTCTGGAAATCTTTAAACGAGGACGGAGAGGTATGGCTCTGTGAGCTATTTAATAACATCCTGAAAAGCGGAAAAATGCCGGATGCCTGGAGAAAGAGTGTACTGGTTCCATTTTACAAGAACAAAGGTGATGTTCGAGACTGTGCAAATTACCGAGGCATAAAACTAACATCACACACCCTCAAAATCTGGGAACGAGTCCTAAGTGAACGCCTTCTAAACCTAGTTAACCTAACAGATAATCAGTATGGTTTTACTTCTGAGAGGGGAACAACAGACGCAATCCATGCAATCAGACTGGTCATGGAAAAAGCTCGCGAAAACAAAGAGAATCTGTGGATGGTATTCATAGATCTTGAGAAAGCTTTCGATCGTGTGCCGAGAACCATAATATGGCAAGCTCTGAGAGCTCAGAATATTCCTGAACACTATATTAAACTCATTATGGACATGTATCATAATGTACAAACTTGTGTCAGAAGTCCAGCCGGCCTGTCGGAGAGCTTCGATGTCAAAGTAGGAGTTCATCAAGGAAGTGCACTAAGTCCCTTGCTGTTTAACATCACCATGAACTACCTAACCGAGAAAATCCAGAAACCCACTCCATGGAACCTTTTATATGCGGATGATATTGTGCTCATCTCAGACAGTATAAATGAGATACAAGAAAGTTTGGAGCAATGGAGAAAGTCTCTTGAGTTAAACGGATTACGCATAAGTAGAACTAAGACAGAGTACATGGTATGCAACTTCAACCCCGATGAACTTATACCATCAAACGCGGAAGTCAAACTGGATGGCGTAGCTTTACCTAGAGTAAACAAATTTAAATACCTCGGATCAGTACTAGCGGAAGACGGATCAATAACAGCCGAAATTACGCACAGAACAATCTCTGGGTGGGATAAATGGCGTACATTAACGGGAGTCCTCTGCGATCCAAAAATGCCGATAAGAACCAAAGGCAAGGTCTATAAAACAGCTGTGAGGCCTGTTTTACTCTACGGTAGTGAAACGTGGGCTTCGTTAAAAGTCCATGAGCAAAAACTTCATACCACTGAAATGCGCATGTTACGCTGGGCGGGTGGAGTTACTCTCAAAGATAAAGTGCGTAACGAACACGTAAGGCGGAGTTTCAAAGTGACACCTATTACGGAGAAAATAAGTGAATCCAGGCTAAGGTGGTACGGACATGTTATGCGTAGACCCGATGACCATATCGTGAAAAAGTGCCTTTCCATAGCTTCAAAAAAGAGAGGGAGAGGTAGGCCGCAAACTACCTGGATGACAAATGTCCGAAAGGACATGCAAAAGCTTGGCCTTAGAGATGACGATGCTTACCAACGAAGTAAATGGTGCCGAATGATTAAAAAAGCCGACCCCGCGTAACGGGAAGAGGCGAGGGCAAAGAAGAAGTGTATTGTCATCGGTCCTCGATAAATCTACAAAGTTTGAACGAAATCTGGCCGTTTAAAGTGGGTCAAAATCGCGCCCAAAGAAGTCGGTTACAAACATACAAACATACAGGTGAAGCTAATAAAAAGCGTGTAATAAAATTCTAACTTATCTGTACATTGATTATTTTTTGAAAAATCTGATTGAAATAGTAATTATTATCGATACAGAGGCCGATATAGATTTTAGAATTTTTATCTGCCTCTTTATCTGTCTGTCTGTCTATGATGTCATAGCACTTTGGACAATGGACAGATCATGATGAAAGGTATAGAATATTTTTTCAAAGTCGTTAGTAATTATATAAATACTAGCCTTTCCCACGGTTTCGCTCGCGTTCTAAAGGCAGGAAACCAAATTCTTTCGCCCGTCCGCTCGTTTTGCACGCGGTGATCATTATTTTCTTGTGGAGTTATGTTAAAACTATGATACCTCATAATATATTCATTGAAATAAAATGATGCCAAAAGCAATTTTATTTAAAATTAAGTACTTGTGATAAATACTTTTTTATTCGGATAAGGATTAATATCATATTTATTTAACACCTTCGCAAATAATGCATTACCTTAAACGAATTTCATTACCATAAAAAAGATTAAAGTGAGTCAACCTTAAAAGATAGACATATGCTACCACGTTCTTTTCTTAGAACTTTTAAAGGGGAACAATTCTGTCATATATGATTTTTCCATAACTTTGACTGTTTACGCAGCGCATGCAACGGAAGTTCTCAAAAGGAATATTTTTCTCCCGCTTTTGCAACATTTTTCATTGGTTCTCCGCTCCTATTGATCGTAGCGGGATGTTATATAGCCTTTAACCTTCTGCGATAAACGGACTATCCAACACAAAAAGAATTTTTCAAATCGAACCAGTAGTTCCTGAGATTAGCGCGTTCAAACAAACAAACAAACAAACTAACAAACAAACAAACAAACAAATGAGCAAACACAAACTCTTCAGATTTATAAATAGTATAGATAACACTATAGATTTATTAATAGATTGCAATATTTATAAGAAAATAAAATATCAGAACAACGGAATCAATTTAAAAATTTTCATCCACTTTTTGATTCCTCTTTGAATGTCGTGTTGCTTTTATTTAACATTGAACTTAGTCTTAATTAAAATAGGACGAGAATAGAGTAGGGTAAAAACATCAAAAGGAAGTCGAATTTAGGATCTAATTAATTTACGGGTTTATATTATAATTTCCGTAATATTTGGCAGCTCAATTCTTGGCAGTAGCCTAGTAGGTAAGCGCAGAGATGTGCCTGGCCGAATGATTCAGGTTCAAATCCCGGGCTTGGCACCAAGGATTTTTTATGTTCGAATTATTTCCACTTGTCTTACGACGAATGGAACCATTATGTGAAAATCTGCGTAACTGAGAGACCTATCAAATTGTGTGTAATGGTAGACTTTATAAGATGTCTTTAAAAGATATATGAAGTCTATAGTGAGTATAGGCTGATCCTCCAGTAATTGAACGTTGAGAAATTGCTTAATACAATATATACACTTTTGGAGATGGTGAAGAATTTTATCAATCCCAGAAAAATTTTAACAAAAATTATACATTTTGATAGTTAGTTATAATTTGCCTTTACTAAAGGTCATCTTACGGTGGGGTCCCACGGCCCGCCGGGCGACGGGCCACGCCAGGCGTTGCCCCGTCCGTGTAGGTCCGTCGTGGCCCGTTTTGAGCATTCCCACGGCCCGTGCCCGCCTGGTGTGGTCTGTTTTCTGACATTCTCCACTCCTCTCCATTCTCATCATGTGCGTGTACACGCATGCGCCGCCGCAGGCGAAATGAACGATAAACAAGCAACGCAGACACGCCCATACAGGCCGCGACGGGCGCCGACGCGCCGCGCCTTTGAACTTGTCGACTCCTGATGGATCGGACGGGCGACAAGAGGCCACTACGGGCTTCATCGGATGCATCGGTTCCCACGGCCCGACGGTCCGACCCGGCGCGGTCTGATCTGTGAGAAAACGGGCCGTGGGACCCGGCTTTTAGTGCTTATTACTTGTTCAAAATACCAAGACCTATACTGCAGTAAGTATATTAATTTTTTATTTTAAAAAAATATAACCTTATTTCTAAATTAGGTATATCTTTATATAATAATCTGGTTAAATTAGACTTATGGACAATGTTATTTTTTTTCCGTTAATATTAACTGTGTAGCCCAGCGGTAACGCGCTCACTTCGATATCCGAGTGATGCGGGTTCAAATCCGGGTCTCGCACCTCTGATATTTCATGTGCAAATCATTTCTATCCTGATTACCACTTGTTTTACGGTGAAGAAAAACATCTTGAGGAAACCTGCATGTCTGAGAAAAACCTAGCAAGTTTTCATAAGACATGTGAAGTCTGCCAACAAGCACTAGGCCAGCGCGGTGGACTATGGCCTGATCCCCCTCGTACTGAGGGAGGCCCGTGCCCAGCAGTGGGATGTTAAAAAAAAGGGGCTGAAGACAATTAACTGTGTTCCTTGAGTTGTATTCAATTTTTTTTAATAATAATCTTTTTAATATTAATCTGTAACTACATTATATTTAGGCTTAACAATTTAGGTTATAGTTTTGTAAAGCCTTAGGATATTGTATGATGTCAAGTGATTAACTAGAGTACCTATATAAATATATATTGAGTAATTAATTACATATGCTCAGTTCTTGGACGATTGATAGCAATGGCGTATTGTAAAATCGTGTTACTTAAGCAAAATCAAATCTATAATATATAATATTTGATTCAAATAGTTCGAGTCGTTTGCGAAATACACCAAATGTACATACTAACTACATTAAAATAGCTTACTTTATACTAGTACTAGGTGCTCACCCTCGCTTCGCTCGGGTTCGTCCCTAGGTACGTGTTGTATATATTTACTTCGCACCGCCCGCTATATATTTGACTTGATTATATAAATTACCATTGCACGCAGCATGGCAACAGTCATAACATGATACGTCAAACGCCGTTAATTTTATAAAGTTTATTTAAATTTCCTAACTTTTTTCGATATAGTATGTTATCCTTAAGAGATAGACATATGCCATCGCAGACTTTTTTTGTAGACCTATATAAGATACACAATTCCACCATACATCATTTTGTTATATCTCCAAGGGTTTAGGCAGCGTTTTCGTTAAAAGCTCCCACACGGCTTATTTTTTCCGATACCTCCAACATATATCATTATGTTTTAGCCAATGTATACAAAACCTTGACAAATTATATACTAAAACCTTCCTGGAGAACCATTCTATCCATTAGTGAAACCTACATGATAATCGGTGCAGTAGATTTTGAGTTTATCGCGAACAGACAGACAGACGTGGCGGAGGACCTTGTTTTATAATATGTATAGATAATTCAAATTCAAATTCAAAATATTTTATTCAGCATAAAATTATTACAATTTTTTACTGAACGTCATGAGTCTACTACCAGTTCGGAAAGAAGAAGCCACTGACCTGAGAAGAACTGGCGAAAGAAACTCAGCGGGACAAATTTTTTTTTTTATCTGTTTTAATATTTTTTTAAATGGAAATCGAAATGAACAATAATTCTATTGGTTGAAATAGCCTGGAGGCGATCACATCATTCCCAAGACGTACTGTCTTCTAAAAAATCGTTAATCGAATAATATCCTTTACTACACAAACGTTCTTTCACAATTTTTTTAAATTTGGCAATAGGAGCTTTTTGAACGTTTTCTGGGATCCTGTTGTATAAGCGTATACATTGTCCATAAAAAGAATTACTGACTCGGCGTAAACGAGTCACAGGCATTACAAGTTTATGTTTACTCCTAGTATTAATGGTATGCATGTCGCAATTCCTGGGAAATTCGTGTATATTTTTATGAACATACATAACATTTTCGTACACGTATTGAGAAGCAACAGTCAATATTTTTATTTCTTTAAACTTATCTCTTAATGATATTCTAGGACCTAAACTATAAATTGCACGAATAGCTCTTTTCTGCAGGACAAAAATTGTATTAACGGTAGCTGCATTTCCCCATAATAAGATTCCATATGACATAATACTATGAAAATAACTAAAGTATACTATGCGAGCTGTATCTACGTCAGTAAGAAGTCTAATTTTTTTAACCGCGAACGCTGCAGAGCTAAGCCTATTCGCTAGCTCCTCAATATGGAGATCCCACCGCAATTTCGAATCTATGATAATACCTAGGAATTTGGTAGACTGTACCGGTTTTAATATTTCCCCGCCTAATACTACACCATTATCAACAAGTTTAACATTAGGTGTTGTGAATTTTATTAATTTTGTTTTTTTGTTATTTAATAATAAATTATTCGAATCAAACCAAAAGACAACCTTTGAGAGAGCATCGTTTACATCGTCATACACAAGTAAATTACGTTTTACCTTAAAAATAAGTGAAGTATCATCAGCGAACAATACTATCTCATGTTTGTCCTGCACAAAAAATGGCAAATCATTTATGTAAACTAGAAAGAGAAATGGACCAAGAATAGAGCCTTGTGGAACCCCCATATCTAACGGAGCCCCTTACCATTTACATCAACCCTCTGTATTCTATTACTCAGATAGGAATTCAGAAGGTTGAGTGCCTTATTTCTAATCCCATAATGATGCAGTTTCCTGATCAACGTCACGTGATGCACACAATCAAAGGCCTTGGATAAGTCACAGAATATCCCAAGAGCATCCTGCGACCTCTCCCATGCCTCAAAAATATTTTTAACTAGCTCAACACTAGCATCTGCTGTGGAGCGACCTTTTGTGAAGCCAAACTGTTTCTTATGAAGTAGATTGTGTGCATTAAAATGCAATAACATTTGCCCGAGTATGATTTTTTCAAAAATTTTACTAAATGTTGGGAGTACTGAAATTGGTCTAAAATTATTAGGGTCTAGGGTACTACCCGATTTAAAAATTGGAATAACTTTACTATGTTTCATTAGATCAGGAAACACACCACGTTCTATACAGTCATTAAATATAGTAGCTAAAAGAGGTGCAACAACATCGATTACCGAACTAACAACTTTTACAGATATACCCCATAAATCAGCTGTTTTCTTGACGTCCAGGCTTCTGAAGGCTACCATTATATCTTTGGGGCTTACAGGTTTAAATTTAAATATTTCATTACATTCTTTAATGTTTTCCTTTAGCAAAAATTCAGCAATGTCGGGAGATGAATTAAGTGATTGCGTCGTTGAAAGTGGAATGTCAGTGAAAAATTTTTCAAACTCAGACGCAACTTCTCGTTCTGAGGTAATATAATTATCATTAATATTTAACTTAAAATCGAAGCTGCGATCTGTGACTCTTCCACTTTCACAAGCAATTATGTTCCATGTCATTTTGATTTTATTTTGCGCATTTCTTATTTTGTCTTTAATATACAAGGATTTTGCCATGGAACATACTCTTCTAAACATTTTTGAGTAGGCACTTACAAAAGAAGCAAAAGATACACTATGATTATAGGCTCTTTCACTGTACAATTCATATAGCCTTTGCCTGCTCTTACATATGCCAGGAGTTGCCCATTCACCAAATGTCAAGAGACCCCCTGAATTGACTGTTTTAGAAGTGAATATTGTAGAAAATTCAGTTTTTACTAATTTAAATAAAGAGTTATATAAGTAGTTGGGGTCATTAATATAAGATAAATACGGAAGCTTAGCCACAATATTACCTCTAAACTTCTCCATACGTGTAGTATTTATAGGTACAAAAGTCTTTTTTGAAATATTTTTCTTGACATTTAATAAAGAATAAGAAAAGGAAGCTAACTGGCCACAATGGTCTGAGCTTAATTTATTAATAATAGCTTTAGAATATGGTTTACAATTTGTAAATATATTATCAATACATGTAGCACTAGTAGCAGTGATTCTAGTTGGTTCAGTAAATAAGTTATGTAGGTTATATGATAGAAGCATAGATTTAAATCTGAGACTTATATTAGTATTATCTGATAAATTAATATTAAAATCTCCACATACAATAATAACCTTTTTAGAAATATTTAATTTTAACAAAACTTCTTCCAATACTTTTTCAAAGTACTCATATAACCCACTAGGAGGTCTGTATACGCATACAACAATGAGGTGCTCAAGCTCTACGCAGGCTAGTTCAATAGTTTGCTCAACAGAGAGGCTCACAATATCTTTACGTTCTTTATATTTAAAAAGTTTACTAATAATTATTAAAGAGCCACCGCGTATAGCTTTTTCTCTGTTGAACATACTAGCTACCCGGTGACCGCTGAAGTTAAATATGGACTGGGAGCAGCAAAGCCAGTGTTCAGTTAAACATAAAATTTGAATATTTTCACCATTCATAAATAACTCCAGTTCAAGTTCCTTACCTAACATGCCCTGTATATTTTGGTGCACCAGGTTTACAGTATTTAATTTTTTACAAATATGGGCATTTCTTGCTAAATTATTGTGAAATTTATGTGATTTAAAATCATGATTTGCTAATATGCTAGAGGTATTCTCTGTTGTCTTAATATACATATATTATGTTTTTTTTATTAAAACAATATTAGCACTTGAAATTTCTTTAGCTATAATTATTCCATTATACCCTTTACAGTACAAACCTCTTGCCTATAGAATTGAAATGCTAAATTTTGTTAAAAGACATAGCACCTCGTCTTATTGACAAAAGAGCTTCGTTTTCCGCCCAAAGAATCGGCATTGCGATTCAGCGGGGAATGCAGCTAGCATTCTTGCCACAATTTCACGCAGACATGACTTGTACTGTAGTTATTAGGTGAATATACGAATATATACTATATAGGTATGTATATTACTGTATATGTATATTTTCAAATATATTATGTTTAATTTAAATGAACTTTAGAACAGTATATTTAAGATTATGGCAAGAAAAAAGACGTTAGGTACCCAAGGGAAATGTAAGGATTTTTAAATACATTGTATACGTATTCCTATTCGTTTCAGGATAGCCATCTCCATGTTTTATTTTTTTAATATAGTTTTCTATGAATATTATCATTCTTGCGGGTATTTACTTCAACTTATCGTAGATGATAATTGTCTAATGCTAAGTAAATTCTATAATTTTTTTTCTCTTATGTATGTTTGTTTGTTTGTTTGTTTTTTATGGATAACCTAAAAATCCGGCGAAACGATATAATACTAACCGTTCAAAACTAAGGACGGTCGCGAGCGAGGGTTAGCCTCTAAAAAATAAATATAGAGAAAAGAGACATAATATTGTCGCGTAATATAGTGTGAACTCGTCATAATAGCATGCCTGTACCATGCCTAAGAACGGCGAATGTCAATTTTTAACTTATGTCAATTACATGACAGGAACAGTTTATTACAAATTCTAATGTGTTAGAGAGAGACAAAACACTTTCGGGAAAGGATTCGAAATTACTAGAAACATTTTGAATTTTCGATACTAGAATGTTCTAATATTTATGCATATAAAAAGGCCGGCAGTGTGTCGAGAGATCAGTTGTCATCGAGTCGAAGTTGAGTGAAGACTAAGAAGCGAAACGAAATAGCGGAAAAGTGAAGAGTTGGTTGAAGTATTAGTGAAGAAGCATTGAGAAGGAGTACTGAGAAGAGGAATACAGTGTTCAGAGACTAGTGTTGTGTACAAACTGTGCGTGTGTTTGTAGTGAAATAAAACATCCTTAGTGCAAGAACGCTATTAATTTCCGATCCCGAACCCGTAGTACGTAACAATTGGTGTCAGAAGTGGGATCGGAAATGCCGTTAGTACCGAGGCACGAGAAGGAAGGCGTTACTACACGCGCAATGGCAGAACAACACAGGGAAGATTCTGGTGCTAGTTCTGCAAGTGGAGAGTCCGCTGCTCAACAAAGCCCCGTGCCAGACATGAACGCCCTTCTACAACAAATGGCGTTCATGATGCAAGAACAAACGCGCCGCCAGGAAGAACAAGCCCGCCGCCAGGAAGAACAAGCCCGCCGCCAAGAAGAGCAGCTACGTGTACTCCAAGAGGAACAGGCTCGCCGCGAAGAGGAGCACGCGCGTCGTCAGGAGGAGCAGCTGCGCGTACTTAAAGAGGAGCAGGCTCGCCGCGAAGAGGAACACGCGCGTCGCCAGGAAGAGCAGCTGCGCGTACTTAAAGAGGAGCAGGCTCGCCGCGAAGAGGAACACGCGCGTCGCCAGGAAGAGCAAGCCCGCCGTCAGGAGGAGCAGCTGCACGCACTCAAAGAGGAACAGTCTCAGCAGCTTCGCACACTCCAAGAGGGCATTCACAAGGACGTCATAGCTGCTCTCCAACAAAATGTGGAAAGGGTGGAAGCCGTTGAAAAGGAAGTTGAGGGCATAAAGACGACACTCGGTGAGGCCTTAGAGGAATACGACTCAAAACTCTCTAAAATGGAGAAGAGGATGGATTACTTCGAAACTCACAAATTACCGCGTAGTGTCGACATAAGCCCATCATCAAGGAGCTTTAAGATCCCTTATTACGACGGCAAGTCTTCTTGGGCCGCCTTCAAGATCCAGTTTGAGACTGTTAAGAAGACGAGTGGATGGACGGATGACGAAGCCCGATCTGCCCTTACCGTCGCACTTCGAGAGGAAGCTTTGACTGTTTTGGAGGCTCTTTGTGCTAGTGACCCCGGTAGTGAGATTACTTATACTGAGCTACTGAATGCTTTAGAGTCGCGGTATGGTGATAGTCACCTGGAGCACGTGTACAGGGCACAGATTAAAGATCGTTCTCAACGAGCTAATGAAACCTTACAGCAATGGTCCGTAGACATTGAGCGGCTTGTACGGAAGGCTTATCAATCTTCGCCGTCCACCATAGACACTATCCTTCTGCAGGCATTTGTGGACGGGATTCGCGACCCGGAGGTACGTGCCACTGTACGCCTAAGACACCATACCAGTCTCAAGGAAGCTGTCGCTCATGCTTTGGAGGTTGAAGCTGTGCGCCATGACACAAGAGCTTGGAAGGTGCGGGAAGTGGTCACTACGGAGGGATTTTCCACCCGGAGACGTTTTTTTAACCCAAGATGCTACGAGTGCGGCGAGCGGGGCCATCTCAGAAGTAACTGCCCTAAAATAACGAACGTTCGGAGGCAGTCAGATGTGGCTGTATCTACTTCCGACCAGCCACAGGGAAACTAATTCCAGCCAGGGCTGCGGGGTGGGCGCTGGCCGGGGGATCTACAACCCCACAAATAGAAGTGAAGCAGACAGTAGATGGAAACACTTTGGTTATACATGGCGCTATTAATGGAGTAGCATGTAAACTGACGCTGGATACCGGAGCATCACGAACCGTTATCAACAACCGATTGCTGAAACACATTGCGGACAATAATTTGCAGGACAGAAAACATATCACTCTCATGACAGCCACCGGCCAGCGCATACCTGTTTGGGGGGAACGAAAAATTGCTATCAAAATTGGGGACAACATCTATTGGCATAACGCTATAATAGCAGATATCGTTGATGATTGCATCATTGGATTGGACTTTCTTCAAAATTACCAGTGTACAATTGACATGAAACATGGACTTTTGCGATGCAGAAATAGAGAAGTGCCGATAAGTGGTGGAATTCACGGAAAAGTTTGTTGCTTGAAAGACACCGCTCTTCCACCCAGATCGCAGACTCTAGTACCAGTCGCTTTACCTCAGAGAAAGTCAGGCTGTCCATGGTCATGTGCTATTATAGAGAAGTTGGAAGATGAGAGCTCATGGATCCCGGCAAGAGTTGTTGTAGGTAAAGCTTCGACAACTATGGTTCCGGTTCTGAATACCAGTAATTCTACTCAAACCATTCGAAGAGGCGAAGTTGTGGGGACTTGTGAAGAGATAGCCTGGTTAAGCAGATGTCAACCGAAAGAAAAGGTGTTGAACAAGGATAAAGAGCAAGCGATGAAACTTTTGGAAGATTGTAAGGAAGATCTCACAAGTTCACAGAAGGCGAAAGCTGGAAATTTACTGTACCGATATTCAGATTTGTTCTCCAAACATGATGGCGATATAGGAAGAACCGGATTAGTTAAGCATAAAATTAATACTGGGGACGTAGCGCCTATTCGACAACGACCTAGACGAATTCCTTGGGCTAAGGAAAAGGAAGTTGACGACATGATCCAAGACATGAGAAAGAATAACATCATCGAACACTCCACTAGTCCTTGGTGTTCGCCAGTGGTACTAGTAAGGAAGAAGGATGGATCTACAAGGTTTTGCATCGATTACCGTAGGCTCAACGATGTAACCAAAAAGGATTGTTATCCCCTGCCCCGAATCGACGATACCCTAGACACTCTCAGCGGTATGAAATGGTTTTCAACTCTCGACTTGAAGAGTGGCTACTGGCAAGTGGACATGGACCCTGTGGATAAGGAGAAAACTGCGTTTTCAACTGGAAAAGGGTTGTGGCAGTTTAAGGTTATGCCGTTCGGGTTATGCAATGCACCAGCCACATTCGAGAGATTGATGGAACGTGTACTCGCTGGATTACTGGGAGAAGCTTGTCTTGTTTATCTGGATGACATAATTATTGTGGGACGAGATTTTGAAGACCATCTGAAGAAACTCGAAGCAGTATTCGATAAACTAAGAGAAGCTAATTTAAAGTTAAGTCCGAAGAAGTGCTCATTCTTCAGGAAACAAGTGAATTACCTTGGACACGTAGTTTCGGAAAACGGAGTAGAAACGGACCCGGGAAAAATCACCGCTGTGAAAGATTGGCCGACCCCTAAGGACAAGACTCAAGTGAGAGCATTTCTAGGATTGTGCTCTTACTATCGACGGTTTGTGAAAGGCTTTTCTGACATCGCGAAACCGCTTCATAAGCTAACCGAGGAAAAGAGACCTTTTGTATGGGATAATAATTGCGAATCGGCCTTCCAAGAACTAAAGAAACATCTCTGCCAAACACCGATCCTTGGGTATCCTGACGTAAAGGGACAGTTTATTGTCGACACTGACGCCAGCAATATCGGTATTGGAGGTGTATTGTCCCAGCGGAAGGGTGATGCAGAAGTGGTTATCGCATATTTTAGTAAATCCCTATCTAAACCGGAGAAGAACTATTGTGTAACTCGAAGAGAGCTACTTGCTGTAGTCAAAACCTTACAGCACTTCAAGAAGTACTTGTTAGGTCGTAAGTTTTTGATAAGAACCGATCACGCTGCCTTGAAATGGTTATTGGAGTTCAAGGATCCTGAAGGACAGGTGGCGCGATGGATTGAACAACTGCAAGAATTTCAGTTTGAAATAGAACATCGTGGGGGTAAAAATCACAACAACGCCGATGCACTATCTAGAAGACCATGTGAAGAAGACTGCAAGCATTGTCAAAGACAAGAGGCGAAGGAATTAGAGTCAATTAAAATTATTAGGACAGATTCGGTAGATGAACGTTGGAGCGATGATGCCATGAAGAAAGCACAAGAAGAAGATCGAGACATACGACCCATTTTGGAATGGTTAAGGAGTGGTAGACCAAAACCTAAGTGGTCTGATATTGCTCAATACAGTACCGCTACAAAGAGTTTGTGGGCTCAATGGAAGAGTTTGCTGTTACACAATGGAGTGTTGTGCCGCAAATGGGAAACGACAAGAGGAAATGATAGCCATCTTCAATTAGTTGTACCAAAAATAAAAGTATCCGAGGTACTTCGAGCTTATCATGATGGTTCTTCTGGTGGACATTTAGGGGTAAGAAGAACACTAATCAAGATCAAGGCGCGATTTTACTGGTTGCATTGTCGAGAGGATGTCGAGGACTGGTGTCGGAAATGCGAACAATGTGCTTCCGTAAAGGGCCCGCAAACCAGAAGCCGAGGTGCAATGAAATTATACAACGTTGGGGCACCTTGGGAGAGAATCGCATTAGACGTAGCAGGACCATTTCCGATTACTGACTCTGGGAACCGATACATTTTAGTAGTAATGGACTATTTTACAAAATGGCCCGAAGCATTCGCCATACCAAATCAAGAAGCAGTAACTGTTGCTAACAAATTGGTAAAAGATGTATTTTGCAGATTTGGTATTCCATTAGAAATGCACAGTGATCAAGGAAGAAACTTCGAATCACAGGTGTTTCAAGAAGTGTGTAAAATCATGGGGGTGCATAAAACTAGAACTACGCCTTGTCACCCACAGTCCGATGGAATGGTAGAGAGATTCAATCAGACTTTAGAACGACATCTAGCCAAGGTTGTAGATAGTCATCAAAAAGATTGGGACGAGTATTTATCACTGTTTCTTCTATCTTATCGGACCGCCCTACACGAAAGCATTGCAATGACACCTGCCTTTGCCAATTTCGGAAGAGAACTACGGTTACCAGCCGATTTGTTAAGTGGTTGCCCACCAGATACCCCCAGTTGTATCACCGAATATGCCAGTGATCTAAGAGCGAAGATGATTGATGTTCACGAGCAGATACGAGATGCAGGGCTACAAGCAAGTGAACGCATGAAAACGCGTTACGACCGGAAGGCGACAGGAACGAAATTCGAGGAAGGCTCTTTGGTATGGCTGCATAACCCAGTGAGAAGAAAGGGTAAATCACCAAAGCTACAACCCAGTTGGGAGGGGCCTTATAAGGTTGTAACGAAAATTAACGACGTCACTTTCCGAATTCAACGAACATCTAGAAGTCCAGCTAAGATCGTACATGTGGACCGGTTGGCTAAGTACCATGGCAACAACGATGCTCGAGACGAGCATAACTAAGGAGGGGGTAGTGTCGCGTAATATAGTGTGAACTCGTCATAATAGCATGCCTGTACCATGCCTAAGAACGGCGAATGTCAATTTTTAACTTATGTCAATTACATGACAGGAACAGTTTATTACAAATTCTAATGTGTTAGAGAGAGACAAAACACTTTCGGGAAAGGATTCGAAATTACTAGAAACATTTTGAATTTTCGATACTAGAATGTTCTAATATTTATGTATATAAAAAGGCCGGCAGTGTGTCGAGAGATCAGTTGTCATCGAGTCGAAGTTGAGTGAAGACTAAGAAGCGAAACGAAATAGCGGAAAAGTGAAGAGTTGGTTGAAGTATTAGTGAAGAAGCATTGAGAAGGAGTACTGAGAAGAGGAATACAGTGTTCAGAGACTAGTGTTGTGTACAAACTGTGCGTGTGTTTGTAGTGAAATAAAACATCCTTAGTGCAAGAACGCTATTAATTTCCGATCCCGAACCCGTAGTACGTAACAATATTATGCTATTAATTGAAATTTTTGATAACATCGTTTTGATGTATCCCAAAAGGCTTAGCCATGGCATCGTACGAAAACAGTTTGTTTGGACAAATCGGGATCTGTTTTTTCTCACAAAATATTTACTGAGTATAATATAAACAAACAAATTATTAAAAAACGTATACGTTAAAAGGTTTAGAAGAAATAAGCGGAGAAACAGAGAAGCAATGACAGAACAGAAGACATTGACTTTTGTAATATGTAAAGAAAACTCTTCTTTAAATGCAAACTATTAGGAGTAAAGTGAAATAACAAAATAGTCACTGAGAAAATACAATAGCGTACTAATAGCTTTATAACCAATATTGATTTTTTGTGTCCAACCTTAATGAATGGTTTAGTAGTCAATGTGGCCGGTAATTTCAGTGTATTATTTCACGATGCCACGAGACGGTATGTTATGTAAGTTACGTTTGGAGGCAGCCAGAGGATGCAGAGAAATTCAAATTTACTTAGAATTAATTTATTAACTAAAAGTCCTTAGGAACTACTATAGTCTACCTAAGTGACTATCGATCTAAGTTAGATCAATGAGTACGGAAGTTAACCAGTAATGCCTTTTTATACTGCATTTCTTATAGGAAGTTGCAGTATTGGCATAGATTAAATGTAGGTAACTGCTGCGCTTGCACCTGCGTGCGGTGGCCTTGTCTCGTGGTCACTACGCGAGGTTTGTAGGGCGACGCTTATGCGGCGATTTACGTAACATCTCCCCCCGTAGAACAGCGACTATTGCAGGACTCGTCCAAGATGGTCGCTGGTAGGCATCAGTTATTTCCCCTACTTATTGGTGGTTTCGGGGCTATTGCTCTGGGTCACTATGATTTTTTTGATTCCATCTCTTTAGCGTAGCTGGCGGTACAATTATAGCGTATCGATAGGTGATGAAGGTCCTCTGATTTGTTCGTTTGATTTGAGGATGGCAAGTAAGTGGTGGCTATTCAGTGGAATGACTGCTGGGTTGATAGCCTGTAGAGTCCGCTTTGTTCGTGTCCTGAGTCTGTTAATCTATGGAGAGACTCGCAGAGAGAGGGATAATCAGTTCTTCTTCGGACTTTCTGTCTCTATGTACCTATAATCTTGACTAGAGAATGCTACAGGGTAAGGTAAGTGTGCAATTAGTGGACTCTTAGGATAAAGGAATAAAAAATTCAAAAGGGTAAAATGACGGTAACTGGAATTAAAATGACTAAATTTTATGTAAACGATTTAATTAGCTATTATCTACTCATGAAATGCGAACCTTTTTTTTTTAAATATATATTAGACTGTGTTGATTTTTTTATTCTAATTCGATTCGAATTTTATATCATTACTCAGCAAAACTTTAATAATATGATCATAATAAAATGTGTGTAATCTAGGCTACCGGGTTTTTTTATATATCAGGATCTAGACCGTCAATGAGACCTCTTTTACTACGTGCAGAATTATTATTTACTATGGAAATTTTCTATGGGAAGAGAGGATTCTATTATATAATAAGGGTGGAGTCATAGGACTTCGATTAAGTAGAGAGTTGGCTAATGGACCACGTTTTTTCTTTTTTATATAGATGTGAATTGGAAGATTTGCGAGTAAGGTGTCCTGAGGATATCGCTGGGCTAACTTTTGTCGGGACGCTATAGGATTTTGAATAAGAACAGCGGGGGTGTTGTCTGTCTCAAGTTTCTTTTCCATATTCAGACTCTCGTTCAGTTCGGTCAGTTGAGTTCGATCGTTAAAGAGATTGTCGATTGGAATTTCATTACTGGTTGAAATAGTGGTAGTATCTGAATTAAATTGATTTGGCGGTATTAAAGTTTCAGAACTGGTAGTTGAATGTGACTCTTCTAAAACTATACTAGTATCCTCATGATTGAGTTCAATACGGGAAAGAGCATCTGCATTGGTATTCTGCTTGCCTTGCCTATAAACGATGGTAAAATTATATTCGCTTAACTTAAGTTTCCACCTGGTGAGTCTAGAATCAGGTTCTTTAAGGCTCATGACCCATTGTAGAGGTCTGTGGTCCGTCACTATTTTGAACTTTCTTCCAAACAAGTAAGGACGAAAGTACTTGGTGGCCCAAACGATGGCCAACAGTTCTTTCTCGATAGTACTATAATTTATCTCGCTTGAATTTAATGTCCTAGATGCATAAGCTATCGGTTTATCACTACCTATTGATCCTTGAGAAAGGACAGCACCTATGGCAAAGTTAGAAGCGTCAGTTGTTAATACAAAGTCCTTGGTAAAATCGGGATATTGTAAGATAGGGTCATTAGTCAGTAGTAATTTACATTTTTCGAAACAGTCAATGTACTTAGGGTCGTCATATGAGATCTTTGAAGCCGTTTTTAGACATTGTGTCATAGGCTTCGTTAAGCGCGCAAAGTCTGGAATAAACTTTCTGTAATATCCGAGCAAACCGAGAAAACGCTTTATCTCTGTAGAGGTCTTAGGTATGGGGAATCTCTGGATGGCAGCGATTTTGTCGGCGTTAGGCTTAATACCGTCTTTACTTATTATGTGGCCTAAGTATGCGGTCTCTAGCTTTAGGAATTCCGACTTATCTATTTGAATTTTGAAGTTCGATTCCCTAAGTCTTTTAAATACCTTCTCTAAATTTACAATATGTTCCTGTAAAGACACATTGAACACGATTATTTTATCTAGATATACTAGACATATAACGTTTTGGAGGTCTCTAAGGACATTATCCATAACACGTTGGAATGTGGATGGCGTATTCTTAAGACCCATAGGCATTCGTAAAAATTCGAAGTGCCCATGCTCTACATCGAAAGCCGTTTTGTGAATATCGGCAGGATCCATTTCGACTTGGTAGAATCCACTTGCCAGGTCTAACGTGGTGAAATAATGACAGTTACCAAGTTTATTTAATATGTCATTAATGTTAGGAATGGGGTACTTGTCGTCGATGGTTTTTTCATTAACCTTTCGGAAATCAACGACGATACGCCATTCAACTTGACCGGATGCGTTACCTTTCTTTGGAATAACCCATATGGGGGAGCTCCATGCTGATTGTGAAGGACGAATTATTCCTTGATCAAGCATTTTCGAGATTTGTTCCTGAATTTCCTGTCTGTGAACGAAAGGGTATCTATAGGTCTTAGTATAGACAGGTAATTCATCTGTTGTTCGAATACTATGTCTTATTTTATTGGTGAAATTAGAAGGTTCACCGTCGAGGTAGAATATATCGGCATATTGCGCACAGAGAGACTCTATATTGGCTCGTTCTTCTGGATTGAGGTGGTTAGTACGTAATCGTGATAGTACTTTTGACGCACGCTTGCTAGATTGTAAACTGCGTGTGCACTGAGCATTAAAAAGTTCTGCGTTAACTGGTCTATTCATTGAGAATACTACATCATGCTTAGTTGGATTAATTATCTCTATAATGCCTCGATTATTCTTAACTGTGGTGATGCAATCGCGAATAGTACAGTTAGATATTGTTTGTTCATTTACTATTGCCTCGCCATCATGGAAATTTATAGGGACCCGGATCAATTTAGATGTATTAGCTGGTATAATATCCTCATAAAGATTACAATTTCGCGAATCATACATGTGCAAGGGGTTGGTTGATTTGCGCGTGAATAAGACTTTATTTTTCAAATCTATGCTGGATTCTAATTTCTCTAATAAATCTAATCCTATTAGCCCGTCGAAATATTTATGAAATTTATATATGAAAAATGTAATGCTACATTTCTCATTAAGCTCGGGAAAGCATGGTAGAGTAATGGAGTAATAATTTCGAGTAGTTGCATGAATATTAGTTACTTCAAATGGGTCATAATTACACGGAAAGTTCGAGTAAAACCTTTCGACGGCGTCAGGACTAATAAAAGACTGATTCGCGCCTGTGTCAATTAATAATTTTAAGGGTGGATCTGCTATTTGAATAAATGGTAATTGTCTTTGGGTTTGTAAATTAATTTCTATCTTGGCTTGTCTGACTTCAGAGTAATTTTGAAAACTTTGATCTGCAGAAGAAGCTTGCTGCTCTTGTACATAAGCGGGGACATAATCACCATGGATTTGTTCATACATGGGCTCATATGTAGGTTCTAGGTAGGTCTGTTCGTAATAGTCAGGGTACTCGTAACAATCTACTTCGTTGACATTCATTTCGTGTGTATTGAAATAACTAGAAGGGGGTGGATTCCCGTGTTTCATCCAGTCATGTCTTGTCATGGTACTAGACATAGGTTTGGAAACGAAATGGCTTTCACCTCTAATAGGTTCAGGATCGTTATCAGGGTTAGGTGGGGGTGCGCTAAACATTTGTTGCGTTCGTGTGGGGAAGGAATTAAATGGTCGCGAGGGTGGTACAATAAAAGGTTTATTGTAAGTTTGTTCATTACGGTGCTGCAAATACAAGGTGTTAATTTCTTCTTGAACAAACTCTAACGCTTTCTCTATAGTATCCGGTCTCATACACCGAATACGTGAACCTAAGGGGTCTTTAAGGCCACGAACAAACGCCTGTAGGGTTAATTTCTTATATAATATACGTTTTGCTTCTATGGTAGTGGGTAAAGTTTCATGTAAGGTGACATATGTCATTAAAGTGCTAAAAAGGGTTTGGCATTTTTCATAAAATTCTTGGGGAGTTAGATGTTTTTGGGTTAAAAGAACTAGATCGTTGTATAAAGCGGTCTCATCTCGCTGGTCTGAAAAATTATTAATTAAAGCGTTTCTTATCCCCTGCCAGTTCTCAGGGATGCCATTTGAATTTATTGTGCGGGCAGCACGTCCGGTAACTTTATTAAGGATTCCGTTTATTAATGCTAGATTACTTAGCTCAAATCCAGGCTCTGTTCTGACAAATTGTGCAACTAAATGATCACATAAGTGTATAAACCGCGTAAGTACGTTCGGGTTTCCATCGAACTCGGGTAACAGGCGTAAGGCCTTATACACTTGGTCTACTAAATCTGAGCTCATTTTGTTACCTAATAAAGTACTAACTTTATGTCCTTACACGCATCAATTTGCAAGATTCTAGGGCTCCGCGACTTCCGTGGGTAAAAAAATATTTAAAATAAAATAACACAAAAGAAAATGAAATAATAAATTAATATTTTCTATTGCATCGATTTGCAATTTAAAATGAAAATAAATTAATAAATTCTACACTAGGCCTATTATCTAAAATATTTCCTTAGTTGCTATTCGCATCAAAGGAAATTAATTAATATATACTAGCTCTATTTTCTAAGATATTTCCTGGTTCTTATTCGCACCGAATTGCGATATTCTATTGAACAAAGGAAATTTTAATAAAGGGAAATTAAAGATAGGAAAGGTAAGCAACTCTAGTAAGATCTAGGTACTCACCAAATAATTTGCATCTCTCTGCTTGCGTCAATTTTCGGACACTCCTCCCAGCCACTGCTCCCGTAGATTCGAAGATAGCCGCTGTTGGTGAATGATTAACTAACTCTGCTTACGACTATCCTACCGACTGCGCCAGTTACGTTTGGAGGCAGCCAGAGGATGCAGAGAAATTCAAATTTACTTAGAATTAATTTATTAACTAAAAGTCCTTAGGAACTACTATAGTCTACCTAAGTGACTATCGATCTAAGTTAGATCAATGAGTACGGAAGTTAACCAGTAATGCCTTTTTATACTGCATTTCTTATAGGAAGTTGCAGTATTGGCATAGATTAAATGTAGGTAACTGCTGCGCTTGCACCTGCGTGCGGTGGCCTTGTCTCGTGGTCACTACGCGAGGTTTGTAGGGCGACGCTTATGCGGCGATTTACGTAACATGTATCAAGCCCGCTGGGCAAAAGTTAAAATAAATTGAACAGTTGTTATATTTTTCTAATAAAATAAAAGTAGCCTGTTACTCCTAATAACATTAGCTATCTGCGAGTGTCCCGTCAAAATTGGTCCGGCCGTTTCAGATATGCCCAAACAAACAGAAAGACAGAAAAACAAAAATTAAATTAAATGGTTTTGTTTTATGTAAGTACTGTAAATACTTTAATATGCTTTTAATTAAAAACAGACACTTTAATTTTGTTAATATGTACTGATGTACGTAAATCATGTACGTAAAACGTAAGGTAATTTTTGGAACTACCTGTTCTAACCTATTATCCATCTCTATTTGATACATTAGACTGATAAAAAATATAACCGACTCTATTTAAGTATAAATTACGTTAATTTTAACTATTCATTTGCATAAGTATAAGAATTTTCAAAATAAATCTTTTCAAAGCGTATATACAGCAAACAAACACATAGTTCCTCTTTATATACTATTATACAATTGATATATGCCTAATAATTTATGAAGCTTATAAATTTCACGTATAAGAAACCTATACCTACATATTTAGTAAAATTGTAACTTAGTCGAATCTGTATATTGAATATTTTTTTGAAAATTAATAATTGCAATATAGTTTTTAGAATTTTTGTATGTCTGTCTGTCTGTGATCGCATCTCGAAAAAACTACTAAACAGATTTGGATGAAATTTAGTTAGCATCTAATTATTTGTAGAAAAGTGTGATCAGAGCCGCAATCATAAACAAGTGTATTTTTTTAACATTCCTGTAAAGAGTAACAAGTTGTAAAATTAAAGGTCCAATCAGGTAATTGCGACAAAAAATACCTACGCGTCATAAATTTTAGATTGACTTTAATGCTTGTTGTTAAGATGTATTGAAATCTGATCCTTAAAGTACTAAATTCTAAGTCCCTAAGGATCTGTAACTTTAGTCTCCATAGAATTAGATGGGGAAAAAGCGACGAACTTCAGCCGAAGTAAGGGAAATTTTCTTAGTACCTTTTTTAATTACATCTCGATGCGAATTGAGAAAGATTAATATCAAAATGATATGCTAAATTAATAAAAAAACAAAACGTGACTGGTGTCGCGAATACCGTAGGGTAGTCGCGAAATAAGTGTTTAAATATTTAAATATTATTTGTCATAAACGTGAGGGTAGAACGATGACAGTTAAATTGAATAGATTGAGATTTGAAACAGACGTGTTCGAAACGCGGTCGTGTAGGGGACGCTGACCTGATGAGGTGCGAGCTCCCAAGTGAAAGTATTCTGTGGGTGCGAGGCAGATCAGGCGCAACACCGTGTTTGCCAAGTAAGTGAATTTATTTTACCAGCGTGTGATAATGCAGTGGTGTTGCGTGGGAGCCGTGGTTGCTCATAAATTATATTTAGAGTTTCAGTGCAACTAGTGGAGTTGCGTGAGAGCCGTTGTTGCTCATAAATTATCAGCAGTGCAACTAGTGGAGTTGCGTGGGAGCCGTTGTTGCTCATAAATTATCAGCAGTGCAACTAGTGGAGTTGCGTGGGAGCCGTTGCTCATAAATTATCAGCAGTGCAACTAGTGGAGTTGCGTGGGAGCCGTTGCTCATAAATTATCAGCAGTGCAACTAGTGGAGTTGCGTGGGAGCCGTTGCTCATAAATTATCAGCAGTACAACTCGGTGGAGTTGCGTGGGAGCCGTGGTTGCTCATAAATTATATTTAAAGATTCAGTGCAACTAGTGGAGTTGCGTGGGAGCCGTTGTTGCTCATAAATTATCAGCAGCAACTTAGTGGAGTTGCGTGGGAGCCGTTGTTGCTCATAAATTAGATCCTAGAGTGTTGAATTCAGTATCGTGAGTTCAGTCGCTCGTAAATCAGTTTAGCGAGGCTCGGGGTGGCTATAGGGGAGGTTGGAGGCCACTAGCGAGGGTACCAGACCCTCATAAATCAGTTTCTTTTTTATTACCAGCAAATCATGTGTACTTACGTCCATCAGTTACATTTTAATTGCGATACGTCGTTATATTCGAGATATTCGTCCAATACCAACGAACTGGGTACCCGGCGCCAAGGGTATTTGGCGACATGGTGGAGGTGCTGGGATATTTGCATTTAGTTTTATTTAAAACTATGCACTGAAATTTTTAAAGTAAATCGGTAAAATGTTATATTCCAATTTTTATTGTCAAAAACCAGATATATCGGTTTATAATTATACAAAGCGTGAGGCTTATAGGTAAATCAGTACACCCGTATCATATCGAATGAATAGATTTTTATTAGGTTACCATTGTGTTGTATTACCTAGTAAAATGTTAATATATTGTTGCCGACTTTAGGTATTATTATTGAATTATTATTATTATTATTATTTAATCAAGCGGAAACGTGCAATATTTTAGTAATACATGAAAGTGTGTCCTATAAATAATGTAGTATGTCAATTAAATGAAATTTAATTATTTTCTTTAAAGAATATAGACATATAGACATATTTTGACTCCAAAAGGATATAAAATAATAATGGTTCGTCAGTTAGATATTAGCAAGAAAAGTGTCTAAAACGTTAAGGAAGTAAAGTTAAGTGCTAGAAAAGTCGTTGGATAGTTAGTGATTTAAATTGAACAGAGAAGTTACAGTTTAGTTTGCGTGGCGTTAACAATATCTAATTTGTATTGGAATAATGAATTGAGAATAAGGTATATTTTATACTTACAAGACAATTAGTAATCGTTGTTGAAGTTTTAATTTATCTTAAAATTATGAAACATTAAATAAGTAATTTCAAAAGCATCTATGATTCAAAAGAAATACTTATAATTTTTAGTAATATTATATTATCATCTCGTCTTTATGTTAAGAAGATGATCAGTATAAGAAAAATATTTAGTTCATATTATGTATTATGATTAATAGCAGTGGGTACTTATTTGACTAACATTTTTATTTCATATTTTAATATTCATGAATTTTATATATGGATATGAATTAAATTAAACAGTGCTTGCAGTAAATGAAGGATCAGTATTTCTCAGAGTTTGCAACTGTAGTAATTTAAAGAAGTAATTTTAAAAAAAAATATGTAAATGTACTAAAGTTATATTATGAAATATAAGAATTATTTTTATAATTCTTGGATTTAGTGAACAAAGTAAATTAGAGATTTAATATTTAGTGTTGTTTGGTATTATAATATAGTTTGAATATAGAATTACAATTAATTATTATTACAGAGTACAGTATCATACAGTACATTGTTACAGTATATGGTTATTGCAGTTCTAATGTAGTATACTGAATTTAAAATTAATAGTGAAGTACTGTATAGTGGAAAGGTGTCATCATAACCCGACTTGGACTTATTTATAAATTTTTTTTCTTACATATATATGAATTCAGCTCAGTTTGCGTGTACAAGAGGAATGGACTGTCATTTTAATTTTAATGAATAAAAGTTTATTGAATCTAAATTAAAGGAATTAGTTGATAGATTTTTATAGAAATTCATAATTAATGTAAATCGGTTATCAAACGCAACTCGGAAGAGATTAGTGAATAGACATTATACAGAGTCACAAATTCAGACTCAAGTTCTGATAGCAGAAGTGAATGTTTGTTTAAACAATAAGTAAAGAACCAGTGTCCCGCAGTCTTGTCGCAGTTGATAATCGAAATATAGTAAGATACCACAAATGAAACTAGCGAAATTCGATGGTAATTTTAAGTACATTGTGTACAGAAGTATAAATTTTTGAATCAATTTTCATCTAACGGTGATACTAGGAATATTAGTGATGTTGATAAGTTATTATTTACACGCGTATTTATTTAACATAAGTTATTATCGCCTCTAGAAGGTTACGCTAAGCAGGCAATTTAAGGAATAGATGCTATTAATAAATACTATTAGATAGCCTGTCTTAACCAGATCTTTTATGAACGCTGTAGAAAACCAAGCGTTTTTATCGAATGTCATTATGTTGCATCGTATTATGTAGAATTAAATAATCGAGTAAAGCAGTTAAAGCCTGCAGTCGAGTATTAAATCAAAGGCATCTGAGAAATATCAGTTCCTTGAGCGAAGATATATATAAGCGTTTAAAATGACTTACAATGAAGTAATTTAGTGTATATTATAATATTTACAAATATTATGAGAGAAGCTTCTTATATAGAAGGTAGTAACAATAAAAATAAAGTTTAAATGCAGAACAATTTATATTCGGTTCATTACATCGGTTTTGACTATGAATACAGAAAGAACCAAAGTAGAACATGGACTTTAACATGAATTTAAATCATTCACATGAACCGTGATTCAGTAAATCAAACCGATGAGCCACCTAAAAGGAAGTTCATTAAGAGATGTGTAAGAGTGTGTACTATGTAATCGAAATTATGTTAATGGTGAGTGTACTAATTTTAAAAATGTGCAGAATAGAAATCATATTTAGGTAACCGTTGTTGTTACAATTGCTTTGGTGAAGCCTGAAGGACATAAATCTAAGCTGTTTTTCTAATCAAAAATGTAGGCATTGCAATGTAGTCGGTCGGACTAATCGTATTTTTTACCCCAGTAGATCAGCTCCTCTAATGAAATCGACGCATACTGATACTTGGGACTTGTTAAAATAAGAGGTTTGTGTGACCAGGCTAAAGAGAAACGTTGTAGATCATTACATGACTCTGGTAGTCAAGGTTCGTATGTAAAGTTATTAAATTCAACTTATTTAAACCTGCTAGTAGGCAGTAGAAAGGTAAATTTATTATTTTTACATGCGGTAAAAATTCTCCATATATAATACCTATAAAGGGTCGTGTTGTTAATTTTGATTACGCGATAGACGCGAACTAATAGTGTTTAGCGATCTACGAGTATATATGCGAATCAAAATAAATCAAAATATATATACTTTATTCGAATGGACTTTTACAAGCACTTTTGAGTCGTCACTTTGTACATTATGAAAATATAGAATTTAAATTAAATGTCAGTATGTAAGTCTGTAACCGCATATTAGAATTACATACAATCACGAGTAAGTGCTAAATAATTCAGCGAAAATATTACAGTATAGGTAGAAGTAGAAACTTATTTTAGCAGATGACTGTTCTTGTAAGGAAGAGGGCAATGATTATTCATACATTTTAGATCAAATATAAAGTCATGTTTCTCTGGTAATATTTTTTAGTCAATTAAGATTTTAGTTGAATATGGTCACGTATAGTAAATGAAATATATTCAGTTGGTCCACTATCAGTTTTATTCTATTTCCGATAAGCAGGATGTTGTGATGGTAAATAATACATAAACTAGATTTTATACATGAACCAGATCTTTCATTCAATTATTTTTGTGATTCTCCAAACTATCCTCGTGATGAGTAACGGATTCAACAGTTTAATAATACTAATTAGTACAAAGGTAAATTAGTCTGGTTGGTCTAAGTACTTTAGTAATACTTTTGGATAATTTACTATTAAATCATATCATAGTGATTAAAGAACAGTTACAGAATATTGTGATAGCCAAAACGGTTTCTATTTACAAAGTCAAACTTTTCGCTATTAATCACATCACGTTATTTTTAATAGAGACAAGTTTAGTCTGGTATATAATGTATCCAGTATTACAATTGGAAATAACAGTTTAAACAAATATTTGTATAAGAGTCCTTAATTTGACAAAATCTTAAGGCATTATCGATGAAATTTATGAAACATGCCGCACCGCATACGCATGGTTGGCCTTATAGCATTCGTTGGAAAGGTATTTTTACAGTTAGGCCTTTAATGAAACAGATAGGCCTTAAAGGAAAGCGCGGTATATCGCCATTTTGGGCTAAAAAATTTAAAGATTCAGTTGATAAAGAAAATATAATCTAAGATCCAGTCGAATGCCTTTTGCAGTTATATCTAGTTCATTTTCCCTCAATGCTACTATAAAATGAAATGTAATAGTTAAATCAGATAGTTGATGATACTTATGTAGAAATATATTACTGGTGCTACAACAGTTTTAGAGCCAAAACACTTAATACAACAATTCAAAATTAGCTTTTTCATTTGTTTATGAATTCGAGCGAGTGTATTTCCAATTCAAAGAAATTTCTTTCATATATCTGATAAATTTTGAACAGATAATGAGATGGCTAGTTTTATGTTTAACATGAAATACGTGACATTATAAATGGTATTTAAATATGATATTGGTCAAACAAATTTAGATTCAATTTGTATAAAACGTGGCCAGGTATCATAAAAGTAATAGTTTCAGTTTATGATCTTTGCGGTTATACTATTCCCATATTGTTTCGAATAAAAGAAGGTTATTTTTCCAGAAGTTACTGAAGCAATAGTTTTAAAGGAATACTTAAATTAATATTGATGTACTCAGTAAAGTGAGACATATAATAGCATATTTTGGTTATCTTAAGAATATTAGCATTGACAGATTACTTAAAAAGTATACGTGATAAGAAAGGAAATGAACAAATGAGACATGAATTACATTGTTTTACTAGTGCTTCTATGGAAGCATACGCTGCCTGGATATATTTACATAGCTGTTAGATTACTAGTAATATTATTATTGATTGAATTATAGTCACTTTTATTATTGACAGGTCTAGATTAGTGTCTTTTAAAGAGCAAGTTAACAGTTAACAGAAAATATATGCTATTAAAGTTCGTAAATAAATATTTAAGGCAAAGTATAAACGATCAGTGTGCTTACTCTTCAAACTAATTTCAATTCTAATCTAATGCCAATACGATTCCAATGTCAATTTTGAAGTCACGTACGGTACTCTTGAAAACAATATTGTCAACATTGAATTGAAATTGGGATTGCCCCGCGATTATTTTGTTAAGAGTGAAGTTAGCTATGTTACGGGCCGCAATAGTGTCGTTCTACTTATTACGATAAACCAGTAATATGGCTTTAAAATGCTTTATCCTTTCAAAAAAAGTACTCTCACTCAAGAGTAGCGTTTACGGTGCGCCAAGCCCGATCCCGATTTCACTTAGTTTCCCAAAATGGACACGCAATTTAAAAACAATGTGGCGCTAGCGTCCAACTCAAGAGTACGAAACGTCACAATTCCAATGTCGATCGATCGGAATTAAATTCAAGAGTAAGCCCGCAGGTTTTGTGGACTAATACAGTGTTCCGCAAACTTTTTGTGTTCAAGGTACATCTAGGACGACGAAAATTTTTGGAGGTACACGACAAGTTAAAAATTAGTTTTTAAGTAATATTAATCAACATTTATTATAAATCCAAACGAATATTGGCCCGCGCCAAACGAAACCACACAATTAGATGAACGAAACAAAAAGCTTCGCTCGTGAGGTCCCTTGATTTACATAAAAGTATTATTGATTGATTTACATATTAGTATGTGTAATATTTTTTACCCTTACTTACTTACTAGAGATAAGTTTATAAGATAACCCTATTTTTCCGAGGCACACCAATTAATAACCACGGTACACCAGTGTGCCGCGGTACACACTTTGCAGAACACTGGACTAATAGACAAGTAATTTTGTTTGGTATCATTCAAGTAGGCTCCTGCTGCCTTTAGCGAATCTTTAATGAAATTAAGCAAAGTGAAATTTGGTACAAGATATGACCGAATAGATCATTATGAAGCTCAAAGATTCCGACTTTTTATTTAATAATTATTCTAATAATTAGTTTCCTATGCCTGATAATTGTGCATATCAATTTGAGACACTCGCTTCTATTGGGGAGGGTCTCACGAATGAGAATATTATTAATAAACACAATCCTGTTAGCAATGAAATTAACATAAATAATTATGATGTGTAAAGTACAACAGAAACAGATAAAGACGTAATTAATAATGGAGACATGGATTTAGAAATAATTTTGGAAATAGAAGCTACATATTTTCCAATAGAAGTTTGACTTCTTACTTTGGTATTATAACGGATTTAAGATCAGATTGGGCTATATAAGAATGTTGATAGGATATTGAGATTTAAATTTAATCATACTGATTTGGCATTTACTGGAATTCATTATTTTAGCCGCTTTATGTAATTAAGGAAAGTAAGGAAAATTGAAATGGATTGTTTCTTTAATATAAATACTTGTTCGACTATCAAAGCAATACCATATTTTTGAAGTTTTTATTATAAGAAAAGTAAATTGGAATTTTTGTTGCAATCTGAACCTTACCTTACCCCAGCATATTATTTTCGATAGCACCACGCATTTCAAACTTACGTTGGAAGTATTATTGTAAATTAAATAGAATACGTATAAAATACATACGCTTATACCTGAGTTAGCTCCATGGTTTGGAGGCTTTTATGAACACTTAATATTTTTGGTAAAGCATTGTCTTAAAAGAACGATGGATCAGCATTTCCTTAACTATAATCAGTTAAGTACAGTTAGTTTTAAAAAAGATTGAAGCGATTATTAATACAAGACTCTTATACATTAGTAGGAGCAGAGCTAGAGTTAGAGCTATGTTTTAAGGCCATCAGATTACTTACGAATTGTTTCCAGAGCCAGCGTAAAATATTAAATATAACTTAATTGATATTGAGAAACTTGGCCAGATTAAGAATTCAGCAGTTTGTGTAAATATATGGCAATCAGTATCAGTGTTTAAATGTGACAGTATACCGCGGACCGATGAAATAGGTCAGATTCAAAGCGTTCTAAGCAGTAGACCAAAGGGGGCAAGATTAAAGAAAGTTACATAATTAGTGCGTTGAGAGTAAAGTGAATATTTAATGTAGTATCGGTCCCTGAATAGAAAATCGGAATTAAGTAAAATAGTAACCAGTGAAATAAAGATTTAGCGACTATTAATTCCAAACGACCTAGCAGAGTGTCAGCTCCAAAGGTTAGGGATAGAGTTACTAATTCTCAACTAATCAAATGTTGTTTGATAGATTATAACTTGTTGTTTTAAATCAGATGGTTGTTCTAACGGATTGCGATCTATAATCAGTGTAATATGAAAGTCTTATAGAAATCTGTTAAATTAGAGGGCCTAGACAAAGTAACAATCGATTAGCGAAAGCGATAGTAGAAAAGTCCAAAATGTATGGGTTTGACATATGACTTAGATATGTCACGTGATCTGTTGTTAACGAATAGATGATGCTAGACAATGTACTTTCATTTCAATTATTAGTGATTTAAAGTTCAAGATGCATACGCTGCGTTTAAGCGATGACGATTGTAGAATTCGAATCGCTTCATAACGAATGCCGGTTGGCTATAGGCAAGAACTGTTTTCGGCGGGGAGTGTCGCGAATACCGTAGGTAGTCGCGAAATAAGTGTTTAAATATTTAAATATTATTTGTCATAAACGTGAGGGTAGAACGATGACAGTTAAATTGAATAGATTGAGATTTGAAACAGACGTGTTCGAAGCGCGGTCGTGTAGGGGACGCTGACCTGATGAGGTGCGAGCTCCCAAGTGAAAGTATTCTGTGGGTGCGAGGCAGATCAGGCGCAACACCGTGTTTGCCAAGTAAGTGAATTTATTTTACCAGCGTGTGATAATGCAGTGGTGTTGCGTGGGAGCCGTGGTTGCTCATAAATTATATTTAGAGTTTCAGTGCAACTAGTGGAGTTGCGTGAGAGCCGTTGTTGCTCATAAATTATCAGCAGTGCAACTAGTGGAGTTGCGTGGGAGCCGTTGTTGCTCATAAATTATCAGCAGTGCAACTAGTGGAGTTGCGTGGTAGCCGTTGCTCATAAATTATCAGCAGTGCAACTAGTGGAGTTGCGTGGGAGCCGTTGCTCATAAATTATCAGCAGTGCAACTAGTGGAGTTGCGTGGGAGCCGTTGCTCATAAATTATCAGCAGTACAACTCGGTGGAGTTGCGTGGGAGCCGTGGTTGCTCATAAATTATATTTAGAGATTCAGTGCAACTAGTGGAGTTGCGTGGGAGCCGTTGTTGCTCATAAATTATCAGCAGCAACTTAGTGGAGTTGCGTGGGAGCCGTTGTTGCTCATAAATTAGATCCTAGAGTGTTGAATTCAGTATCGTGAGTTCAGTCGCTCGTAAATCAGTTTAGCGAGGCTCGGGGTGGCTATAGGGGAGGTTGGAGGCCACTAGCGAGGGTACCAGACCCTCATAAATCAGTTTCTTTTTTATTACCAGCAAATCATGTGTACTTACGTCCATCAGTTACATTTTAATTGCGATACGTCGTTATATTCGAGATATTCGCCCAATACCAACGAACTGGGTACCCGGCGCCCAGGGTATTTGGCGACAACTGGGTAAACTGAAAAACTGTCAAGTTATAATTTTCGAACTTATTTACAAACACTCGATAAATTTAAAAAAGTAAGATAATATTATAGGTAGTGCCGCAAAAAAAAATAATTTTGATAGAGGGTATATCAATCACAGTAAAGACGAATCTAACGATACCTCTCAAGCTAAAATCTATCAAGCCGTTTAGTCTAAAGAGCGAACCATAGAAAAATACATACGTACATACATACCTACATAAATAAAACATAAAATAAATATGTAGGGACATTAACACACAGCGCCATCTAGTTCCACGGTAAGCTACGAGGCTTGTGTTTTGGATACCAGACAATTGATACACTACACATATAACTTTAAATACATACATATTATAAAAAAATACACCCATGACTGGAGTACAAACCTTCGTGTTTAACATATGCCCCCAGTGGGACTCGAACCCGCGACCGCTAGCGCAGCAAGCAGGGTCACTACAAACTGCGCCAATATGTCGTCATACGTACAAAAAATCATAATCATAACCCTCCTTGTAGCGCAATCGAGTTAAAACCAATATTTTTTACTAGTTCTTCTAACTAAAACAGTTGATGAAGGTTATTCATTATAAGGTATTTTTTATTAAATATATTACGTTCTAGTAGAAATACTTAATTACTGTTATTAATATGAAAGTAGCTTAGTTAGTTCATAGATTGACCCACTTTTTTCATTAAACCGTACTAATAAACACAACTAATAATCTTTCAATTGGTGTTCGTTGCTTTCAATCAATAAAACTCAATAAATGACTGGACTGATTTGAATAATATTTTTATATTTTGTTGGGGGTGTGTTAGAGTTCGGTTAAGTATAAAAATATGCTCGAGAAAAGAAGAGAAAAAGCTCAAAAAAAACCAGCTGAAATTCAGACCTTTTTGTATGGGAATCACAAACGGTTAAAACGTATCAAGGGTCGAACGCCGATCCGATCAAAGCGGAGGTGAATTGCTAGTACTAAATAAAAACTTTAATTAATTTTCCAGAGATTAGAGCTATAACTGAACTAGAATATAATTGAAGGAGGTTTCATTGACTATAGATACCTAATCAGATTTTTGACGTTGGTGTTAATCGATGACGAAGCTAAGCAAACCTATTTTCATAAATATAAGTACATCAAAAATGGACGCTAATGATGTCCTCCTGACTGATTCCGGTCACGGCGGCCAATCTCATTGAGACTAGCCATCCGCGCGGGAGATATTATAGTGCACCAGTGTACGCGCAAATACAAGTGCACTCTCTGTTCCTTATCACTCTCATATTTCGGTGGGACGACTGCTCGACACGACCAGTGAGAGTTAAGGTGAAACACCGCCAACTTCCCAACTCCGGGCTGTTACTGAGACTTACGAAATGCAAAGACTCAATAACTAAACTTGGCCCGATCCGGGACTCGAACCCAGGACCTCCCGGAGTGTGACCGTACATGCTGTCCATTACACCAGTGTTCCGCAAAGGGTGTACCGCGGCACACTGGTGTACCGTGATTATTAATTGGTGTGCCTCGGAAAAATAGGGTTATCTTTATTATCTTATAAACTTATTTCTAGTAAGTAAGTAAGGGTAAAAAATATTACATACTAATATGTAAATCAATCAATAATACTTTTATGTAAATCAAGGGACCTCACGAGCGAGCGAAGCGTTTTGTTGCGTTCATCTAATTGTGTGGTTTCGTTTGGCGCGGGCCAATATTCGTTTGGATTTATAATAAATGTTGATTAATATTACTTAAAAACTAATTTTTAATTTGTTGTGTACCTCCAAAAATTTTCGTTTTCCTAGATGTACCTTGAACACAAAAAGTTTGCGGAACACTGCATTACACCACCGAGGCAGGACCTTAATACTAGCTATAATTTATTTTTATTTTGCCTTATTACATTTATCTATTAAATACTCATTTCTTAATGAATTAAATTTTTTATATTTTAACGTAATGAGCTAGTGGAATTAAATAAAATAAATTTATACTCAAAGTAAATAGCCGTAGAAGAGTTCTATCCACCTTCTGGCCTTACAATCCGATAAGATAATTATGTTAATAATTACTATCAAAAACCCAACATGACTTGACTTTTGACCACTGGACTAGAAAAACACTGATAGGAATTAAATGGTCATTTTAATAAACTATTTATAAAATAAAAAAATAAACTTGTATGCATACAAACGCACGGTTAATGTCTATTTGGTATATTATGAATTTCATAAAACCAAGTAAGAGATTATAAATATAAGGACAGCATGAAAAATAATTAAAGCAAATAATGTCAACCTAAAAAACGACCCGAGTAACTACTCGTAGCCCACAAGTTATATATATTTATTTTAATACTAGTAACTCACCCCACTCCGCTCGTCCTTATTACGATGTAATGTTAAGTATAGATTTCTCAGAGTTGTGATGTTTTTTCGCAATAAAAAATATACTTTTTACTAAATTAATACATAGTGTATTATAATTTATAAAATTATAGTATATTATAATTATAAAATTATAGTGTATTATAATTATACTAGTATAATTAGTGCATGTATTGATTGAATAAACAGATATCCCATATCAAATTTTATAAAAGTCTAATAAGTGGTTTTCTCATGATGCAGTAATATACAGACAGACGGTAATTCTAAAAATTATAGGTTCTGCCTTTGTATCGATATTAATGTCTATTGCAATAAAATTTTCCCAAAAAATATTTAAGGTACAGATTCGTCTCAGAATTTTATTATAGTACTAGCAATTCTCGCGGCTCTGCCCGCGCCCAAGGGATGGAGGGTTAGTAAAACTTTGGTGTAAAATATACAATAAAATATCTGGAGAGGGCCACCCTTTTCACCTAGAAAAATTAAAATACAGCCTACGACCTACTCTCAGACCTACCAAATATACACAAAAAAATCATAAAAATCAGTCAAACCGTTTCGGAGGAGTTCGTTAAAAACATTGTGACACGAGATTCTTATATATTAGATTTATGTATAAACGTGCGTTGTAGAAGTCACTTCAATTCTATCCCCTTCCCAGGCGAAATACGCTAGATATACACTATATATTAATATTTGCTTTTTACAAACATAAAATCTCAAACATAAAATCAGTCTTATCATGTATTTAATATTTAATTCTGAATGATGAATCTTTTTTATTACCATAGGCTGAGTGGAAGCGACTGAAATCTCCGTTGAATAGGTCCTTTTAGAGCCAGTGCTTCGAAAGCTCTCGTCGCGAGTACTCGTGTTGCGCGTACTCAAAAAATAACTTTTCGTTTATATGCGATGTTTTTTTAATTATATTGAAATTATATAATATAGTTATATTCTTTAAAGTAACCTTTTTCAAGCATTTTTGTGTTAGTGTGATTTTTTGTGAGTGTCTAAAATGGTGGTGAGGATAATATTTTCGGCGCTACTTTTATTATTTTTTCAAGGTAAGTGGTTACAAGCTTTTACACGTTGCTTGAATGTTAATTGCAAATTCTAGAAATATTAAGTTGAATATCGGATGTATTAAATAATATTCGCCGTGAGCAAAATTTAAATTTCATTTCATCGTGTATTTATAGGCATAATATACATTATTATAATTGGTAAGTAATAAATTAGGTAAAAAATATATTTTAAATGGTACACTTGAGTTTACATTACTTCGTATAAATATCACAGTTTGCTTATAATATAGAATTGTGAATAAAAATCATTAAATTGAAATTCACTAATTTTTAATATTTAAGCTAAATAACTTAATGTAGTCTCTGAAATCACACGTTAATGTTAGATTTATAATTTTTATAGAGTACGATTTAAAAGAATAAAAAAAAACTCAAAATATTTTTCATATATTTTTCGTGCTGTTGTTTCTATATAAAAAATCCACATTTATACGACCTCTAATTGCTATGAAGTTATCAATAGATATGCACCATTCATTCTGCTGTATTTATGTGGAATAAATCATTGAGTTCTTTATTGAAATCTATTAGTGATCCATTTTTGAGTTATTTTTGAACTACAACTTTATAATAAAAATCATAAGTGCTCACAGCAACCCTTTCATTGCTTGAAGTATGTGAATTGTTGTAAATTAATAAAATATGAAGTGAAGTTTGCCTTTTATATTTTATTTTTTGGATATTCTGCCTTTTATATACCTCAATCGCAAAACGGCAAACTTCATGTCAGTAAATTTTTCAAAAGATATAAAAAATTTGGTAGCTTTTGATTTACTTCGACAGAGGTAACACGTAACATGGAAGTTAAGGTATCGATACACATAGAAAACCAGTAAAATCAATATTTGGATATTATTTTAGGTATAATATGTTTGATGCTAGCAACTCGTATTATTAAGCATTTCAATGCCTATCCAATGTTTTAACACTTGACGACACGTTTGGCTCAGTTGGAAGTGACCCTACTTTCTGCGCCAGCGGTCGCACTTTTGAGTCCCGCTGGGGGCATTCATTTGTTGTGCACAAATGCTTGTACTTCAGTCATGGGTATTTATAATTAAAATAATAATATGTATTTATTTAAAAAAAACAACTGTTTGGTATCCGTAACACAAGCCTAGTAGCTTACGATGGAACTAGATGGCACTGTTGTAATAATGAAAAAAAACCAAAGCTTAGTAACTCTTAATACCAAGCTTAGCTCCTTAAAATTTTAACATGCATTATTTTAAATACGTGAAGATTACTTATTTACAAGTCGTTTTAATCTACGCATAATATATTATATTATACTAAAATTCTAACTTAGTTGAATCTGTACATTAAATATTTTTTGGATAATGTTACTGAATGAGATTTTTTTCTACATTTTGTCTTGACCCCATCACGGAAAAACCATTTAATAAAAGAAGATGATATTTGGTTTGCTTTAATCTGAATAGATTACATAAATGTATTGCATTGGTGAATCGTTAGTATTCTTTAATATTAAATAACTTCATGAAATAAACGAATAAGTTGAATATCAAGAAGCTTTAATAATCACATACTAAAATTTTCTGCGAAGAGAATATCGAAATATTATCACTGCTCTGGAAAGGGGACGTATATTAAAGGAAATATAAAACGTGTTCCGTACATGCTTTTGGCGTTTATATGAAATAGTGGAACAACTAAGCGATCGCAAAATTCTTTTACCATTTTAAAAGCTCATATTTTCAAAGCTGTAAATTGATGTTGTGATTTTTATCATTCTATTTTCTATCGCAAGTATCTATTTCATGATAGTGTAAGATGGATCGTGGGTTCAGTTCCTATTAGACGTAAAATATTTGAATAAATCTACTGTTACGAATCCGAAAATTTGTATATGCATGTTTGATGGTATTGAATGGATTTTGATGAAATTTACTAAAGACTATAATACCAATTCCACATAATATAATTTTTATTACCTAAAGATATACCAAAGTGAAGCAAATTAAATAGCTAGTTGATAAATGTTATTAAATCTGGCTAAGCAAAAGCAAAAGTGGTGACAAAATACATCAATAAATAAATGTCATTAACACAGCAGAATCTCGTTCCATGGTATGAGGCTTTTGTTATGGATACTATAATATATAACTGTAAATTCATACACATTATATGTATATTACACAAACGTCACCAGCGGAACTCAAATCTGTGACCGCTAGCAACAGCAAGTAGAATCGCTACAAACTGAGCCAAGCGCGTCGTCAAAAAGTTAGTCTGTCTCACGCTGTATGCATAATACAGCAATAATTGTTATGTTATTTTGTATTTATATTAAGCATCTTTTCTCACAGCTCTACTTGCATATTTTATGATTTATAAATCTATTATAGTAATCGAACCAGTTTAGCTTCAGTTTACCAGTTTAGTTTGTATAACGGAGTAATGGGGGCTCAAATCCGGGTCTCGCACCTCTGATATTTTCATGTGCGAATCATTTCTATTACGGTGAAGGAAAACATTGTGAGGAAACCTGCATGTCTGAAGAAACCTAGCAAGTTTTCGTAAGACATGTGAAGTCCGCCAACACGCACTGGGCCAGCGCGGTGGACTATGGCCTGATCCCCTCGTACTGAGGAAGGCCCGTGCCCAGCAGTGGGACATTAAAAAGGGCTGCTGGCAATTGCTTATAATGCTTGATGCAATATTACAGCTATCTTATAATAATTAATGCTCTCTTCCTTTGTTTCTATCAGCGCTGCCTTTATTTACGACTCTTTTGTTTTGTACATTATTGAAATACGCCAATAATCACAACTGTTGATTTGCAAAGAGTACGTACAAAATCATAATCACTTACCAAAATATGAATATTTGTATATGACCTATTTTTACAAAATATTGTTTTTTATGAATACACTCAATACTGTGGACGTTTAGTCCGAAAGTTTTGTTTTATTTTATGAATTAAAAAATAGAATTAATTTTATTTTATGAAAAACGCGAGTTTATACTCTTAAGGTTAAGGGTCTTAAGTTTTAATATTATTATTTGTTAGATTTTTGAGTGCTTAAGAGCTAGAGAGTGCTTTCTGCAAGAGCCTTCTCTTCGCCTATAAAATAGTGTTGAAAATACTTGAATTGATATTTGTTGGTCTTCTTATACAAATAATGAACAGTAATATCAGGATACGTTGTGACCGTGACATCCTGAAACCATTAACATTATGTAAGATTAATTAGCTGTAACTATCCAAGAGTTAATTAACCACGACATGCTTAACGGTGATGTAGTCGTAGGTGATATATAAGTAGATGTATAATTATTATCATCTACATATATTATAATTTTTTTTACGATACGATTGTCACAATTTAAAGTGACTTGCTGCGCCAGCGATCGCGGGTTCGAGTCCCGCTGGTGGCATTCATTTTTGAGCACGATTGGCTGTATTCTAGTCATGGGTGTTTGTATTTATAACATGTATGTATTTAAAGTTATATATTGACAGAGTATCAACTATTCGGAACTGTAACACAAGCCTCGTAGCTTACAACGGAACTAGATGGCGCTGTGTGTGATAATGTCCTAATATATATGTCCTAAAATATTAGATTAAACTTGTAAAAAGTCTTTTTTAGATATTTTTTACTCCACAGTTTAAAACCTATAATATAAAATGATTTTTCGTTTATATAAGAGTATAAAATGATTTTTCGTTTATATAAGAGTGAGCTTCTAAAAAGTATTTCTTAACTCTTTCTTATTTCAGAGCTTAAATTTTCTAGGCACCCTAAAAATTTCATTTTAGCTTCGCAATGACTTTTATTTACAGTATTTTCACATTCCATTCTTCGCTTTGTATACCGCTTTGTGTTTTGTGTAATAATAAAATTCTATTACATCAATGTTTGCTTACAATAACAGTGAAACATTGATGTATTGATATTAAAACATTGATATATGTGTTTAGTATAGTATTACTATTTTTTTTTAATTTTTTATGTATATATTTGTTTCATACTTGTTGGACCAGAAAGTTGTATATTAAAAAAATGCAAATAGTAAAAATTAAACATCATATTTTAGACCTCATTTATGATAGAATCAAGATAAATAAAATTGAAATGTCTGTGTATCTGTATATAGTATATAGTATATTATGTTTATCTCGAAATAAAAGCTTTTTATTAAATCACTACAATATATTATAGAACAAAGTCCTCTGCCGTCTGTCTGTTCGCGTTAAACTCAAAAACTATTGCACCGATTTTTATTCTATTTTCACAATCCCGGAAATAATATTATGAATGAATTAGCAAACCTTTTTTTTAAAATAACTGAAGCTCGTCAAATCTACTGAAAAAAGAGAATCGAAAAAGGTACTGAATTGTTTTTTTGCCTATAAATATAGATTTTGCTAAAATAACTATTTTAACTAAATATACTATATTTATAGGCTTTATATTAGCATAAAAAGAACTTTCACCCCAAAATTATAAACCTTTCACATTCAAATCTCCTTCGTACAGTCGGTAGCAATTTTAACAAAGGACCTAATATAACTGTCGAGGGCTCCTTTACCTAGATATCTTTTGTCTTCGAATTTATTTGTTTGATTATGACTGACACTTTTTTTAGCTATCGTAACTTTATGATATATTTTAAACAAGATTGTAATTTCTCTTGTTCTTACCTTGATATTAAACCGAAATGCATATTTCATATCGTATTTTTTAATATATAGTAAAAATATGATTATTTTGCTCAGAAAAATATGCTTCATTCAAATAGACTTTTACAAGCACTTTTGAATCGTCACTTTCTACATTATGAATATGTAGAATTTAAATTAAATGTTCATCAATCTGTGAGGAAGATATTTCCGGCTCGAAAGGCAGTTCTGGTGAGGACAGCCAGCGTGAAACTCAACAGTTGCTCTTTTAAAACAATATTGAATGGAATAAGCTTTAACCATTAATATATTTTTAATTTCAGATTTAAATTGTTTCAAAGGACTATGGATAAAGACTGTGGTATTCTATTATACATGCATATACCTTGCCCCATTGATGATACAATATGATGGTGTATGATGTTAATGAAGCATATGATTATCATTATGAGATCTGTGCTAAAACGAAAGCTTGAACATTTTTTTGTATGTAAAAAGAGCTTTTGCTTTAATTTTACTAACATACAGGTAAATTTTATTTTAGTTTTTCTATTTCATCTCAAATGTTCTTATAATAAGTCTAATTAAATGAAGCTTATTTCATTTCGTATTTCATTTCTATTGTTTGAAGTTCTTGCGTATACGGAGATCGGTATCATGATAAGTTAAATGCGTACAAAGCTATTCGTTGAATTTACTTAATAATTTAATTAATGGAATCAGGTTTAATTGTATGCGTATTTGAGTTCCCAAAAATATGAACATGTAATGAAAGTTTTTTAAAAGTAATTATTACATATTTGAAAAATCTATACTTATAAATTAAATTCAAGTGTCTGCTTCATCATCATCAGCCCTTTTTTTTAACGTCCCACTACTGGGCACGGGCCTCACTCAGTACGAGGGGGATCAGGCCATAGTCCACCGCGCTGGCCCAGTGTGTGTTGGCGGACTTAACATGTCTTACGAAAACTTGCTAGGTTTTCTCAGACATGCAGGTTTCCTCACGATGTTTTTCTTCACCGTAAGGCAAGTGGTAATCAGGATAGAAATAATTCGAACATGAAAATATCAGAGGTGCGAGACCCGGATTTTAACCCGCATCACTCGGTTATAAAAGCGACGCGTCACCGCTGGGCTACCACTGCCTGCTGTGTCTGCTTGTTTGGTGAAAATATCTGTTTTTTTATTATATGCTTATTGAAATTATATATGGCATTCGTATATATTTGTATACACGAAAGTAACAATTTAAAAAAAAATATTATACCTACTATTTGTTTCAGCTGATTTCCGAAACAACAGAATTGATTTTGATAAAATTTCACTGACAATGTAATTATTAACTTAGGCTACTTATATTTTAGAAAAAATAGAGTTCCGTTAAGAAAACGTAAATTTTTCTGCGATGCACCCGAGCGCAGTGTGGTATTTCGCTAGAAAACGCAAGCACAGTCACGAACAACATCTAGTATGCAAGTTGTGAAATTATCGAGTTTCATTCATTTGTATACTCCGGTTGTAGAGTTGCGAAATGTAGAGACGATTTCAAAATTAGCAAATCATATACTCTATGCTTTCAATTTATGTACAGCTCGGGATTAAGCATTGTTTGAAGTATAATTAAACATTTTAGTATAATGATTATTAGAACGTAATCTCTATTATTCAACAAATATTGTTGTATGTTTTGATGGAAGCTCTACTAAAAGTAATTTGGCTGGCTAAGGCTTCTGTGCTTTGATTTAGTTTATATCTACAGATGAATTAATTTTAAAATGTTTATAGGAATTCTAAATGTAATTAGGTATACCTTAATAGATATTGTAAGGAAAATGGTAGCCCAGAAGCAAGGGGAAGACGCTTGTCTAATGTCTATACGTATAATTGAATTCTAAGTTAGTCGAATCTGTACATTTTGACGACTTGTTTGGCTCAGTTGGTAGTGACCCTACTTTCTGCGCCAGCGGTCGTGGGTTCGAGTCCCGCTGGGGGCATTCATTTGCTAATCACGAATGTTTGTACTCCAGTCACGGGTGTTTATATTTATAATATGTATGTATTTAAAATTTATATGTGTAGTATCTATATCTATAACTATCTGGTATCCGCAACACAAGCACGTTACGTAGCTTACTGCGGAACTAGATGGCGCTGTTGTAATAATGTCCCAACATATTTATTTATTTACTTTTGGAAAATCTTATTGAAATAGTCAAAATTATCGATACAGACAGACATGCCGAATCTCTAGATTTCAGAATTTTGGTCTGTCTGTCTGTCTATATCTCTGTGACAGGGTCACGAGAAAATCAATGGACAGATTTTAATGAAATTTGAAATGATGATAGCGGATTATCCGGGTCAGCATATAAAATAGTTTTTAGTGCAGGAAAATGTCTCATTTCTGAGAAATCTATACTAATAGTTAAGACTTATCTAACCCGAGTAGAGTGAGGGTGAGTGAAAGTACTTACGGTTGAGCTAAAAACTTCTGCTTGATTTATATATTACGAAAAATGTTCAGACTATAAATTCATGGCATTAAATACAAGAGCAAAAATTTTCATTGGGTTCAAGAAACTTAAGACCATGCCGTTCTAAAACTCCGCTGCACGGACTTTCATATAAAATGAAGCATCGACGTTCAAAAACAACTCGCATTCATAAAGTGAAGTGAACTGTGCTTTATAAACTTGAATAATGTATAAAACTGATATGCAAAACTTTTTTAATGATTAAAATTCTTATCATTTACGAATTCACGCTTGACTGACTACCTGGTGTAAAACTTATTAATGTTTATAAATAAATACTAACTTCTAATATTTAAAATCTCGTGTCACTGTGTTTGTTATTGAACTCCTCCGAAACGGCTTGATCCGGCTCCGAAATCGATTATTATGAATTTTTTTGTGTGTCGATCTGAAAATAGGTGGTAAGCTAATTTTTGTTACGCTAGGTGATAAGGATGCACCCTCCAGATATTTTATTTTTTAATCTTAGACTAGAATTTTAAATATTTAATTTTTGTATCATTTGGCATCAAAAATTCTTATCACCCTACCCTAAGTTTTCATCCTTCGGGCGCGGGCGCGGCCGCGAGAATTGCTTGTATCTATATAATATACAAATACATACGTTTCAGACACCATTTTCTATACGTACCCATACGATTTGTGTCTCAGTGGTCCAGTGGCTTGTATGTGCGGTTACAGATCCAGAGATTCAGGGTTCGAGTCCCATTGATCCATGTTTAGAAATAAGTATCTGTCAAGCAAGTCGTAGTAACATTCTGGAGAGTAGCGAAGTTTGTGGTGCTTCACCTCTATGCCTTGGAAGGCACGTAAAGCCCGGCTTTGTTCCTTAACGCGCACTGCACTAGATATTCCACCAGAGTACGAGGTAATGATTCATCGTCTTAATGAGAAGATGTTTAAATCTAGTGTGTAAGTTTCATGTTAGTACATATTAGATTAAATTTTTCCAAAGTGGGCACAAATATAATTTGAAATTCAAATTAAAATATTTTAGCTTCCATTTTTTTACTTAACGGCATAAGCGTACCATATTCAGCAATTATGTCCGACCAAAGTTCCATTAATGCAGATACACGTTCATATTTATGAATATAAGCATTAAATAATGAGGTAACGCATAATTTCTACAAAGGAATGTACTCGTATAATATCAATAGCACTAGTATCAAGCTGTTTGTTTGGTTAAATGCTCTACTTAACTAAACATAAAACTTAAGAAGTTAGAAGCATCTAGTATGTAAATAAAATGAATGCATTTGGTTTTTTTTGTTATCCTAAAAAATTCATTCGATTTTAATAAAATTGATTATTTCTGCGTACGCCTGTAAAGGTACATTTTTTATTGCATATACGCATATCACCTGTAAAAAACAGGTGGTTATGTGGAACTCATTCTGAAAAGGTACCTTTTTTTTTTAAAGTTGGGAAATCCTATTACGGATACCAAGTGATTTTTTTTGGTATATACACAATATGGGTTTATGTCTGTATTCTATGCGTAATTAAGCTCTAGATATTCTACACTCTAGTTTAATTTAAGTATAAATAAATTAAATTAAAGTGTCTGTTTATAGATGTATATGTGAAATTATAAACTAGTGCTAATTTTTATTTTCAACTGCCTATTTATTTGTTTCGGCTAATCTTCAAAATGGACGGATTGGTTTTGGTGGGATTTTAACTGGCAGATAGCCGACTTATAAGCAAATGAATGCACCCAGTGAGCCTCATTTTTATGAGCTGGTGCAAAAAGTAGGATCAGTACAAACTGAGTCACACTCGTCATCAATAAATACGCAAACGTAGTAATATTACATAAATATGCTAAAATATTACATAATGTATGCGTACAGCTTGTAATATTCGAAGATAATTATCTCTACAGGAGAGCTCAGTATGTTATATGGAATCATCAATCTCATAATAATTCCCTTGTGGATGTAATCTACAATAATGCACAAAGCTCTAGAGTTTGTTCAAAATATCTGAATCCAATTGTTTTAATACTTTCTTAGGTTTACGCGAATATTTGACATTATAAATGAAAGTAAGTTTTCGGATTTTGTCGCAGATTTATTTTGATTTTTGGTTCCCGACGTTTTAAATGCTTTAAAGAAAGCATAGTCACGGGACAGAGAGTAGTCTTTGCATTCGACATTGGGAGCCAAAAAAGATAATTTTATTTGTAATAGTCTTATTAGAAAAATAGTTTTGCTCTTTACAGTTTACTTACTAAATGCATATGAAAGTATTATAATTAGTACCGTATAGGGTACTAACATCAAAAAATCAATTTTATTTTTTTTTGTCTGTCTGTTTGTACTGCATAATCTCTGAACCGGCTGGACAAATTTTGACGAGAGTTTCATTAGCAGATAGCTAATGTTATAAAGAGTAACTTACGCTACTTTTATTTTAGTATTTATTTTAACTAGCGGAATCCGTGGCTTCACTCGCGCTAAATCCAGGGACGAACTCAAACGAAGCGAGGGTGAGTCGCTAGTCTTACATAAAACTAAGTCCTAAGAGTGGAGTATTTTAGTGAAATAAAAAGCGGACAGAGTCGCGAGAAAACGCTAGTGCTTTTAAGTTAGGCTATAGGCAAACCATTAATATAATACCTAGTACCTACATAATATATCACTTACTCATTTGTCATCTATATTCTATGTATTGGTGTAAATATTTTACGAGCTTGGGCTTTGGGATGGGTTTAATGGTTTCTCGCATTATAGATGTTTAGTCGCTTTTACTAATGCCTCGTAGAAGTAGTGGCGCAGCTGGATCTGGATGTCCTGGATTCGAGTCTCGGGTCGGCCAAGTATATACATTGTTATCAAATACTTACATTCCTTTCGCTCGCAGACATCTCTATAAAAGGTTTCAATACATAAAAATACCTAATCGTAGTTATTGTGACCTTTTCGTGAAATCGGAAATTCAAATTTTAAGAATTTTTTTACGTAGTTTTGATTTTCTCGCTAGAACCGTTAATATTGTGAAATAAAGCGTAGTCTTGTATTTTTCAGTAAACGTTCCATTATAATCGTTTAAGCTATCCCATAGAAAGTCAGACAGATAATATTTTTAAAAATATTGCAAAACACAATTATTTTAAATCACAAACAAAATTTAAATTTAAAAATACGCATACATTTTTTTGTTCAAAAATTTTCAGTAAAAGCCTGGAGTTGGGATTTTGATGAGAACACGTAACGGCGATCCTACACCTGATCTTTTACAGGTCGTGTCTAATTGTCATGCCATCTGAGCTTAATAGTGAAACAGTATATAGAAAACAGGAATTGAGAGTGCACTATAAAATTATTGATTTTACGTACACGACTAGCAGTTATAGGAGTTCACGTACTCTCACGATACATGCACAACTATCGGTTTAATTCAGTTACTGAAAACTAAATACCACTATTAGTTTAACTTTAATTTAATTACCATAACAGTTAAAATTAATATATCATCTCTTTGACCTTTCGTAAAATATTACTGTCTTAGTGTAAAACTAGATTAATACTAGCTAATCCCGCTGCTCCGCCCGCGGTCTAATCAGTTTTTAAAAATAGGAATTAGTGGCAGAAGGATGAAAATGTAGGGTTATAATTAGTATTTTTGATGCCAAATCATAAAAAAATAAAAAATAAAAATTTGGTTTAAAAGTAAGAAATAAAAAGTCTAGAGGGCCAACCTTATTACCTAGAGAAATAAAAAATAGCCTCCAAATATACACAAAAAAAAACATAAAAATCGGTTGAAAAGTCGTTTCGGAGGAGTTCGATAACAAACACTGTGACACGAGATTTTTATGTATTAGAGATGTATGTAGTTCCAATTGAGGACGGATTTCAGGTAGTCTGATTTCTAAGACGGTATTAAGGTAAAATTGAAAAAGAAGATTAAAAAATATGATATTATGTAAAAATACATTTTTTCTGATAAGAGTCTGAGTTTTTTGAGATGCATTTTGTATTTTATTATTACATACGTATCTACATAGGTAGCGTTACGTCTAGCATATTTTAATTCTAGCAGTAGCCTACCAAAAGGGTTGTGGTAGCTAAGTGGTAACTCTCTATGGCATTTTCCTGTGCAAATATTTCTAACATGATCATGAAGGAAAACATTGTGAGGAACAAGACATGTGAAGTTCGCCAACCCGCACAACGTGGTGGACTATGACCTGATCCTCCTCGTATAGAAAGGAGGTCCATGCCCAGTGGTGGGAAGTTAAAAAGGGCTGAATACTGATCAGTTCAACGGTTGAAGTGTGAAGAAACAAACATACACTCAGAAAAAAACATTATTATTATAACAAACATTTAAAAAGTAATATGGTTTAATTTGGATGAGTGAACGAATGTAAGTTTCATTGATACTTTATCTCGGAAAATAAATTTTATTATATATTCTTCTTCGCGTATAACATGCAGTCCAATTTAGTTTAAGTATTCTTTTCTCACTGACCAATCTCCTCCGTGTTTTCTCCATTCTACGTGACATTGCTGAAGTAATCTCATACGTACAAAGTCTTATAACATAAATTCATGAAACATATTTTTCTTGGAAGATTTACATGTAAAAACTTTATAAATTCTTTTTAATGTCCACTACGTTTAGATTACAATTTAGATGTGAAGAAAAGAGAAGTAGAGAACTTTTTGAATTTAAGACCTTTAATAACAATATTCGCGTTTTTGTTCTCGATCAAACTTCCGATGTCTAATCAAAATTGAGGATCATCCGTTGGACTAATCTTTAGATTGCTTCTTGATCATCATCATCATCATAACCGTTCCAGCTTTGTTTTAGTCAGTAGGGAACGTGCATACAACAATTGATTTTTATATACTTACATATCTATCAATACGCTTTGACCTTTAGAAGTAACTAAGTAGTTAAAATACGTTTGTTTCTCAGTATCGAAATGTGTACGCAAAACCTACTAAAGTACGACCTGAGCCTGACTTATTTATGTTTACAGTAGTTTAGGATTCATCGACCGTGTCAAATGCGTGTAATGTGTATGGATGGTCTGAGTTGAATAAATATTCCGTTATGACAGAAATGGGTTTTGGATTCGAGTAGAGGTTCTAAGAGCTATTTCACATCTTTGTTCACATAATGGATGTGGATTTTGACAAATATAGAGTTACTTTCATATATTTTTAACTTTAAGTATTACTACATAGTATAAAACGAAATCGCTTCTCGCTGTTTATCTGTCCCTATGTATGCTCTTTAAAACTACGCAACGGATTTTGATGCGATTTTGTTAATAGATAGTGATTAAAGATGAAGGTTTATGTGTATAAATAGCGGAACCCTCGGCTTTACTTGCGCTAAACCTATGTACGAACCCAAGCGAACCAAGGGTGAGTCGCTAGTGTATTATTATTGTAACTGCAAAAGTTGATCTGTTTTCGGAAGGGATCTTCAACTTTATACGAGCGTATAATTCATGTATTTTAAGGCGGTAATCCTAATTGATAAGATCAGCAATATAAACATAAGCTTAATTTCTTTTTCATCGCTTTAGGGATTGAATTTCTGCACAACATGAAGTATGTCTGGAGCATATATCTAAAAAATATATAATTTTCATAACTTATACGAGTACATATATTTAAATTTTTGCGTCTAAAATATAATTTTGAATTTTAAATACAAAGTAAATTAGATATTATAATATTAATAAAAGTAATATTTAAATACTCTTACGTGAAGTACTTCTTGTCCTTATAAAAGAGCGGCAGCAAATTAAGTAACCAGCTTTTGCCCAAATATATTACAAAATGTACGTTTACATTGTGGTCGTCTCAGAGGGATGTAAGTATATATTTACATTGAAACTCGTAGAAAGCCAAAGATTTATTCAGGTAAAAATAAGAGGGAGGATTTCGAGCATGTATTTTTATAGTAGGTTCATATTTTTTGTCTTAAATCTTTATTTAATGCTCTAACTTAAGTTTTTATTGAATATTATAATATGAAAGTATATTTGTTTTTTCGCCTTTACGACGAACCAGAGTTATTAGGCGTCGGGACGTGACGACCCCACCGCCCGCTGGTGAGATAATCTAGTGACAGAGATTATTCCATCAGTGCAATCAGTCAACCAAACCAGTGGTAGTGCCATGCTTGTTGCCTTCGGGTAGCAGCCGAATGGGCCGGCACGCCCCGTAAAATACCACTCTCTCACAGAAGATCGGCGTAAAGTGGCAGCTATACTGTCGCGTTTCGTTCGGTGAGTGAGAGTCCCGGAGGCCCACTCCCCATCCCTCCCCCACACCACTAAATACTATGATAGTGCGAAATTCGGTGAATCTACCCCAGGAGGGTACCACCAGCGCACATCGCGGTGGAGAATCCCTCTCTGGGCATCCATGCTCAAGCCATACTCTACCTGAGCGTGAATGCTCAGGCTGCCCTCCGAATTCTGGGGGGGGCAATTTTGCGCTCTCGACCTCTGTTCGGGGCATACGGAGCAGGCAACTTAAGGCTACCCCTTTAACTCTTACTGTAGACTTCTGCAACATAAGGGGGCTAAATACCAACTTGAACGCCGTCCACTTCCACCTTGAGACGGCGAAGCCGGCCTTGCTCTTCCTTACTGAGACGCAGATATCTTCTCCGGCTGACACCTCTTTTCTCTCTTACCCGGGGTATAAATTGGAGCATTCCTTTATACCACGGGCTGGGGTATGTGTGTACGTCAGAGATGATATCTGCTCTCGTCGCCTCGACAGCCTTGAAGGGCGGGACCTATCCATCCTCTGGCTACGTGTAGACTGCGACGACCATCCGCGAATCTACTCGTGCCTGTATAGGTCCCATAGCGGTAATGCCGAAACTGACCGACTCGTTGAGCACTTGCAAATGGCTACAGATTCCGTGCTGCAGCAGATCCCATCCGCAGAGATCGTGATCCTCGGCGACTTTAACGCCCATCACGCTGAATGGCTTGGATCACGCACCACCGATCATGCGGGAAGATCTGTTTACGATTTCGCATTAGCATATGATCTGACACAACTGGTCACCTTGCCAACGCGAATCCCTGATGTGGATGATCATACACCTTCCCTGTTGGACCTTCTGTTGACCTCTCATCCAGACGGCTACCTGGTTTCCGTCGATCCTCCTCTTGGCTCGTCGGACCACTGTCTTGTCCGGAGTACAGTGCCAGTTACGCGCTTATCACGACCTCGCTTCGCGGGCTGCCGCCGCGTATGGCACTACAGGTCAGCGGATTGGGACGGGATGCGGTCATTCTTCGCGTCCTACCCATGGGGGCAGATTTGCTTCTCGCCGGATGATCCTGGCGTCGTTGCTGACTCTGTCACCGATGTGGTACTTCAGGGTATGGAACTGTTTATTCCGTTCTCTGAGGTGCCCATTGGTTGGTTGCTCCTGTAAGACGGCATCTCGCCGAAAGCTGGAATGCTACCGAGCCTGGGCTGTCGCGTCGGCGTCTAGTGATGTAAATACCAGCGTTTTTAAAAAGGAGTATAACTTTGCCTCCAGATCCTTCAAAAGAGTTATTGCTGATGCGAAGTCGATGCACATTGGCAGAATTGGCGAGCGATTAGCGCGTCTCCCTTCAGGAACACGTGCGTTTTGGTCTCTCGCCAAGGCTGTCTTAGGGAATTTCTGTCAGCCTTCTTTTCCACCTCTACACACGGAGGGTGACTCGCTGGCCCATGCCGCGAAAGAGAAAGCCGATCTACTGGGCTCTCTTTTCGCGTCCAATTCGACTCTGGATGACCAAGGAAACTCACCACCGACAATCCCGCGGTGTGATACTACGATGCCGGAAGTTCAATTCCGGCAAAGTGCAGTTCGCAAAGCACTCCTTTCCTTGGACATTCATAAGTCGAATGGGCCCGATGGCATCCCTCCGATCGTGTTGAAGACATGTGCTCCGGAGTTGGCACCGGTCTTAACGCGTCTTTTCCGGCACTCCTATTCATCAGGCGTAGTCCCGAAATCCTGGAAGGCCGCTTTAGTGCACCCGATCCCAAAAAAAGGCAACCGCTCGGATCCGTCCAATTACAGGCCTATAGCAATTACCTCCTTGTTCTCCAAGATAATGGAGTCCATTATCAACTGCCAGCTCCTGCGGTACCTAGAGGAGCACCGGCTGATTAGTGACCGCCAGTACGGCTTTCGTCGAGGTCGCTCAGCCGGTGATCTTCTAGTTTACCTGACACATAGATGGGCAGAAGCAGTTGAGACCAAGGGGGAGGCGCTTGCGGCCAGTCTGGACATAGCGAAGGCCTTTGATCGGGTATGGCACAAAGCGCTTCTTTCGAAACTGCCTTCCTATGGGCTTCCCGAGAAATTGTGCAACTGGATCACCAGCTTTTTGGCAGATCGGAGCATCAAGGTCGTTGTCGACGGTGCCTGCTCTGATCCTAAATATGTCAACGCTGGTGTTCCACAAGGCTGTGTACTGTCTCCTACTCTGTTCCTTCTGCATATCAATGACATGCTGCAATTCAGCAACATTCATTGCTATGCAGATGATAGCACTGTAGATGCACTGTACACTGGCCGCGCTAATATTTCTCGGGAGTACGTCGACGAGTGCCGGAACAAACTTGTGTCTGAAGTCGAAACCTTGTTAACCAAAGTCTCGAATTGGGGTCGACTAAACTTAGTCCAATTTAACCCCAAAAAGACACAAGTTTGCGCGTTGACCGCTAAAAAGTCGCCGTTTGTCGTAACTCCTCAATTTGCGGGCACTCCCCTGTCTGCCACAGCCAGTATCGGGATACTTGGCGTCGATATTTCGAGCAACGTCCAGTTTCGTGGTCACTTGGAAGGTAAGGCCAAATTGGCCTCTAAGAAGCTTGGTGTGCTTAGTAAGGCGAGACAGTACTTCACGTCGGGTCAGCGTCTTAATCTCTATAAGGCGCAAATCCGGCCCCACATGGAATACTGTTCTCATCTCTGGGCGGGAGCTCCCCAGTACCAGCTACTTCCATTTGACCGCATTCAACATAGGGCGGTTCGAATTATCAACGATCAAGCTCTTTCCGATCGGCTTGATCCTTTAGCTCTGCGTAGAGATGTTGGATCACTCTGCATCTTCTACCGCATTTATCACGGGGAGTGTTCTGAGGAATTGTTCGGACTGATCCCGGCCGCAGAATTTCATCATCGGACATCGCGCCAAAACCGAAAATTCCATCCTCACCACCTCGATGTCCAGCGTTCCACAACAGTGCGTTTTCTAAGACATTTTTTGCCCCGCACAACCACTCTGTGGAACCAGCTGTCGCCTGCGGTCTTTCCGAACCGTTACGACCTGGCAACCTTTAAGAAGAGAGCGTATTCTTTCTTGAAAGGCCGGCAACGCATCTGCAAGCCCTGTGGTGTTGCAGTTGTCCATGGGCGGCGGTGATCACTTACCATCAGGTGAGCCTCCTGCCCGTTTGCCCCCTTTGTCCCATAAAAAAAAAAAAAAAAGTTATATCTATGAAGATATTCAAAAAATCGTCAGCTGCGGGCTGTTATTGAGGCTTACTTAACAAAAAGATGCAATAACTAAACTTGGCCCAACTTGTGACTCGAACTCAGAACGTTCATCCGGACGCCCTTAATGCTATCCACTACACCACCGAGGCAGTTGTAAGGCGCATATTATGTATATAAATATTTCTTATATTAATATTCCAGAATACATTTCGCTTCAAACCTTCGGAAAACACTTTGTTTTCATACAAAACATAATATACATTTTAGTACAACTATGAACAAGATACTAAGACCGATTTAAGAAGCATTGGGGCAGAAACACGACGACGAAATTATTACAGTAAATTTTAAACAATGTACGTTGTGGTAAGCTACACATGCGAAAACGTGTAATCTTATATTAGTAATGCTTCACGTATTCTTGTCATAAACTAGTAACTAAATTCGCTCCACTCGGGTTCGGTCCCAGGTGTGTTTAGGAGATAGATTTTTCAGGGGTGTGATATTTTTCCGATACAAAAAGTATTCTTTATGTTGACCCAGATATTCAACTATCATCATACTAAATTACATAAAATCTATTTAGTGGTTATCTCGTGATGCCGTCACAGACAGACTGACACTGGCTGACCTAAGTTCTCGATTAAATATAACACATTTTTTTACTAAAGCCAATATACTTGTATGGAACCAACCAACTGCCTCGGTGATGTAGTGGCTAGCATGTACGGCCACACACGAGAGGTCCTGGGTTCGAGTCCCGGGTCGGGCCAAATTTAGTTATTAAGTCTTACTATTAAGTAAGCCTCAGTAACGACCCGGAGTTGGGAAGCTGGTGGTATGCCACCCTCGTGCCTCGGATAGCACGTAAAGCCGTCGGTCCTACGCTCTTACTGCTCGTGTCGAGTAGTCGTCCCACTGGAGTATGAGTGTGATAGGCATAGAGAGTGCACTATAATATATTCTGCGTAGTTTGCAGGTCTCAATGAGATAGCCCGCCATGGCCGAACCGGTCGGAGAATATTATTATTATTATACTTGTATAGATCATATCAAAAAGAGCTAATAAATTGGTTTCAAGTGTTTGTTTCAACATATTAATCTAAAAAACATTCAGTAAGAGTCTAATTTGAAAATGTTATATCATTAGAGCATGTAAATATGTTAAATATTATAAATATGATAATTGTGCTGATATGTTTTTCTTCCTTTCAACAAATAAACTGCAAAACAAAAACTAAGCTTCCAAAAATTATTATATTTATGGGTCAGATAGGGGTACGGGCTTACGAGTACTTTCCATGCGTGTATATTGACCCTGGTACAAAAAGTCCTGTGAGATATTAGTTTGCTACAAAAACCTAACAAGGGTCTGATCTGATTGTATTAGACTTATACATATAAATAAAAGTCGGACGAATCTTTACATAATATATTTTTTATAAAATCGCGTTACGAAAAAACCACTTGACAGAATGAGATGAATTTTTTTATGATGATAGCTGCAGAAATCTATGGGTACTTTATGAGTAACCGATTATAGGTAACCGGTAAAATGGAACCTATGAAACGTTTAACCTACGACCAAGCTGACTCAGGTTAAGTCACTAGTCTATAAAACGCTTACCTTCATATTCTTGTACAGTACAAAGCTGCAATTATCATTATGATAAAAGACAGTGTGGAGAGTGTCGAGACGTAACAAAACGTTTCCGGTAAGGAACGCTGGTATTACAATGACATTGTATTTTCCATTTCTGTCGCGTTTTAGATATTTCACTCTTTTGCAACTTTGTTCCCGTGAATTTCTAGTAAAATGATAATGATCGTCCGATTTTCTTGCGAATAGACGAAGTGTCGGATAATTTATCTTTATTCGTCTGATAACCGGTCGAATAAATTTTTATAATAATAATAACTTAATATAAAATTATTTTAAAAATATTTTTTGGAAAGTCTTATTGAATTAATTATCCATACAAAGGCCGAATCAATGGTCTTAAGATTTTTGTCCGTCTGTCACGCCTGGGAACGTATCACGACAACCACTGGACAGATTTTAATGAAATTTGGTATAACTATAGCTGGTTATTCGCGTCTACATAATGATACTTTTAACTGCGGTATATCTCAATTTTAAGGAATATATACGTAACCACTAAAATTACTAAGGGATGAACATTAGTAGAACGAGAGTGATTCGCTAGTATTTTATAAGTATATAAAATGTTAAGTATTGCATATTTGTCAGTGTAAAAAATTAAGGGTTGATACATTAAAAAAAGAATAAACGACTAATTTTTTAATGACTATTATCGAAATGTTCATGTTATTGTCATCTAGCGACAGCTAATAAATATATTTATTTCTTAGTCTATTTTTTTAAATAAATTCATAAATTGAGATTCAGAAAATACGTCAAAATATGAAGGTATTACACCCACGCAGTATGTTATTATTTTGTCAACAACCCTTAAGTAGGTTTAGTACAGTAAAAATAGTAGTTTTTTAGCTCAACCTCGCACTAAATTTCCGATCCAATTTTTTTTTAAGGTTTAGGGTCACTTACTGAGCATAAAAACACAAAAATAATAATATCATGGTTATTATTAAATTAATAATAAATATGATATTAATAATTATTGATATAAAGCGGAAACATGCAATATTTTAAGTCATGAAACTGTATCTTATAAATAATTTAGTATGATTGATTTTTGCGTTACAAATGATAATAATAAATAAATAAATAAATATGTTGGGACATTATTACAACAGCGCCATCTAGTTCCGTGGTAAGCTTCGAGGCTTGTGTTACGGATACCAGATAGTTGATATACTACACATATACATTTGAAATACATACATATTATAAATAATTATGATGAGTTGGTCATTCGAAAAGGGCATACATATGTTTAGTGTTAAGCAATCGTAATATACTTATTTATATTAATATTTAGAATATACAGTTATTTACGTGTATAAATTATAATCTTCGAGATATGTCGACGTATTTTCCCCAGATATCGTTGGGATAGTGAATAGTGATTGGAAGTTCGTGAAATTGTTCTTACAATTTCCATATATTAGATGTGATTTGAAAACGTGGCATTTTCTTTATCCTTTACAATATTGAAAAATATAAGTTTTACTGCCGCACTTAGAGTCACTTAATGAACCATTAAGTCGAGAATCTCCATACTAAAGAACGGCTAGATATTTATTTTACATTTTTAAGTTATACGTTTCACTTCGAATTAAAAGGAAGTGGAGATAATTAATTTGTTTGTATGTTTTTGTTTGAAAGTTAGTAAATGACACATCGTGAGTCATTAAGTTAGAATGAGATTAATAGGTTATTATAATGCAATTCAATTCAATCCAATTCTCTTGTTAATGGCTTCAAAGAATACTATAATACCTTAATTTAATCTCAAATACATTACAAAAAGAAAAAATAATCCTACCTACGATAGTAATTTGTTTTTTAATCTTTTGTTACACCAAAAAAATACAATTTACATTTATGAATTTTAGCATAAGCCGCCTTATCTCTTAAAACGATCTCTTCCAGGCAATCTACGTATGTACATATCTTAGAAAGAAACTCGTAGGGTCGCGTATCAATGGTTGTTCCAAAAAACAGCTTATAATATACCTGCTTAAAAAGTGCATATTATAAATTATACACAAGTTTGCATAAATAACTATAAAGACATACAATTACATAATATATTTTATATTGACATAATATTATAACATAAATATAAGTTAAAAAATACAAGTACATAACAATAATGGACACGAAATAATATTATACTCTCTTCAAGATTGCTGTAAAACATTCGAAACATCGGGAACCAAAAAAAATATCCGTGATTTGAATTTACAGGCTCAAAACGTTAGAGTTTCTTAAGGTAAATATGCTACAAGTCAGGATTGGATGTATCTGCGTAATCAAGTAAGGAAATCGGGAAGGGATTGATGTAGTAATTATTATAATAATTTATGCATATGTTCGCTCACCGTAACCATAATTGAGAGGAAAACATGCATTTATGAATAAAATTTTCCTATCAATAGTTAGGTTTTTACATATTTATATGTATCGGAATATATTTATATTACAAAAGTATTTCATTTTTTAATAAAAACAAAATATTTCTGCAATCATTTGTATCTGCCATTATGTATTATGCAATGCTTTATTAATAAAATATCAATTTAAAAAAAAGGAGACCTGTTTGAGAAATGCATGACTGAAAAAATGTTACGAGTCTTAGAAAGACATGAGAAGTCCACCAACCCGCCAACACCTGGCTAATTGGCCAGCGTTTTGCACTACGTCCTGATCCCGATCATTTATTGGAGACCTGACATTAAAAATAGACTGAATAACATACAGTCGTACACTTCAGTAGTTTTCAAAGCTGAAAGCATTATAAAAATCTCGTGTCACAGTGTTAGTTATTGAACTCTTCCAAACGGCTTGACCGATTTTTATGAAATTTTTTGTGTATATTTGGTAGGTCTGAGAATAGGTCGTAGGCTAATTTTTGTTCCCCTAGGTGATAAGGTTAGCCCTCTACAGATATTTTATTTTTAGACCAAATTATATTTTTTCACATTTTTAGGATTTGTCGTGAAAAAATTCTAATAACCCTAAATTTTCATCCTTCGGGCGCGGGCGGAGCTAATAAATTGCTAGTAAGTAATATATATTACAGCGTCTATAAAATTAGGCCACGAGAAAAACAATGATAAGCACTAACATAGCTGACGAGACGACATATTATTCTATATGAGTGATACAGACAATACAGTTCATATTGCTGTCACCTACGTCTGATCTACTCATACTTGCCAATGGTATAATGACCTAGTTATGGCTATTGAAACTATATTTAGCCGTTAAGCTTTATCAAGCCTTTCAGAATGTTATATTAGTTAGAATGTATTTAGGATATTTCTAGGGTAATATAACACTAGGTTTATGTTACTCCTTATAATATGAACCTCAAATGCATTTAGTAAAAAGTGTTATTTTGACTTTACCAACAGTTACTTATTTTTCTTTTCTCTCAGAATGCATGATGTAAGTCCATACTAGTTAATTATATGGTATATTTTTAATAAAACTATAAGTCAGCAGGATTGGTTATATCTAATATGATTTATAAGTAGTGACACCTCACTCCCCCTCCCCCCTACAAAAGTTTTTTTTTCATAGTTACTTACTGTCTGTTATTTAAAAATATTCGTGGTCTGAATTACACAAAATCAAAGAACTGTGAAATATGGTAGCAATGAAATTTGTTACATAAAATGATGAAAATTATAAAATTTGAGATCAACTACCTCATTATATCTCGTAAAAACGAATAAAATATAAAAAGCATTCTGTCCAATTCCCTATTAATTGGACGGAAGTTAAAGTTCATTTTTAATTACATCTTAAGTCTTGCGAAAATCCATTTAGATTTTTTTCCGGAAAATATTGAGGTGTCATTTTCATGTTGACTCACCTTTATTGACTTGTCATTAATAACCTTTGAAATTTTATTTTAACAAAGTGCTATTTCAGTTTTTTAAAGAGCATTTTTTGCAGCTCTTTTAACATCTCACTGCTAGGCACGGGTCCGATATACGAGGCTTGTAGGCTATTGTCAGCCACACTGCCAAGTGCAAGTTGGCAGACTTACTGTCTTTCGCTGTACTGGCTGGACTGTCTTTCGAATATGTCATGCAAGCGGTAATCATGTTGGAAATGATTCGGTCTTGAAAATATCACGGGTGTGATACCCGGGAATTGAATCCGCTTCACTAAGCTAGCGAGCTCGAATTTTGGTATAATGATGGATGGGTAAGAAGATAATATGCTATTTTATGACACTAGTAAAAAATTTGAAAGGTAAAAAATTTAAGTGTGGAAGTCGTATGTACAGTACAAACAATATTTTTAGACAGTGGTAACGTTCTCGTTATTCGTAAGGTACCCCTCATACAAGCGTGGTAGACTATAACATGTTCCCCAGAATCGTATTGAAAGGAAATCCGCGCCAAGTGTTATTTTGACATTTCATTTCATTACAAACAGATACTTTAATTTTATTTATCTATATAGATGTATAGATTACGAGTCATTTTTGATTCATGCTCGATGGAAGTCCATAGTAAAGCGATTTAGCATTTTTTTAATAAAAACTAATTAGGGAGGGATCTAATATGTATGTATAAACTAACCAACATTAAAATAAACTGAGTTCATTTTTCTAATATCAGAAAATATAAAAGCTTTAATTATTTACTCTTTATGTTAATTAACGCCAATATTTGCAACAATAATAGTACAAAAGATAAACTGACAGCCTTGTTGTTACATAAATTAAACAACCGATGTTAAATATACAACAGAATTTCGAATATTAAAATAATCAATATTATTATCAGTAGATATTAATATCTACTGAAGTGTCTGAAATTGAAGTGCCTGTTTTTAATTTCAAATTACCCATATGAAATTATATACGTTACTTACATGACAAGTTTGATTTTTTTAAAAAGTTTGTCTGTCTATTTGTTCTAGCTAACCTCTGAAAGAGGCAGTGGTAGCCCAGCGGTAACGCGTCGCTTGCATAACTGAGTGATGCGGGTTCAAATCCGGGTCTCGCACCTCTGATATTTTCATGTGCGAATCATTTCTATCCTGATTACCACTTGTCTTACGGTGAAGGAAAACATCGTGAGGAAACCTGCATGTCTGAGAAAACCTAGCAAGTTTTCGTAAGACATGTGAAGTCCGCCAACACGCACTGGGCCAGCACGGTGGACTATGGCCTGATCCCTCTCGTACTGAGGGAGGCCCGTGCCCAGCAGTGGGACGTTAAAAAGGGCTGATGATGATGATGATGATGAACCTCTGAAACGGCTGGACAGATTTTGACGGGACTTTCACTTGTATATAGTTAATTTTATAAGTAGTAACTAAGATTACTTTTATTTCATTAGAATATTATAAAAACCGTTTATTTTAATTTATAGTTAAAAATATAAAATTATCTAAGTAAATATAAAAATCGTAGTATACTATCAAACAATCTGTAAAAGCAAACCACTGGCCGTTAAAATAAACTCGTCCATTAAATATATTAATAGCCGCATAACGTTTATGACCGAAGAGTACATGTTTTAAGTAAAGTAATTACCGTTTTAATTTTATATAGTAGAGAGTATTTAGCGGATAGTATGAATTTCTGAGAAATGAAATATTTTCCAAAGTACAAAGCATATATATAGGATATAATTAATGTTCTCCGACCGATTCCGGCCATGGCGGCCAATCTCATTGAGACTGGCCAAGTACGCAGGAGATATTATAGTGCACAAGTGTAAGCGCAAACACAAGTGCACTCTCTGTTCCTATCACTCTCATACTCCGGTGGGACGACTACTCGACACGACCAGTGAGAGCTAAGGCGCAGGACCGACGGCTTTACGTGCTCTCCGAGGCACGGGGGTGAAACACCGCCAACTTCCCAACTCCGGGCTGTTACTGAGGGAAACAGAAAGATTCAATAACTAAACTTAGCCCGACCCGGGACTCGAACCCAGGACCTCTCGGTGTGTGACCGTACATGCTAGCCACTACACCACCGAGGCTATAGGATATAACCGAATATACAGCTATGATTATACCAATTTTCATCAAAATCTGACAGTGGTTTTAACATGATGCGATCATAGATAGACAGACAGACAGATTTGTGCTATATATCGATAAAAATGACCATTTCTATAAGGTTTTCCAAAAAATTTCCAACGTGCAGATTCGACTCACAAAGTTTATAAGTATAGATATGAAGTTTGTATTCACATTGAGTCGCATCCTTTATCAGGGACTGACGTGATGTCATAATCCATTTAAAGTCCAGCCGCCTTTACAAAAGGAATTGGCAAATGTTAGAATTTTGAGGCTTAATTGTATAATGTGACTCGTTTTGCGCAGTGAACGTTTATCTAACTGACATTACATTGAAGTTCCGAAATTCGATTTACATACGTGGTGTTCAAAAATTATTTGTACATTACTGTTCTGTTTTGTTTTCCTCAGAAGATGTTGTTATTTACGTTTATTATGCCAAACGTTGAGAGAATATGTATATATTTTTACTGGACTCTTCCTAACTAATATGTAATATTATTTTTGTCTATTTTTGTGGATGTAGTAATAATAAAAATAAAATAAATAAATAAATATGTTGGGACATTATTACAACAGCGCCATCTAGTTCCGCGGTAAGCTTCGAGGCCTGTGTTACGGATACCAGATAGTTGATATACTACACATATACATTTTAAATACATACATATTTTAAATACTAACACCCATGATTGGAGTACAAACATTCGTGCTCAACAAATGAATGCTCCCAGCGGGACTCGAACCCGCGACCGCTTGCGCAGAAAAAATGGTCACTACTAACTGAGCCTACTAATATATAAATATTAATATTATACTTAATTAATACTTTTATCACATCTATACGTCTTCTCTAATATATAAAAATCTCGTGTCTCAGTGTTTTTATCGAGTTCCTCCGAAATGGCTTGACCGATTTTTATTATTTTTTTGTGTGTATTTGGTATTTGGTAGGTCTGAGAATAGTAGGCTAACTTTTATTCCCCAAGATGATAAGGGTGGCCCTCCTGGATGCTTTTATTTTTTTAGTTTTAGACCAAATTTTTAATTAATTTTACTTTTTCGTTACGCTTTCTTTCGGACGCGGGCGCAATTGCTAGTATTATATAACTATTTTTTTTTACAAAATAATGTAATATTCAGAAGATAAGACTTATCTTACTTGTCATTTAGTCTCTGTTAACAAAAATGTAGCCAAAACAGTCGGATGTAAATAAATTTAAATAAAATACGAAAAATTTGTAATTTTGATATCTTTCTTCGGAATAATTCTTTCAATTGTCCAACAAATATGAACGAGACGAGTTGCGGTGACCTAGTTGTTAGTACTCGTGAATCTAAGCTAGGGATTACAAGTTCAAGCTCAGGCCACTAGTTTTACACTGCTTCAGATTTATCTTCGGCTTGCACCAGCAAGCGAGTAATTATTTTATGTAGCAGAAAATAGCTAGAATATGAAAGACATGCCACATCTACATATACATACGTATATACTAGCAAAAAGCTGTTTTGGAGAGTTCGCGTAATTTTTCTAACGGGTAATAATGTTAGAGCGATGTTAACTCTGGTTTTCTAACAGATGACGTTAGTAGTACAATAAAATTCTATCCAATGAAATTTGTAAATGTTAATTTTTTTAATGGTTATATTTTTTTGACAGATAACACATCTATATCTATACATATTATAAAACAAAGTCCTCCGCCGCGTCTGTCTGTCTGTCTGTTCGCGATAAACTCAAAATCTACTGCACCAATTTTCATGCTGTTTCCACCAAAGGATAGAATGGTTCTCCAGGAAGGTTTTAATTTATAATTTGTCAAGTTTTAGTATAAATTGGCTAAAATATAATGATATCTGTTGGAGGTGTCGGAAAAATATAAGCCGTCTGGGAGCTTTCAACGAAAACGCTGACTAAACCTTTTGAGATATAACTAAATGAATTTTGGTGGTATTGTGTATCTTATATAGGTCTACAAAAAAGTCCACGATGGCATATGTCTATCTCTTAAGGATAACATACTATATCGAAAAAGTTAGGAAATTTAAAACAACATTATACAATTAACGGCGTTTGACGTATCATGTTATGACCGTTGCCATGGTGCGTGCAATTCATATAACTCAAATATATACCTGGCGGTGTGAAGTAAATATATACAACACGTACCTAGGGGCGAACCCGAGCGAAGCGAGGGTGAGTCGCTAGTCTAGATATAAAGTTTGAAGTTAAATTACTATGTTATAGCACAAATCTATATGCGTGATAGTTTTTCAGTAAAATATACCGCAAAATACTCAGGTTGTGGGATAGTGTTAGGTATCGCTTCGCTCGCCTTCATAATATAAAGGCTATGACAAAACAGTTTAGTACTTCTTTTTATTATATTATTATATATACCGATTATATTATTATGATTTTGTTTTTTTAAAAACATTTACTTTTTAATTTAATTTCATTTTTTTATTTAATTACCTAATAATTTATTTTTGGAAACATTTACTTTTTTATATAAATAAGTAAATGGTATTATAGGTATGTTTTCCTAAAAGCAAAAATTGTTCAAATGTGTATTTATGTGTGTGCGATATATAAACGTTGGAAACTCTCTAGAAATTGGAAAGAGAAGGTCATTTACCTTCAAATTGATTTCCATTTTGTTCTTTATCACAAAAGATCAAAAGATTTTGCCTATTTGCCTATTTCAAACAAATATTTATTTAGAGCTTCAATATCATCGGGCAAATCAGTCATATCATTATAAAACACAAATATAATATACATAATTAATAATAAAAATATAGATACAAATCATTTGCATACAGACAGTAAAATGAAGTGGCACGATGGAATTTTTTTAAAACATCAGAAATTAGCAATATTCCCATCCATGATATCTAATCAGTCATGCTCTTTCACAGAGTTATTTATAATACAATATTATATGCTGGTACATTAAGAATACGAGATAGTGCTTAAGTTAGTACAAATTTTCACATTTATAATATTAGTGTTTATATGTAGATATCGCATGCTATCGTCGCGTGTAACCTGAATAAAAATAATTTTGTACGAGCGGTACTTTATTTTATAAAAAATATCTTATAGTAAATTAATTTCTGAGAGAAAAAGGGAAGTCTTTACTTTAAGTCAGTTATTAAATCTCGTAACAAGATTTTTTTCAGTCAGGGTCCAGTGTAAAAGTAAAAAAAAAAACTAATAAAAAGGTTATTAAAAATCGTATATTAATTTTATAAATAAATAATATTTCATAAAATAGGTCTCATCTGGTTATCAGATGAGTGAAGGTCGATACGTCATTTTGGACTATATTATTATATAAATTGATTTGCCACGTTAAAACTTGTAACTTATACACCGCTTTGCTCGGGTTCATCCCATAATTGAAATGTTTTTTCGGTTTACCTAATAATTTTTTTACTTAAAATTACATAATTTGTCCCGGTTAGTTAAAAATATCTATACCGGTTATAATTCCAATTAAGTGTATAATTTAATTTTCTTTTTGCCCTTATCGAAAATCGATCGTAATCGTAGCCACTGAGCCAGCGAAGAAGCCGATCTGTTATATAGGTATCTTGCTTTTGCTGACTATTGTGTAAAACTTTCTGCAAGATACATTGTAGTGGTTTTGAAACTATCTAATAGTTTCTGCTGAAAGTTAGAAGTATGGGATAAGAATATCTAGAAGTGAAAAGTTTTTGAAATCGTTTGTAAATTCTTGTAAAGTTTGAATAAAATTTGTACAGTGATAGATCTGCGGAAATGTTAAAATAACTGTTTAACATGGGTTCTTAAATTTAATATGTGATTTTTAATACATTGGAATGACTTTATATTATATGATTTTAATTATCCTCAATTATAAAGAGTGAGAGACTAAATTAAGTGTTCTTAGGCTTAAAATTATAATTTTTTTATGTTATAATAACGAAACAGGAAACTATAATATGGCATATAAAAATATACTTGTAATACTGTTATGCAAACTGAACGGCTTCTAAAACTTTTTCCTTTTAACCATTGCAGAGTTCCATTTTCATATTCCACTTTCTTCGTCAGTGAAAATATTTAAAGCTATTTTAAATTCATACATAATATAGTTCCAAACGGATTAAAAAGTAAATTTAATATCGAATTCTGACAAATGATTGTAAAAGTATGTAATGTTAAGAGAGTGATTTGTCTTGCAATGAGACACTACAAGCTTATAAGAAAAAATTTGATACATTAATGGCAGTTTCAATGCAATTTATCACTGAATATCGATTTACGTGGTATTGAAATAACCGCATAGATAATATTTCTACCTATATAAATATCGATTATTAAGTTAGTATCAATATTACCTTAGGTTTATTGAAAAAGCGCTTAGAGGCAAACAAGGGTCACATCGTTTAGACCACATTAGTATGAAAATGTAGCATTATGACCGATTTTAAAAGGAAATGGATGTCGAGAACCATTCAAGTTCGCAGATTCTTGAAGTGGCTAAAGCGAAAAAACTAAGGTCTGATAAGCAAATATGTCTTTTTATAACAGCTTATCCTTGGGTAAGCATTTTTAAATACTAACATTTTTGAAGTGAAACTTCTTTGGAATCGTTGTGATTTGGAACTCGATGAAACGAAAATGTGTCGCGATAAAGAAAGAATACATAAAGTATAGGATTTAGTCGGAGAGAATGAGATAGAATACATTCCCATGTTGCCATGGTAACCGTTGTTTATTTTTTGACATTTCTTTTTTTATATATATTGATCTCATTCTTTTGTCGATTTACTGAAGTTTCACTTCTATCGTGTGTGAATCGCACACACACTTTTTTTTTACAATTTTAATGGCGGTTTACTTTCGTTTCATTGGAATTAACCCCAACCCCAAATTTTCACATTTATAATATTAAAATAGATGGATATTGTAATTAGTCTGATCTTTTCTTAAAGAGCAACCATTCAATGTTTTCAACATAGATCGATAAAAAAATAATGCATTTTTTATAATGCATTTATCATAAAATTACTAGAAAATATAACACAAATATTTCAAATATAATTCATTGACGACTCATTTGGCTCAGTTGGTAGTGACCCTACTTTCTGCGCCAGCGGTCGCGGGTTCGAGTCCCGCTGGGGGCATTCATTTGCTAATCACGAATGTTTGTTCTCCAGTCATGGGTGTTTTTATCTATAATATGTATGTATTTAATATTTATATGTGTAGTATATCAACCATCTGGTATCCGCAACACAAGCACGTTAAGTAGCTTACTGCGGAACTAGATGGCGCTGTTGTAATAATGTCCCAACATATTTATTTGTCCCAACATATTGTTTCCCATGAAATGACACAAAACTATGGTGCAATGCTGATGACGATTATTATGCTAGAGCCGTACTCGGAAATATTGGGGTTGAAATAACATATATGTGCTTCATGTAGGAACTCGTACGATAATATTATGATAATATATCTTGACTTGATTGATATTTTTTATAAAGTTATTTACTATTTAACAAAATTACTTTTTCGGACCTTTATGACGCTCAGTGGTTTTGGTTGGTGAATCAAACATCAAATCAAAATGAGCGATTTTGATACCTGTTTCAGAGATTAGCTAAAACAAACAGGCAGACAGATAGACAAAAAATAATTAAAAATTGATTTTTTGATGTAAGTACCTTTTATACTTTCATAATATTATGCATTTAGTGAAATTATAAATAGCCACTTCAATTGTATTTATATGTAGTAGGTACTATAGTAATATGATAAATGTAGAAAAGTCAGTTTGTTACTTCCTAATTCTTGAACGTTTTATACTATTGTAATCAAACATTGGCGCATTGCCAACCATTTAAAGTAAGACATAAGCTAACTGCACTTAGGTATACATTTCATCCCGTTCTATTTAGGAGTCCCGAGAGATATTAGTTTTTTTAAATGCACTTTTTGAAATGTTTCCACAACTTCCTTTTTCTAGATAGAAATAGATAGAAAGATAGAAATCCATGCTTGTACGGTGTGCCTAAACTATAAATTTATTGTTAGTTGCCTCGAAGTCATTTAAATTACTTGTACTTTGTTAGGTTTACGCAAATGTGACATCTCATCTTCTAATATATAAAAACTCGTGTCACAGTATTTGTTACTGAACTCATCCAAAACGACTTAAAACCGGTTTTTTTGTATATATTTGATAGGTCTGAGAATAGGCCGTAGGCTAATTTTTATTCCCCTAGGTGATAAGGGGGCCCTTTCCAGATTTTTTATGTTTTATTCTTAGACAAAACTTTATTTTTTTATAATTTGGCAGCAAAAAATACTTATAGCCCTAAATTTTCATCCTTTTACTACCAATCCCTATTTTTTAACAGTAATTACAACGCATTCTTCATTAATATCTCATATCATTCTTAATTATTATCTCAGTACATCAAAAGGTATAGAAATTTATGTATTTACTTTTAAAAGTTATATTAGGACACACCGAAGTGAATATCAGGTTACTAAACGAGACGTGTAGATGAAATCGATATACAAATTTTACCCACCTACGTTTTAGGTATAGTTCTTCTGATCTCTTTCAATCACTTCTTGTATTCAATAAACATAGTCATTAGATACGGATAAAGATTCATACGAATAACTAATCCAATATAAATTTCTAGGAAAAAATGTGATAGCTTTGGAGAGTAAGCTTTTTCATTATTTCGTAACGTACACAAAATTAACTCATATTGCGTACTCACGCTTTTTGAAGCTGGCGAAAACGATTTTAAGCCTTACATATAATAAAATAAATGATCAAAATTTCTGAGTGTAATCTGTAAGGTGAATAATATGTTTAGGATTAAAAAGTTATACGCACAGTTATTATTAATACTTAGACCGAATCTATAGTTAATAGAATTTTAGTCTGTGAAAAACCCACCTGACGGATTTTGATGAAAATTATTTTAGTATGATGATAGGTGGTTATTCGAGTCAACATATAAGATACTTTTTTACTGGGGGAAAATATCTAATGTCTAAGAAATATATAATTACATTATTTTTTTTATTTACAAGCTATTATCTAGCTTTAGTGTGTGATCATAGTCCATCACGCTGGCCTAGTGCGTGTTGGCGGACTCCTTCCGAAAACTTGCTAGGTTCTCTCAGACATGCAGGTTTCCTAACAATATTTTTCTTCACCGTCAGACAAGTGGATTTTTTGGTAAATTCGCACATGAAAATGTCAGAGGTGCGAGAACCGGAATTGCAAGCAAGCGCATTACCACTAGGCTATCACTGCTATACTTTCAATTATAGAAATAATAAAATGCTAGAATATCATTATAAATGAAACTACCTTTTCGGATTTTGTCGCGGATTTATTTTGATTTTTAGTTCCCGACGTTTCGAATGCTTTACAACAATCATGGTCACGGGAGAGACTGTCTCTCAAATCAAAATAAATCCGCGACAAAATCCGAAAAGGTAGTTTCAATTCTAATGTCCAATATTCGCGTAAACCTAAGAAAGTATTATGCTAGAATATCTATAAAAATATTATGAACGAATTTCCGCCACTAGGCGAACTCGAGTATAGCTAAATTTGATTAACTTCATCACATCAAATTATTTTAAGCGATTTACATACAGTCCAAAATTATAAACAACGAGTTTTGTAAATATTTGTGTTATTTTTCAATCATTGATAATTACTGTGCCTATATATACCGTGTGGCGACAGTCAATTCATTTAACATGTGGGTATCTGGACACGACACTTTGGTTAAAGGTACAGCGATGAAAGTTGGTTTTCAAAATATTGTCTCCTAAAAGCATTGATATACTAGGAAAAAAGGTGTAGATAAGTCATACGCGCTCAAAAAGTGGCACACTAAAACTAGGCTATTGGCCTACCAACGCGTTGACGACGCACTGTCGAGAATTATATTTGTCTCTTTTTCACTGGCGATACTTGAATCATGCCATCCTATTTTGACGACTAATCGTAATGTAGTGTGTTATTGCAATATTTTTAGTTATTCTGTATTCATGTGTGCGTTAGTGTGCCGTTTTTGAAGATAGAATGTCGTTTAGGTAACGTATTTACACCTTCTTACTTATAATTTCATTGCCTTAAAGTCAGTGTCAGTCAAGGAAAAAAAATAAATTGTGAAAAAACAACAAAAAAGAGACAAAAACTGAAAATTAAGGATCTCTCTCTTATAGTCAATTATAAACTAAATAATAAATAAATATGTTGGGACATTATTACAACAGCGCCATCTAGTTCCGCAGTAAGCTACTTAACGTGCTTGTGTTGCGGTTACCAGATAGTTGATATACTACACATATAAATGTTAAATACATACATATTATAAATATAAACACCCATGACTGGAGTACAAACACGAGCACGAAGCTCCCCCCGAAATGAATGCCCCCAGCGGGACTCGAACCCGCGACCGCTGGCGCAGAAAGTAGGGTCACTACCAACTGAGTCAAACGCGTCGTCAAATAATAAAACTCAATTATAATTTAAAATTTCAACAGTGCATTTCTATATAATTTTATGTTAGGTAACAATAGAGTTAGCGAGGAGCTAGTAAAGCAATAAAATCCCTTGACAAATTAATAGGACAGTAGAGGTTTTATGTTCAGTTTTAATTGTCTCATCTTGAGTCACGTCTAAGGTTCTTTATCTTCTCATCTGATTTCTAGAAAGTTTTTAAATTACAATTTTCTTGAATCATTCTACGATTTAACCTTTTTACTTTAAACTTAAAAAAGTTTTAATTAAAGATATATTTTTTTGGTAAATAGTGATCGTTAATATAGTTTAATACAGTTTATTCATTGATATTGTTGCGACTCACCCTCGCTTTGCTTGGGTTCGTCCCTCGGTACCCCCTTGAGCATAATTTTTTTACAAACTTTGAATGTCTTTCTTATTTATATCAAGTCAAAAGCCTAAAAAATACGTTTCAAGCTTCTAGCTTTAAAAATGACGTAATTTTCATACAAACTTTTATCCCCTATTTTAACCCCTTACAACCCTTTTGTCGCCTTGAAAAGTAGTCTATGTCCTTTCTTAGGCCTAGATGTTCTTTGCATTGATATATGATATTAGGGAAATTGTGAGAAAATACTATTTTTATTACTTTATTGACAAACATCAGAAAACTAGGAGATTTTTTATGTGCCTAGGCTCCCTATATTGATAAAGATAATAAAACCCGTAATAATAATTTCTAAGACTACCTTTTTATTATTACTGGGAAATGCATTTACGCATACCACAAGTGGTTATGTGGGACTCACCGGCTAAAAAAGCCAGTAGGTCTTCGCATCTTTCGTCTTAATTGGGCGTTGCAGGATCGATTACGCATTCAACCACGACGCCGCAGGCTGAAGACAACCATCTCCGCCGACTTACGGCGGCTCTACAGTCGACTCTGCTCTCAGTGAAGTACCAGGAGCAACTCGCATGATATACCACCCACCGAAGTGGGCTATCTCCATGCGTCTCTTAGCGCTCGGCAAGATTGCACGCTATTGTGCCTCCCTCAACGACAGTGTGAACACACGATTTGTTCTCATACTACCCTGTACAAACGGATCGATGATTTTAAAATTTTATATACTAATAATACAAACAATTATATTTCGAAATGATATTTTATCTAATATAAAAAATATCGTGTCACAGTGTTTGTTATCGAACTGCTCCGAAACGGCTTAACTGATTTTTGGCCCTCTCCAGATTTTTTATATTGTATTTTTAGACCAAGTTTTCATTTCTTTTTTTTATGACTTCTACCACCAATCCCTTTTTTTAATAGTGATTAGAACGCGAGCAGAGCCGCAGGAATTGCTAGTATTTAAATAAACTATTGATACTGATCCGTCAGTAAATTACTTTTTAATGAATGCGCACTTTACAGGAATAGTCTCGGGCTATCAAATTATAAAAGTGGTGCAAACTGCTTTCCGAATTTTTGGCAGAATTAAATAAAATTGTCCTATGAAATCTTTATAAAACGTGTTTAATATGAAAGTGTTATATATTGCATTTTATAGAAATAAAGTTAATTCTGGAGTAAATTCAAAATTACTATCTCAAGTCCATACAAAGTATGAGCCTATGGTATGGCCCAGTGGTATGGTCGACGTAGCCAGGGCCGATCTCGGCACCACACCCACTAAACATAATAATAATGGCCCAGCGGTAGCGCGAGCGCTTGGACGATAAAGTGAAGTCGGTTCGAAAGCAAGGCAGGCATTTTTAAAAGCAGAAATAATGTTACGACCAGTTTATTAAAACTATTTGTGTACCCACTACAATAGCGGTTAGTGCGTCGTCAGCGCGGATACAGATCCCGAGATCCTAGGTTCGAGACCCGGGTCGGCCAAATTTAGTTTTTCCCTCAAGAACTTCTCAGTAGTTAAATGTTAAGTAAGTCCACGTAAGCACTTAAAACCTTTGGTCCTGCACCTGATCTTTTACCGGTCGCTTAGAACTGACAACCCAACAGAAATAGCGTAAGATATCCCTTTACATTCTATGAATACTTGATGTATTTTAAGGGATGTCATAAAATTACCGCATATCTTTGTAATATGAGAGTAATAGAATACAATTGCTGTAGAGTTATCTAATTTACTGATGCTTAATAAAGCAAGAATACTTGGTTGTATTTTACTAGTAACTTAATCATCATTTTGGCATTCTGGGATATCTTCTCCTTACTTATATATATAGGCTTATGGTACCGATACCGATACCAGATAGTTGATACAATACACATACATATTATTAATATAAAAACCCATGACTGGAGTTTAAACATAAGTGCTCTACAAATGAATGCCCCCAGCGGGTCTCGAACCCGCACCCGCTTTGGCGCAGAAAGTAGGGTCACTGCAAACTGAGCCAAACGTGCCAATATAATTAATTTAAGCAAAGCGATGGTACAACACTAGTATTGTTACAAAGTTTCAATCTGTGAAGGTTCTACTAAATCAATTGAAATAATTAATACTTATAAATATACACGAATACTATATGAGAAATATTATTAACCTATCGATTGACCTACTTAAAGATAAAAATAACAGAGGTTCATTATGTTATGTCAAGTGTTTATGATAGGCCTAAACTTAACGTCAAAAGTATGGCATCTAATTATCATAGCATGGTGAATGATGAAGTAATGGTGAAACGGCTGAACAGATTTTTAAGAGATTTAATAGTAGTAGACTATGGTATAGAGTTCCACTAAAGTTTCACTACCTAAGATTAAACCCGAGTTAAATGAGGATATGTTACTAGTTTTTTCATACAACTCTTTTAAAACAATCTCTTCTTCTTCTCCTTAGATTATCGTAACATTCTGAAATACTTGTAGTGAGGCATACGGAATCTACTTATATTGTACATACTTGCTGTTATAAAGCCACAGTATTGTAGTATTGTATTGTACATGTACGTACTATGTATGCGTATTTAAAGTTAATTTTAGCC